>BSBM01000919.1:0-30000 GCA_027924585.1 Larix kaempferi
AGGCATTTGATAGGTCTAGTTTTATCACATTAGAAAGAAACTTTTTAGTTCCTATGGAATGTAACCCTTCTTTTGAAGAACCAATGTTTTAATGTTTCTACCCTCCTCTATGAAACCAAATGGTTCAGTAGAGATGATAGAAAATTATAACCTTTTTAAATCCTACTGCTACAACTCTTGAAATACTCTTGTAAATACAATTGCAAAGCAATATGGGTTTGATATCCTTAAAGGATGAATGTTTATAAACCTTTGGAATCACATAAATGAATGTGGAACTAAACAATCCAAACACCTTACGAAATATTATTACCTCGTTTACCACCCTGAGGAGTTCATCCCCCAACAAATCATAGAAACTAGAAAAAAATTCCATAGTCCACCCTGCATCTAGCCTTGGACTCTTATCCTTCTTAAAGGATGAGAGCAAAATCAAAAGTTAATTAGAACTTATCTACTAAAAAATATATCACTCTTGTCCTCTTTATTTACCAAGCCATGAAAAAAATTGGGTACCTTAATGATTTATAATATATTTGTACCAACTCAAGGTCGTGATATATCCTCCTAAAATGTCTCGCACTAAGCTCTACCAAATCACTAAAACTTCTTTCAATGGTACCATCCCTCTTCTCCATTTCTGAAATAGTGTTGGCAGTATTCCTCCCATGATTGAAAAAGTTATGGGAGAATTTTTTGTTTGCATCCCCAAGATCTAGCTAGGTTTCCCTATTCATCAATCTTTAGTTGGCCTTTTTGCCTTTTAGTAAATTAAATTTATTTTGTTGTATCATTTTTAGTTTATGTAGTTCTTCTTCTTCAAAAACCCCAATGATATTCATGTTCAACATTTCAACAATTTCACATTCAATTTCTTTGGGAGCTTTATCCCTTTCTTCTAAATATATCCCCAGGTCATCAAAACTTCCCTTTAATAGTCTTGAAAGTGCTTGCACGTTGTTCATGTGTTGATTCTATTAATTTAGAATTATACTTCTTTCACGATTCCTTAATGAAATCTTGTAACACTTCCTCTTACAACCAACTAGAACTGAATTTCAAAGGACTAGTAGCCTTCTTTTCATTAGTATCAAATTGCAGAAAAATTGGGCAACGATATGTAATACCCCGATTTTGACCCCATTGCATTAAACATGTAAATGATGTAATATCGTTATAAAATAATTATGACGAGCCCAATGCCGAGGCCCCTCCATTGATTTATCATTTATGCATCAGAAATGGAAAATCGATGCATCTCGATTGTGTGCTATCGTGACATGATGGTCAAATCGTAAATATGATGTAAATGTATTTGAATAAAAATACCCACAACTACGATGCAAGGAAACAAGAGTACGAGGGAATGATTTTTACAAGGAATAGGGTGGGAAAATATTCAAACCCATGAAGCCAATAATGTCAAGCCAAGTGTCAATGAGATAACCCGTGAACCATTAAATACCCATGTTGACTTTTGCACCCAATCATTTAATTCTTCTAAGTGGTAGTTGAAGTACTTATTATTTTTGGAAATGGACAGTATGGATGTCCATTTTTTTTGTATGGGAAAGCCACCATTTTGAAAAATCATGTTTTTCTTCTTGGGCAAGAAAAGACTGATAAAATTGATCCCAATCCATTCATTCATCCATGAGTTTTTGTTCCCTCACGTCCCTCTTGCTTACTTGATGTCTTCCTCTACGTTTTTTATGTGTTTCCTTCATTTAATAGTTTAAAAATGTTTTTTTCGGGTGCAGAATGACTAGGAGGAAGGTAATTTTGAGTTGGGGGTTCAAAGAGGCCATTTTTTCCATTTGAATGCTTACATACCTATTGGAGAAATTTTTTTGTTCCCCAGTGGTTGATTTACCCTCTCAAATTTCATTTTGGTATGCCCACAGTGTTGAATTCCCATAAAAATCATGATGTAGAAATTCCCCAACGATAGGAAAATGTAAATTTCCTATCCAGAAGCTCCCCACAGCTATAATTTTATACCAAATTCGACTTTGGTGTTTCCCAAGAGAGTATGATTGAGAATGGTTTGGTTTGGTGGTTCCTATTTGTGATGTAAATGCCCAAAAACATTTTGTTATGCCCAGGGATTGTATGATTGTGTAATTTTTAAATTGAGTTTCAACTGTTAGGAAATTACTTTGATACTATGCTAGCTCATCCATCTTGCTAATTTCCCCTTGACCCCCATGTGTATTTCCATGTGTGAATTTGGATGAGGATTGGGATACACACATTCCTTGTTTTGGCTTGAACTTGTGTGTAAGCAACTAGGAGTAGACATGGATTTGGAATTGGCTTGATAAACCCAGTGAAGGGTGTAACCTTGTTGAAGATGATGGGGCTTTGGCTACTTCTCTATGCACACCTTGAATAGCACTAGAATGGAAGGTGTGGCCTAAGGGATATGGAGCACTGAAGGGGTTTTCTTCCTTTCATTGGGTGTGTAGGTATTGTGGGTTCCAAGCTAGTTGAATCCTATAGAGGTATTGATAGCTCTGTTGTTCATCTCACTATGTAATATCCCTGTTTTTCATGTAATTATTGTTTTAGAAATGCAAAATAAATTGTCATTCTTTTCTGATGAGGAGCTCAAGGCCAAGGCCCCATTAGAAAGAAATCAGAAGTTATAAGTGTCATTGTCGTAGATTGGAGAGAAATGGTTACTTGTCACCAAAACCAACTACCAAGTAATTAGCGTAAGCTAGCTAGTTATCACTACATATGCTACTTATCTAGAAGGTGTCATATCAATAATGAAGGGTCATGAGCGAACTAAGTTCTAATTACTAAATAGAAATTTATGGGCTTCCATAAATCTTATCTTTATGTGGAAAAATATAAATATAAATAAAGTATTATTTATTAGATAAACTTAAAAACCACTACCTTGATCATCTTAATCCATGGTATTCTTTTAGGATGTTATTTTTAAAGATTAATAAAGAGCTTTATTAGTCCCTGCCTTCAAGCTGGCAGGAACTATAGTAATCGGCTTGCCGTCATTTTCATTAATCCGCATGAAAACCAAAACAACTTTTATGCATTTTCACATAGTTATCCAAAGTTTTTTGGTTGATTATATACAAAGTTATCCATAGTTACAAAGTTATGCTTAAGTACTTGATAATAATAGAATGAAAAAAAAGTATCTATAAAATGAACTTGGTATGGCTCAGGGCCCTCGCACGAAGTTGAGGGACCTTTTAGATGCAATTGGGTGAATGTGAAATGCGTAAGAATTGTGTAAATGCACAACGTTCGTGCATTACCTAAAACTAGGAATGGCGGGCTTCAAACCTGCCATGCCATTTAACATGTAGGATAGGATTAAAAAATGCTCGAGCGTTATGGTTAATATAACAAAAAACAAACAGTGTCGCGGACCGCGACACTGTTTTACCCACTATTTTACCCAAACACGAACGCTCCAGCGATTCCGCCTTCCCAAAACGCATTGGAGAAGCTCAACCAAGGAGATTTGGAGGCTCAACAATCCCAAATTCATCTTGCAAGGACAATTGGAAAGGTAAGCATCTAAATCGTTGCCTCATCTCGTCATTAAGTTTATAAATTGTTATGTTTCCCTAATCTAAAAATATTTGTAAATGAAATGCCAAAACTTAAAATTTTAAAATTTTAATGAATTTTACATCCACCTTGTTAGACACAATGGATCACTGATCACATCAATCATCATTGTCACCTAAAAATATTTGTAAATGAAATGGCAAAACTTAAAATTTTAAAATTTTAATGAATTTTACATCCACCCTGTTAGACACAATGGCTCACTGATCACATCAATCATCATTATCACCCAACATATCTATCTATAACATCATTCTGATTATCATTAATTGTCATAACCCAAGCAAGCATTATGTCCCTATTTCATGTTGCCCTAGATCAACATTTTGTTCATCGTATGTAGCCCCAATAATCATGAATTCATTCTGTCCATACATATCATCAACATCTTAGTGTGTACACCAGCAGCACATCAGTCTACTGTAGCCCCAATTAATCCAAAGATAAAGGTTAAACTCTAATTTCTATTGTTACTCTATAAACAACTCATAAATTATAAATATATACACGTATATATTTATTTAGACTTTCTTTTTCCCACCTAAACGTGGTCTTCATACCCACATCATCACCATTTTCTTTTTCTTCCAGCATGCCCACACTAGCTTGTAACTCATGCCCCCAAGGGCCATATTTATGCCTTTGAACATGCCTGTAGCTAGACCTTCTTCAATTGCCCACATGGGGGTCTTTTCCATGCCTCCAGGATGCCCGCAGCTTCCATAAACATGCCTGCATATGCATCTTCAAGATGCCCACATGTCACCTTGTCCACATGCCCGAATGTCCATCAGCTTCATTTCTGGATGCCCGCGGATGCCATAAGGGATGCCCGCAATCTCCTTGCCAAGTGTCAACTTCAAGTTTCTTTGTTCACTTCATGCTTCTTTGTTCATGTAACTTGTTATCTCCAAGTCATCCTTGTCTAGGGTATTAGGACCAACTCCAAATGACCACAGTATGGGTCATTTGGCTCATTAGGTGTGCCAATTCCCATCACCTTGTCTTTTGTCTTGTCTTTTCCAAGTCCTTGTCAAGTCACCTTGTTTGCTTGTTGTCATGCCATTTACATCTTTGTCATTAATGTTGTCATCAATGACAATCCTATTCACAAGATAATACTATCAGCTGCAACTCAATGGGATGCACCAACACCCCAACAACCATAGATTTACAAATGATATTTCAGACTCTTCTTAAGTGTGTAGATTACATACATCATCAACCAGAAGCCCTTGTTTGATTCCAAATCACTTCATCATTCTCATCAAGCACTCATTATTCAATATAACTTCATCCTTTCCATCAGCAAATATCACCAATCAGATCACATCTTCATTATGTCATCATTATTCATGTCATCTCAATTTGCTGCCATATCTACATTCATACACTTTACACTGTCCATATGCACATCACAACATTATGCCCATATCATTAGTCATCTCTTCATCATTCTACCAGCATGTCTTCATTCTATCCATCAATAGGATGCCTCAGTTTAACCAATAAAAATACATATCTTTGCCACATCATCATGGTCTTCATGCCTGCATGGTCTCCACCATTATGCCCTGAATGACCCATAATTGCGCCGAGAGGCGCTCTACAGCCCAGTATGGGGGAGATCTTGTGAGTCGAGAGTTTGTCGAGTAACAAAATAATACAAAGTAAACAAAAAAAAATAATACAAAGTAAAAAGTAATAAATATTATGTCAGCCATAAACAAAAAGGAATAATACAAAGTAAGCAGTAAATATGAGACTTAAACTAGAGACTTTAGAGGTTAGGATTAGGTGGTAAATATTATGTGGGCAATAAACAAAAAAGTATAATACAAAGTAAAAAGTAAATATGAGACTTAAACTAGAGACTTTACTTTTTACTTTTAATACAAAGTAAAAAGTAAATATGATACTTTAAAGTGTTTGCGAGTGTTTGTCCACTAACAAAATAAAACAAAGTAAAAAAAAAAAAATAATACAAAGTAAAAAGTAATAAATATTATGTCGGCCATAAACAAAAAAGAATAATATAAAGTAAAAAGTAAAAATGAGACTTAAACTAGAAACTTTAGAGCTTAGGATTAGGTGGCTCAGGTATTACACTCAAGGATCTATTCAAGGAGAGGTTTGCACCTCCGGATATTTGATCCCTCTCGACGCTTGATAGAGCCTAGGATTTGGATCTATGTTGGTGTATGCCTGCAATGGTCATATGAAATGATATTTGTGTTTGTAATGTATGCCTGAGATGATATTCATGTTTGTTGTAACATCCCAAAAATTGCTAAAAATTTAAAATTTTTGACATAGCAAAATCAAAGAGAAAATGCTAACTGCGGAATGAAAGATGTTTAAATTTATCTAATGGTAGCTTTACATTATTATTTCTAAATATCAAAGACAACAAATTTATAAATTAAATGCGATATAACAATATCTATCTTTTCATGTGCTATGAATTTAGTAATAATAATGATGACTTGCTTGCATACTTCTGAATGTGTTCCTATAGGGTGCCCTTGGGTTTACTTAGCTATGATAGCTAAAGCATTGGATTCTTTTCTTTCGCAGATCTGCAGGTAAGGTAATACAGAAATTCCAGTATTTCAAGACAAGTTATAAGCTTCAACCATCTGTACCATTTTTAAGATAGATGTATATACTACCATGCATGAAGGTGTTGATGGTATGTAAATTTAGTTTATTTTTAACCATCTATACCATTTATCCTAACACATGTAAATGTAGCTAGAAATATTTTTTTTTTTACATTATACTTTCATTGTAAGAAATGATATCATTCAACAAGAATATGATGGATATGAAAATCATGTGAGATTCTTCAATTTAAATGTTGCGACAAGCATGTGATAAAGAGGGTCTTCAAAACCTATGTGACCTATCTCCTGTGTCTTGATTATAAAAATATGTTCCTATAATACTATTCTACTAAATTACTGCCTTGATAAGATAATGGTCTATTTATGTATTAGTGACATATAATAGACTATGATAATACTCCAAGAGATAATTGTTGGGGCTTCAATGCTTAACCATAAACGGATTTGAGACCTAGCACTATGTTCTATTATGTTCATGCGATGCTTGTGAGACATAGCATTCAAATCATATTATATGCATACTAGGCACACGATGACTTACTATTACAATTGGAAATATGTGCGCCCTATGCAACTAGGGCCTTAACGTTTTAATGCATGAGATGTAAACCTTATACTATGCAATATAGTTTAGGATCGAATTCATATCATGGTTATACGAATACAACATATTGTTTGGAATTGCAATATATATTTATTATGCGTTTTTAACTTAGCCTTTAGAATTGTGTGACTATATCCTGAATATAATGCAGATTTAAACCAAGGTTTGGAATTTATAGACTATAGTTATATCACAGGTTTATGATACCGAGAATGTGATGTTGGCAATAACTGTGATGCTAACAAGAACATTAAATGTTGTTACAGGCATGGTCTATCAAATTATACGAATAGATCCAGCATTAAATGGAAACTCTGTGTGATAATTGTGGAATGTCTTGTTGGCACCAACATAGGTTTGGCTCCACATGAAGAAGTTGTAGAAACTGTTGGGACTTTCTGAGCTGTGAGCTCCTCCATGGTGATATGGAAATCCATATGGACTTGCTACTTAATGAAACATTTAATGGTAGGTGACCGTAACTCTGTCTGGGTACTAGTGTGGCTTGGCTGGACAATTCTCATCGGTTGATCTAACTTGTATCAATCGTGGAGATCTTGAACTCTATGGCATTCACTATACCTTGTTGTTTGTTTGTTTTACATTCATTTGGAGTTTTGGTTTTGGGGGAGAGGCCGACAGGCCACTAGATAACAGGGTATGATCTCGGGTCGATTCTTCTGGTGCTTCTTTAACTATGCACCTTCAGTTTTAATCATGGAAGCCTATTATAAATTTGTATGGTTTACAAGGAGAAATAGGTGACGAAACCCTATGGCTTTCATCGTGTAGCAGGTTAGGGTTTTGTATTGGTGTTAAACTTGAGGTCTGAGGTGTAATAGAAACATGTTGCTTTTTTCATATCGGATGGATGATTGGAAGCATCACCAATCCATCTCTCTACTCTTACGAAGGTAATCCTTAATGTTTTTATGAATGCTGTTGCTTATGATTTCAATTTGTCTTTGTATAACATTCATCTTGGAAATGTCATAACCGCGTTGTATTTTACGTGGCAGGTGCTGCCATCATCGTGGAGTTTACAGAGTTCAAGCTTATTAGCAGTTGTGGGCTCGCTCAACTCATAAGCCCCGGTGGCAAACCCTTCATAGGTTCTCCTGGCAGAATGGCCATCGTTGATGTTGAACCATTATGTGGTCATTGGAATTGATTTTTCAGTACTGTGTTTTAAGTTTTGGGTTAAATTGTAAATGTTCTTCTGCCAACAAGGGTTTCAAACTCTGTCGAGTTTTCAATGAATAAAGCATTTAAGAGTTGATTTGCTGTAGTTGTTTTGTTTCGTCATTTTGGGCTTGACCCGTGAACAGAACTTATGATTTGGTGAAGTTGAATGTTGAAGAGAACTAGTTACTAGCAGGTCTTTGCGTTTGTCTTAAATGTAAAACAATGGGTGATGTGCATACTGAGTTTCGTTACCTCTGCTGCTGTCGTTTTCTTTTGTGAACTTGAAATTTTAAAATGTATAACGATGGAATGGGTACTAAGTGATGTTGTGAATAATGAAAAGACGGTGTTTCCACTAAACAATGTGTGAATGCTTGTAACTAAGGAAGAATTAAATCTGTATGTAGTTCAATGATTTATAAATGATGCTGCGTTTTCATTTTTCTTAAGTACAAGGGTTTTTCCTTGTGTGGATAGTATGGCTTGGTCCTTCTCTTCGATTTGATATCTACAACTCACTATCTGTTCGTCGCTATTGTTTAGAGTAGTTTCATGAACAATGTAATATTTGACATGTTTGTGTTTTCGATCTACAAGCTTTGTCAAGGGTTAGGGTGTGACCCAGTTTAAAATATATGTATATTAGTTAACTCATCAACAAGCCCTTGGAAATCCACCCTAGTTTTTACTTCTGCTATTTAGAGGCTTTCTATTTTTAATAAAATAATGGAACTTTGATATGGTAGGGAGTTTGTTTAAACTAGCTCGATTCTCTAGAAAAGAGTTGCAGAAGTGTGTTTTGTTTTATGCCTATAGAAACATGTGATTGGACACTAGTTGAGAACTATTTAAATGAAAGATATCTTTTAATATATTTGCTGCTATCATTCGATGATGAATTCAATGGTTTGAAGTTTAGTTTTGAGAGTGAAAAATGTAACCCTGGGTTTGTAATATGAGACTTCTGTTTGCTTATCTATCCTGTACGTACAATAATGAAAATGACAGTAGACTATAATAACTTTTGAGAAGAAAAATATAGGAATTATAAACTCTGATTTGAAGCTTGAAAATGACATAGTAGTTCTGTATGATGAAATTAAGCAATCTTCTTTAATTTATGTATTAGCAATGATTTCAATAATAATTATAAATCACAGTATAATCTATAAAACAATAAACTCCTATTTGGTGAGATAAAAACAGTACTGTCAACAAAATGTAGAAATCAATATTAATTACTAATAGTAGGAAAATTAACAATCTATGCAGAGTTGTTCTTTTCATCATCTTGGCAATTTTGCCTATCATAACTATCTATCTTAAATTATCTTTGTACTAGAGTACGATGCTATTCCTTTTTGCATGGGAAAATATGCAAAGACTATTTTATTCATTCAGATCGATTTTATACAGAATTATTAAATTATTCAGGAAACTAAAATAAACTTTATAAAATAAACAGTAAAAGCTAATCAACAACAGAACTTTAAAATATACAAAAATAGATAAGACAATGGAACCTGTAGATGACGATAGGGTCGGCAAACACCCAAGGAGGCCTGTTCCTCCCAACCTATTCCAAAAGAAGTTGCTCAACTACTGGCTTCTTATGAACCCCCGAGCCTGATTATTGATCCAATAAGTGGGTGGAATCTGTGTAGAAGCAAGGCACTCAAAAATGCCTTCTCCACTCAGCATCAACCTCCTGAAATAACTTGCCTTCTCCACTCAGCATCAACCTCCTGAACTCAATAAGAGTTTGGCAGACTCACAACATGATCAACAACATAGCATATCCCCTCATCAAATCTCTTGGGTGCAAACACAACAAAACCCCAAGGTAAATTTCCTTGTCAGGAAAAGTGATGAACCTCAGTTCAAATTTTGATGGCTATTATATAGATTGCCTATGCCTTTAGTGGTCAGTTTGGAATAAATGAGCTTCAAGCTCCAGTCCCATCTTTCAGGGCACTATGACCACATTTCAAGGGAGTTATCCCATACCAACAACTAGTTAGTTGCATCATGATGCTGCCACTTGTCCATTGCCTTCTACCCCAGATTTCATTCCACCTAGTGGATCAGTAACCACTCTTTCAACAGTCCTCTTAGGTTTTTGTCTCCTATTTTATTTATTTAATAATAATATATTGTGCAAATTACAGTCATCCTTGGACACCTGTCCAACATAAAACTTTACAATAAAAGTTATCATAATGTTTTCTAACACAAAATGTTTTCCAGCAAAAAGGGTATGTTACATTTGTAATGTATTCGTTTTTGCACAAAGTTTGTACATTTTTCATTTTTGAGAGATGTCATTATAGCACATGTATACGTTTCTAATGATTTTTATTTTTATTTTTGTTTGCAGTGACGACCATGGATTCCCACTCTGACATCCAAAGAGAAATTCAGAGGCTCAAAGAAATTCGAGCCTCAATTACTATTGTTGATGGCAGGGATGTTATGCTTGCATCCAATTTGGATGCAATGATAGAGACTTTTAGTAGGTCTAATGGTGCTTTGCAAGATATTGCCACATTCAGAGAAAGAAAGAGGCAACAATATGCAGATGGACTTAGCTACAGAGAAGTCAAGAAGTTGAAAATCTCAAAAGAACAAATCTTTTCCCTGTTTAGAAATCAATGGAATGGTGAAGTCCCTAATGTAGACAAAAGGAACATTTCTATCAAGTGGTGTACATATCAACCATTCATAGATAACTGGATGGACCGATGGTACATGTTGTTTGATGCACCACCACACAACAATAGGGAAATGCGTTTGTATTTTTTGAAAAAGATGTACGTATAGTTTGTGCTGGGGAAGCATGTTAACTATTTTGATATCTTGCAGTACTAGGGTGTTGGGATGGGGATGCCTTAGCAACATCCCAATGCGAGGCACATAGATCCCAATTGCCCAGTAGCTCCACCTCGTAGGAAGCTACCTAGGCTAGATGTGCCGCTTGCACATCAGTTGGTCCCAGAGACACAGGAGTCATTCCTACTATTGGCACAGGCAGTTGTTCTCCATAGCACATATCTTCATGGTACGTACCAGGTAGGGCCATCAGAGCCAGCATCTATGGGTGGAGTAGAGCCACCACCTGTCGGTGGGGTAGATCCACCACCTCTCGGTGGGGTAGAACCACCACCTTCCAGTGGCCGAGGGGCATCCAGTAGTGGGACTGTACCTACGCAGCATGAGCACAGCCATCAGCCCCGCCCATGCACAATATGTGGCCATACCTGCTTTGGTCCTGTCAAAATAGATGATACCTTTACTAGGTATTTCACATAGGTAAGTAAGTGGTTAACAATTTAGTGTCATTTTTAAATTATTTTTCCTTACTATACACATATATATATATTGCTAATATTTTTTATGGTTTTAAAACTTGTAGTTACTACAAGAAGGGAATGGGGTTGAAGACCTTTGCACTGATGATGCAGATCATAGTCCATAGGCTCACGCACTAGCACTGCATGATGGTGATGATGATGTTTCCATACTTTCAGTGACAAAACCTCACAATGAGGTAACTATTTCAACATGACATTATTTTAATACATGAGTAGATCCAGTTAACAATTTAGTGTCATTTGTAAATTATTTTTCCTTACTATACACATATATAGATTGCTAATATTTTTAATGATTTTAAAACTTGTAGTTGCCACAAGAAGGGGATGAGGGCCAACAGGCCCATGCAGTAGAACTTTCTGAGTTACAAGATGTTGTCATATTTTCAACGACAACATCTCATGCTGAGGTAACTATTTCAACATGACATTATTTCAATACATGTTTTTTTTTATCACATGTTACTTAATTAATGCTACACGATCTAATATTTACAATTTTCTAAATTGTAGGTTGTAGATCCCCATCAGATGGAAATGATTTCATCTAGTGAGCTCCCCCCAATGGGAATACAATCGATAGCGTGCCCACGGAGACAGAATGGACGGCAGACCATTTCTTAGAATTGATTGACATATACAGTACATCGTTATGTATTTTATCATTTTCAGTTTGTTAATACATGCTATTCCATTGACCAATGCATTTCTAACTACATCAGTATTGGTGATTGTAGCCACTAGCAGATATATGTTCGAGACTGTCACCAGTTCAATCTCCCCGTAGTCCCAACGTGCAAAAGGGACAAGTGTACAAAAGAGGCTCCACTCTTGGAAAGACTGTGGATGTCCTCTATAGAAGACACACGAGAGATCCATCTACCCCTGACCTAACAAAGGTCATTGATGCTGCAGTCAGTGCCGCATCTACAATATCCACGAGTCATAAGGAGGTAACTATTTGGAGAATCACAATGCATAGTATTTAACCATGTTACTATATTGTTTATTCATGCATGTCTAACTATTTCTCCATTTGGTGATTGTAGCCATTAGCGGCAGAAGCGCCCGGCCCCTCTGCTCAATCTATGGTTCTGACTGGGTTTCCTCTTGGAGTGAGATGTTCATTAATGACCAAGTTTTTTTATTCAATTTACCCAAACACGTTGATCAATGTTGAATTATTGAGTTAATTGAGATATGATCTTTTATTTGCATAGCACAACTATAGAGATGCCTTCCATGAGCACACCGCTCACATCTATACCCCATGAGCACTTGGTGAGTGTTTGTCATAAATAATTTTGCCATAAGTTAATTTTTTAAGTTTGTTGATGGTAGGGTATTAGTGCAGTTATTTGATAAAAATAATGATTTTTTTTCCATACTTCTGAGATGCTGAGCGATCCCAGGGAGATGGTCGATAGAGGAAACTTGGGGAAAAAAAAGAGAAAGATTGATTTTTGATGTTGCATAGTCTTGGATAGATGTATTTTGACATACATGTACACATTGTTGTACTTAGGGATACTTGTACATTGACAGGCCATTTGAGGGCTGGCTACTTTGCCATATTTTGTATTACAAACATTCAACTATCAATGCATGATACAATATATTCCATATTTTCTCTTGAGTTTCCACTTGTGCGAGTGATGATTTATCTCTTCCACAAATTGATAAATTGTGCTATTGAAATTTATATAATTACATTTTAAGCAATATTTATTCTCTTGCATTTATTGCATTGATCAAGTAACATCTCACCATTGTGTTATGAAAACATTATCTTAATGGAAAAAACTAATAATATCTTTCAACAGTTCAATGAACTTAGCAAATGCATGCTAATTTGATATCTAATTTAAAATTGTGTTTTTTGAGAACTAGAAGGGTTCATCTTTGGATTATTCATCTTGATACAATCAACACCTACAACCATCAACCTATGTGTGTGTGCATCCTCATGTTATTGGATTACTCATCTTGTGCATCCTCATGTGTGCATCCATTTTCCACTCGTCATAATGCAAAAGTAATCATACAGAATCCATGGAAAATGAAATACCTAACTAGTTTAATGATATTCCTTGATAATGTTCTTTTGATGAAGGAAAATAAGATGTTCATGGTCCTATGTTTGTAAAAGGGATGGATTATCCTCATATGAAAATGTATTTAAAATTGAATTTTCTTGATTGATACAAATGATGATGTAATGGTTGTTCATTGTGATTTGGAGCTGACCTTGCTTGAATTTATTTATTTTTAATTTCATATGCATGCCCACATTGTCACAAGTTTGGGCTTCCACACCAAATTTCAAGGGTTTAAAGAAGGGATCCATGTCATCAAAATCAGTCATGTGCACCAAGCTACAATATGCCATGTCATCATTCAAGTTCTTTAAAGGTATAATGGATTTACCATAATGAGTTAGGGCTTATTCATGTTCATGGGATTCTTCAAATCTTGTGGGATTCAACAACATCATTACCACAATATGTAGCATGTAAAGGTTGCAAGACCACACACACCACCAAATGTCCAAGGGCCCAATTTCACCAAGACAAAGACTTCATTAAAGTCATGGGCATGTTTGAAGGCTTCTTCAAAATTTGTGTGGGATTCATGACCCCATTAAGCCACAAATAATGATATAATGGGTCATTTGGACCATTAGGTGTTCCAATGGCTCCAATTCCCATAAATGTACCTTGTCGTCAATGTTGGCTTATCATGCTTGCATGTCTTTAAGTCCTCCATGATTGCTTGTCTTTAAGTCATCATCATCATCATCTTCAACACCACCACCACCACCACCATCATCATCATCATCTTCAACACCACCACCACCATCATCATCATCATCATCATCATCATCATCCTCCTCATCATCCTCACCCTCATCCTCATCCTCATCATCATCATGGTAAACCATTATCTTCATCATCATCATGATCATCATCAACATATTCATAATCACGACCATCATTCTCATCACCCTCATCATCAACATCTTCATCATCATCACCACCACCATCATGATCATCATCCTCATCATCCTCATCCTCATCCACATCCTCACCATCATCATGATCATCATCCTCATCACCCTCATCCTCATCCCCATCCTCATCATCCTCACCCTCATCATCATCATCACCATCTCCATTATCATCATCTTCATCATGATCATCATCTTCATCACCACCACCACCATCATCATCATATTCATCATCATCATCATCATCAACATCAACATCATCATGCACGTGTGTCTTGGGAGGTTGGGAACGCTAGCCAAAAGTGCCCAGTGGAGGATTTTGCAAAGTTGACCCCCATGTGCAAATATTGCACACTCCCCACTGAGCAAAGCCCTAGTTTCCAAGATGGATCTACAAGATGACACCCATGCCACGGGATCGGAGGAGAGAAGCACCCCTAGAACTATCTCGACATCTCCTGAATCCAATAGAGTCGACGGTTCGTCGATCGGAGCCACGGTCGTCATTCTATGGCTCATTCCGTCTTGCATCCAAAAGGCCTTCAAGGACACCTGTTGCATGCCTACTGGGGCCATAGAATTCCAACCATGCAACAAAACTAGGTTCTAGGGAGACATGTAGGTGTGTCTAGCACAGTTCTAGCTGGGAACGCTAGCCACAAGTGCCCAGTGGATGATTTTGCAAAGTTGACCCCCGTGGTAAAAAATTGCACAGTCCCTCACTAAGCAAAACCCTAGTTTGCAGAATGCACCTACAAGATGACACGTGGGCCATGGGACCGGCGTAGAGGGGAACCCCTAGCACTATCCCGATGTCCTGAATCCAATGGCATTGACGATTTGTCGATCCGAGCCATGGTCTTCATTCTATGGCTCGTTCCGTCTGGCATCCAAAAGGCCTTCAGGGACACCTCTCGGATGCCTACCAGGACCATAGAATCCCAATCGTGCAACAAAACCGGGTTCTAGGGAGACATGCAGGTGTGTCTAGGAAATATGGCGGCTGTAGGTATCTATGATTTTCTTCCGACGGAAATTGTAACAGGATTTCCATTTATAATACAGGCAGATTTTTTACTAGTTTCGTTAGGAGAAAGTATCATTTTCAATAACAAGTGGAACCAGGGAATCCTTCGTTGTGTTCCATTAGCATTTTGTTCATCATTTCGTGCTCTGATAAGTCGTAATTCACCTCTATCATCAAAAACTTGGGTCTATAGGTACCTTCCCTTTCATATTCCTTGTTATCCACAGCTAACACAAGTTAGAGATGCCATTCAGACCCAATTGAAAGCTGAGGAAGTGGTTTTATGTGACGTCATATTTGGGAATAAATGTTTATGTAAACCAACAGAAGCTCAGACAATACTCCCTGCTTTCAAAAGCATTCTGGAGAAATCAAGAGGACAAGTTCATCAAAGCGACTTCATTCATATAGATTCTCATAATGTACACATAGTCCATCCTTATCTTGATAAACAAGAGTTTTATGATAGCTTGAATTTTTTGGGCATGGTTATCTCCCTGTATTCGGTTGTTCAATGGGTTGACAAGCTTTCCTAAAAATTTGTACGCTCAACTTCTTTGTTTTATTGTTTTATTGCTGAAAATATGTATGTTGAACTTCCTTGTTGTAGTATCAGACTCAACAGACAGTAAACTTGTTATCACCACTGCACATTTTTTGCACTATTCATCTGCAAATAACTATGTGTGGTCCGAAGAGCTTACCAGTCTTTACAAGAATATTCCCCTAGTAGATGAAAGTGGGAAAATCATTAGGGTACAAGGCTCTCTAAAGTTTCTCTAGCCTGCATCCATGAGTAAATGGGCCAAGTTAATGGGAGGGAATCCTTGGACTACCATGGGCTTTTCAACCCTTTCTGAAGGTTACCTTAAACTACCATCTTGTGTAGGAGCTTTGATGTATTCAATTAATGATTTAGTTTCATTCTTTCGAAGACACCTTGATGTAGTAGATATTACAGAGGTATTTACTCCGAATGCCAATCTTTCTGTTGTTTCCCATGCTTTTATAAAGGAGAATTCATTTCTTCTGCTACAGCGGATCCAATATTTGAAACAAAAGTAGATGCTGGATGCTTTTATACATAGTATATCGGAAGGAAAATGGATGAAAACATCTAGAGGATTTAAATTTCCAAACAGAACTTTCTTGTTCGATTTCATTGGGGGATCTTCTCTCCTCCGTGAAGGTGACATTCCCTTTATCGATCAGGCATTCTATGGAAAACCTATGCATGAATGGAGCCACGGTTTGGAGACCAACGGAGTCGACGGTTCGTCGATCCGACCTCCAGTTTCCAAGTTATGTCGAGCTGCAGGTTGCATGAAAATGTCGTTCAGGGGCACTTGGTGACTTTCCCTCCGAGAGAAAAAAAGAAAATGGAGCAGCAATATTGCATGCCGTTTGCTCCTGCAAGTGTGTATGGGCAATGTCGATGTGGGAAAACTGCCAACACTGGCTCGGTGGAGGGTTTTGCAGAGTTCACCCACCAATGCGAGATTGCATTGAAGGAAACTGAGCAAAACCCTAGTTTACGAAATGAATGCACAATGAAGACACTGGGCCATGAGAACATGAGGGAGAGAGCCCCCTAGAGGTAATTTCACGCCAGGAGACCAACGGAGTCCACGGTTCGTCGATCCAACCTCTAGTTTCCAAGTTATGTCGAGCTACAGGTCACATGAAAATGTCGTTTAGGGACACTTGGTGACTTTCCGTCCGGGAGCAAATAAGCAAATGGAGCAACAAGATTGTGTGCAGTTGGCTCCCGCAAGTGTGTATGGGAAATGCCGATGTGGGAACACTACCAACACTAGCTCGCTGGAGGGTTTTGTAGAGTTGAACCACTAATGCGAGATTACATTGAAGGAAACTGAGAAAAACCCTAGTTTATGAAATGAATGGACAATGAAGTCACTGGGCCATGTGAACACGAGGAAGAGGGCCTCTTAGAGGTAATCGCACGCCAGGAGACCAACGGAGTCTACGGTTCGTCGATCCGACCTCCGGTTTCAGAGTTATGTCGAGCTGCAGGTCGTAGGAAAATGTTGTTAAGGGACACTTGGTGACTTTCCATCCGGGAGCAAAAAAGCAAACATAGCAACAAGATTGCGTTCCATTGGCTCTTGCAAGTGTGTATGCGTAATGCCAACATGGGGACACTGCCAACACTGGATTGGAGTAGGGTCTTGCAGAGTTGACCCACCAATGCGAGATTGCATTGAAGGAGACTGAGCAAAACCCTAGTTTAAGAAATGAATGCACAATGAAGTCACTGGACCATGAGAACATGAGGGAGAGGCCCCCCAAGAGGTAATCGCACTCCAAGAGATCAACGAAGTCGACGGTTCGTCGATCCGACCTCTGGTTTCTGAGTTATGTCGAGCTGCAGGACGCATGAAAATGTTGTTCATGGACACTTGGTGACTTTGTGTTCGGTAGAAAAAAAGAAAACGGAGCAACAAGATTGCGTGCCATTGGCTCCTACAAGTGTGTATGGGCAATGCCGACATGGGAACACTGCCAACACTTGCTCGGTGGAGGGATTTGCGGAGTTGACCCACCAATGTGAGATTGCATTGAAGGAAACTGAGCAAAACCTTATTTTACAAAATGAATGCACAATGAAGTCACCGGGCCATGAGAACATGAGGGAGAGGGCCCCCTATAGGTAATGGCACGCCAGGAGATCAACGGAGTCGACGGTTCATCGATCCGACCTTCGGTTTCAGAGTTATGTCGAGCTGCAGGTCGCATGAAAATGTCGCTCAGGGACACTTGGTGACTTTCCATTCAGGAGAAAAAAAGAAAACGGAGCAGCAAGATTGCATGCCATTGGCTCCTGCAATTTTGTATGGGAAATGCTGACATAGGAACACTGCCAACACTTGCTCAGTGGAGAGTTTTGCGGAGTTGACCCAGCAATGTGAGATTGCATTGAAGGAAACTGAGCAAAACCTTAGTTTATGAAATGAATGCACAATGAAGTCACTGGGCCATGAGAACATGAGGGAGAGGGACCCCTAGGAGTAATCGCACGCCAGGAGACCAACGGATTCGACGGTTTGTCGATCCGACCTCTGGTTTTCGAGTTATGTTGAGCTGCAGGTCACATGAAAATGTTGTTCAGGGACACTTGGTGACTTTCCGTTTGGGAGCAAAAAAGAACATGGAGCAACAAGATTGCGTGCCGTTGGCTCCTTCCTGCAAGTGTGTATGGGAAATTCCAACATGGGAACACTACCAACACTATCTCAGTAGAGGTTTTTGTGGAGTTTACCCACCAATGCGACGTGGGAACACTGGCTCGGTGGAGGGTTTTGCGGAGTTGACCCACCAATGCAAGATTGCATTGAAGGAAACTGAGCAAAACCCTAGTTTACGAAATGAATGCACAATGAAGTCACTAGGCCATGAGAACATGAGGGAGAGGGCCCCTTAGAGTTAATCACATGCTAGGATCCCAAAGGAGTCGACGGTTCGTCAATCCGACCTCCGATTTTCGAGTTATGTCGAGCTGTAGGTCGCATGAAAATGTCATTCAGGGACACTTGGTGACTTTCCATCCGGGAGCAAAAAAGCAAACAGAGCAACAAGATTGCATGCTATTGGATCCTATACATGTGTATGGGCAATGCCGACCTGGTAACACTGCCAACACTGGCTCGGTGGAGTGTTTTGCAGATTTGATCCACCAATGCAAGATTGCATTGAAGGAAACTGAGCAAACCCTAGTTTACGAAATCAATGCACATTGAAGTCACTGGGCCATGAGAATATGAGGGAGAGGGCCCCCTAGAGGTAATCGCACCACAAGAGAGCAAGGAGTTGATGGTTCGTCGATCCGACCTACAGTTTCCGAGTTATGTTGAGCTGCAAGTCGCATGAGTTAGAGTTAGAGTTAATGATGATGATGAAGATGGTGATGAGGATGATGATGGTGGTGGTGGTGGTGGTGGTGATGAAGATGATGATCATGATGATGGTGCAGATTGTTGATATAATTGTAACTTTGAAATGTATTTCACCTATGTATATTGTATTCCTATAGAGATGTTATTAATCCTCTATACGGAAGTGTTTGTATTCCTATAGAGATGTTATTATTCCTCTATACGGAAGTGTCGTGTTTGTATTCCTATAGAGATGTTATTATTCCTCTATACGGAAGTGTCGTCATTTATATTGTAAGTGTCGTAACTTATACTTGATGGGTTATTAGACCACCTTGATGGGGTCGGCCCTGTATAAGCCATGTGGGTAAAAGGGTTATTAGACCACCCTATTGGGGTTCGGCCCTGTTAGCATTATGTTACGTGGTTAAGTTAAAGTCGACCTGGTAAAGGTTTTTAGGCAAGTCAAGTCAAGTATAAGTAGAGTGCGAGAGCAACTCTATTTGATCATTCACATTCTCACACATACACTCATGGGAGAGTGGCACACTAGTGAAGGAGGAGAAGCTGCTGCTAGGAGACTATCTCTTATGCTTGGGTTGTATCATTTCTCTATCTATCTCTGAGGAAGTTGCGGGGTTTTTCACCTTCTTTGTTTTCCCCAGTGAAACTCTGTGTCCCTTGTGTGCTTGCATTATTGTGGCCATGATTGATATGCTGTAGAGATGTTGTACATGTTATTCTCTCAGTTAAGATCCTATATCAGATTGAAGTAAATTTTGAAAAACTAACATGGTATCAGCGCTAGCGTGAAAGAAGGCATGGTATGGCATTAGTGACACTTGTTGCACTTGCGAAGCTAGGGCTTGATATAGCAAAAACCAGTCATCGTAGAACTTTCTCTATAAATCCATTTTGGAAAAGTTTCAATATTGAAAACTTGTATAGGTAGAATATGATATCCCCATGTATCTTGTGTTTGAAGGAGAGCCTCTAATTCGTTGTACTTTCATATTGATGATCCGTACAACATAGGGTTTCTGCCTCTTCCAGATCTCAGCCATAAACAGGTGACCTATGAAAAAAAGGTCACAACTTGGGCAAGGAAGCTCCGAATTAAATTTCGTAAAATGTGGTAGGTAGGGAATGGACTTTAATTTGACAGGTCCGAGTTTCAAAGGCAGAAATTGAACCAGTGACATGTGGCACTCTGTACAAGTTCGCTCTCTTGTTTTATCCCATAAACAGGTCACGTTGCGACACTTGGCGTAACTCTCTCTCAGAGAATCCATTTGAGGTTAGACCTATGGGGTTGGAAAGATAATAGGTCATCATACCGCAGGATGAAGTTTCAGACCCTGTAGATCTAATGTTTCGGAGTTACACCAGAAACAATTAGGTGCTTATTTCTGTCAAAACAAAATTGGATTTTGAGCACCTTCATTCATGGCTGTGGGAATTTAGGGTTTCGAAGAAAGTTGGAATTTTTGTAATTGGAGACCACAGCTGGATGATCCTCATCAAAATAGAAATTTAGAGACCAAGATCGAATTTTTTGGTTGGGCAGAAGGTCGAGCTTGATCAAACCCTAGTTTGGGATTTTGATAAGAAAGGTGGAAGATTAGGGCTTCTGCAAAAGTGGGAATTTTTAAAATCTGTGACCATAGCTCGAAGCTCCTTGGAAAAATCAAAATTAGAGCTTTGTATCGAACTATTTGGTTGGGTGAAGCTCTGGGTAACTCAAAACCTAATTCAGGGTCCTCCCCAGTGAATCCAGAAGATTGAAAAGCAAATTTGAGGGGTGAAACTTTGCAGTTTTCAAATTCTGAGTATACCAACTCTGGATCTAGTTTCTGCAAATCAAAGTGGATTGATCCTAGAAGAGAATGGATTGGTCACCTGCATAAGTGAAGAAGTTCCTGTTTCAGAGGGAGATGAGGCTAAGGCCTTAGATAAGAAGATTACAAGCAATCTCAACAGGTATGACTTACAGGTAGGTTTCGAAATCTGTTCATGATTAAGTTTATTATATGTTTGTCTTCATTAAGGTTAGTACAATCTTGATTAATTTTAGACTTGTTGTATCACCCTAATAAAAATATGAATGCATGATAGAAGGTATTCATTAATTAAGGGTTATAACACTTATGATTGTACTAATGCATTGTGGTGTTGTGTGAGGTTGATGTTGTCCGCTAACATGAAAGGTACATCAATTCAAGTTCTAGTTCAAGAACATATGACCATGGTGACATGAAGACAAAGATTCATCCATTGTCACATAGAAGCTCTACTTACGAGGTATGCATAACTTGGTTCTACAATGCTTAACCTATGAGATATGCAGGTCACTAGCACAAGTCATTGAAGAGAACAAGAAGACATCATGTGGGTATGTTAGACATAACTAGCTAACATATTAATCCAGGTATGTTTTTCCTATATCAAGTTTGAATCCTACCTTGTGTTGGGATCTCTTATATAAATATACTTGGCATGATTGATAATGATTATTCATGAAGTTATAGGTTTGAGTAATTATGGGTTTAGGCATATTATGCTTCTTACTTTGATTGATGATATGACTAACAAGAAAAGTCCTATGGTCAAATAGGAATATGTATGAGTAAAAGAATTGTGATCAATTATCTGTGTATGAAATGATCTTGACCATACATGTTTAAGATTACTTAGAATCATAGTGTTTTGTTAGTATTGAGATTATACTAATGAATATATGATTGTGTATGAGATCTTGATAATGACACTAGCATGCATAGTGATCGAGGATGGATATAAGTTCAAGGACAGGTAATCCAGGAAGCAAATATCAAGAGGGAGCACACTCCAGTAGTTTCTGCAGGGATGCAGATATTTAGAGGGTGTTGATCACTTCTCACAATCCACATCAGAATGGAGTTGCAGAAAGGAAGCAAAGACTGAGAGGGAGTCAACCCTACGACAACAAACAAAGATAAGTATTTGAATTGTCATTTCTTATTGTTTAATATTGTTTAATGATGTATATGATTTTGTTCCTAGATTTAGGTTGTGTATTATGCATATTAGAATAATTGCATTAATGAACAGTATATTACTAATATGCATGTGATGGGTAAGTGGCCTATGGAACTGTACAACATTCCATTGCTACTTATCTAGAACGAAACCTCTTTGTTGACATGTTGGGAGTAGTGCAAACTCTTAACAATATTCTGGTAGAGATTGGAAGGCATCTAGAAAGTTACGGGATATGGATAAATGTTGTATTGAAGCATTGGCTAAAATAATTGCATGATTGTATGACTTAGTTCTTTATATGTAAGAATTTGTTCTGAAAACTATGAGATGTTTCTAGTCATGCAATTTAACTTGTCTTGCAAGAAAGATCATATACCATCACCTACAAAAGAAGGACTACAACATTTGTTCCAGTAACAAAGTTATCTATTGAAGATATTGAAGTTCCCAGGATCTGAGAAGGATGCCATGATCCGTCGATCATGAAGAATAATGCTTGGGATGTGGTCCCAAGACTAGAAGGGAAGTCTGTCATAACCTCCATGTGGATCTATAAGATCAAGCATGCTGCAGATGGCAGCATAGAGAAGTACATAGAAATATTTGTAGCTCATGGCTTCTCCCAGAAAGAGGGAATAGACTATGAAGAAACTTTTGCTCATGTAGCCAGATACATTTCCATTAGATCAATACTTGCTCTGGCTGCAATGATTAAATGGAAGATACACCAATTAGATGTCAAGACATCCTTCTTGAATGGTGTAGTCGAGGAGGAAGTGTATGTGGAGCAGCCACTTTGTTTTGAGACACATGACAGAGAGTCATATGTGTGCAGGTTGAAGAAATCCTTGTATGGCTTAAAGCAAGATCCTAGGACTTGGTATGGTAGGATAGATAGCTTTCTATCCAGTTTTTGGATTTACCAAGAGTAAAGCGGATTGCAACCTTTACTACAAGGTTGAGGAAGGAAATCCAGTGACACTACTTTTGTATGTGCATGACCTGTTTGTTATAGGTGAGGATAGATTGATTTTCGATATGAAGAGGAGGCTTCCTGCCAAGTTCGAGATGAAGGACTTCGGGATGATACACTATTTTCTAGGCATGGAGGTGTGGTAGAGTGCAGATAGAATCTTCCTTGGACAAGGGAAGTATGCAGTAGAGATCCTGAAGAGGTTTGGGATGATGGACTGCAAGGTCATGGCCACACCTACTGCATTGAACCTGAAGTTTCTGTGTGATGCTTCATCTGATTCGGTTGATGTCACTATGTATCGTCAGATGATTGGGTCCTTGATGTACCTGATGAACAGGAGACTAGATATTTTATTTGTAGTGAACACATTGATTTAGTTCCTGATGGATCCCAGAGGTGTTCACCTGGTTGTTGTAAAGCATATTCTGAGGTGCCTGAAGGTTACAATTGATTATGGGCTCAAGTATGATGCGAATCAAAAGTTTAACCTGCAGGGTTATGTTGATTCAGAATATGTTCATTCAGAATGGGTCGACAGTGCTTCAAATAGGAAGAGCACATTTGGGTGCTACTTCAGTATGGGATCAGGTGTGATCTATTGGTTTAGTGGGAAGTAGTCCTGTGTAGCACTGAGTACAGCCGAAGTAGAGTATGTCGTAGCTTGTTCAGCTAGTTGTGAGGCATTATGGCTCCGGAAGCTACTGTCTGAGTTATTTGATCTCCCGTTGGAGGATACTAGTATCTTTTGTGACAACCAAAGTTGTGTGAAGCTGTCTGAGAACCTTGTGTTCCACGACAGGTTGAAGCACATTGAGATCAAATATCACTATATCAGGGACATGGTGCAGAGAGGAGCAGTGAAGCTCCTGTATGTTGCGACGGATGAGCAAGTTGAAGATGTGTTGACGAAACCACTAGCCAGAGCGAAGTTCAAGTACTTCAGAGAGAGGCTTGGTGTTCTTGAGATAGAAGATACTTCGAGGAAGAAGTGATGGACACATTTGCAGGAGCCCTTCCAAGCATGGTGGCAGGTGGGTCATACCATGGCTGTGGATGTAAGTGCTTTGTGATGAGCATCAGGACGATGCTCCAGTTACTGCTTTGTATATGTATCATGTTGTATACATTGGATGATCAGTTGTCTCATGTATTTGTATATATATCATGTTGGATACATTGGATGATCAGTTGGATCATGTATTTGTATATGTATCACGTTGGATACACGAGATGATCAGTTGGATCATGTATTTGTATATGTATCAGTTGGATACATTGTATGATCAGGTAGATCATATATGATGATATGTATCAGGTGGATACATGATATGCATTAGGTGGATGCATTGATGATCAAGATGATCATGCTAGGATAACATGCATCAAGAGGATGCTTTGACATGATCAGGTGGATCATGTGTGATGAGTCCGAAGACATAGATGCACAGAGCCTTTTCGACATGGTAGTAGATGTGTTCTGCCATGTGCATTGATGTATGTGCAGATCCTTTTCGACATGGTGGTAGATGTGTTCTCCCATGTGTGTTGATGTAAGTGCAGAGCCTTTCTGACATGGTGGTAGATGTGTTCTCCCATGTGTGTTGATGTAAGTGCAGATGTGTTCTCCCATGTGTGTTGATGTAAGTGTAGACCCTTTCTGACATGTCGGTAGATGTGTTCTCCCATGTGCATTGATGTAAGTGCATAGTCTTTCCGACATGGTGGTAGATTTGTTCTCCCATGTGCGTTGATGTAAATGCACAGCCTTTCCGACATGGTGGTAGATTTGTTCTCCCATGTGTGTTGATGTGAGTGCTAAGCCTTTCCCAGATGGTCAAAGGAAAGTCCTTCCATGCCAATGAGTGTAAGTGATGTGTTGTGTGCATATGGGCTGTGCTTTGTGGACGATGAGATGATATGATCAGTATGATCATGAGTATCAAGAGAATGCTCTGTGGCCGTGGACAGGTTGTGCAGTTACATGTAAAAGATCCTGGGAGATCTGATAGGTTGAGCAGCATGCTCATAATTAGTCCTAGGATGCTCTTTCGAGGTTTTGTTGATGCATGTAATTACCCCTGGGATCCACAGTATGAACAGAGATGATGAAGACCTATAGGTTGTGGGCCTACATCCAGTATGAAAAAGGACTGTCTCTGTAGAAAATCCTATGATGAGTAGTTCAGAGATTGAATGAGATAGCAGCGGCTGTGACGATGACGATGATTCGATGGCGATGATTCGGTGACAATGATCTAGAGAAGAAGACTTGTGCTAGAAGACCTATGTCGAGAAATACCTTCCTAGTTAAGAGGGAGTGTTGATATAATTGTAACTTCGGAATGTATTTCACCTATGTATATTGTATTCCTATAGAGATGTTGTTATTCCTCTATACGGAAGTGTTTGTATTCCTATAGAGATGTTATTATTCCTCTATATGGAAGTGTCGTCATTTATATTGTAAGTGTCGTAACTTATACTTGATGGGTTATTAGACCACCTTGATGAGATCGACCCTGTATAAGTCATGTGGGTAAAAGGGTTATTAGACTACCCTATTGGGGGTCGGCCCTGTCAGCATTATGTTATGTGGTTAAGTTAAGGTCGACCTAGTAAAGGTTTTTAGGAAAGTCAAGTCAAGTATAAATAGAGTGAGAGAGGCACTCTATTTGATCATTCACATTCTCACACATACACTCATGGGAGAGTGGCGCACTAGTGGAGGAGGAGAAGCTACTACTAGGAGACTATATCTTATGCTTAGGTTGTATCATTGCTCTATCTATCTCTGAGGAAGCTGTGGGGTTTTTCACCTTCTTGGTTTTCCCTGGTGAAACTCTATGTCTCTTGTGTGCTTGCATTATTGTGTCCATGATTGATATGCTGTAGATATGGTGTACATGTTATTCTCTTAGTTAATATCCTAGATCAGATTGAAGTAAATTCTGAAAAACTAACACGGATGAGGATGAAGATGTTGAGGATGATGATGATGATGATGATGATGACGATGATGATGGTTTACCATGATAATGATGAGGATCATGATCATGATGGTGGTGGTGAGGATGATGAAGATGTTGTTGATGATGATGATGATGACGATGATGGTGGTTGTGGTGGTGGTGATGAAGATGATGATCATGATGATGATGATGATTACGAAACTTGTGCAATTTATCAAGTTGTACCAAGTCTATGTAATTTATGAATCTATCAACCTATCAATGTTTGGCTGCAATAGTCAAAATATTAATGTCAATACTCAATGAGACCACGAAACAAAATCATAACATACATGTACAACACATACCTATAACATAGTACACAATAAAACAAACAAACCACATACCAGATTACCTACCTATGGTCATTCGACTAGACCATCAGGATCACCTCAAATACCAATGGTTTCCTTTAAACTCTTGTGCTCGGAATAAGGCAATAAGTATCATTCCTTTGATGAGTTCTTCCTTGCCATTGTTTGAAGCTGGAGGTTTGTGCCAATAACTAAGTGTGTATAATGGTATACAATTTCACCTAGTCTATAATCTTCATATGTATACCCTTTTCTAGTTGATGAGTGGGAGACCTGGTTCAAATATTTTCCCTTTATAACCATCGACCCAATCATAAAATCATTGTCCTCAGAGTCTCGTAATGGGACATTTAGGGTTTGCTTCCCCTCTACACAACGTGCCAGTCAATATTCAGTGCGCCATGCATTGTGTAATGGGGCAACCACTACATATATGTGGCCTAGAGAAAATATAGTTCCAACATTTCAGTCAACTAATTAAACACAGCTAGTTGTAAAAAATATCAAAAAAATACACAGCTAATTAGACAACTAGTTGTCAAAAATATAAAAATATTAATTGAACCTGGTTGTATGAGATCTGATATGTGGTCATAGTCTAGTGAAATACTTGATTGGTCCTCCTCCAACTGGGATAGTTCTGTAGCTATCCATCGACCAATATGGAGTGATACACGATCCCAGTTGTCAACCCATTCCATGGACGATAGGTCCATCTGTGAACTTCATTTCTTGCCTACGTAATGTAGTGTTTATGCACGCACCTGCTCCATCGTGTTCACCTTTTCAATGTCTAGTCTCAAAATAGTTCCAAATATGTGGCACCTTGTGCCTTTTGTGGAGCATACACAACCATTGGAAGACACGTGCATTTTTGAATTGCCCTGCACAATTGTCATACCAAATCCAATGTTGTTCCATCTATATATTGTTATCCTTCAAGTGATTGTAGAACATTTGAAAGTTGTGTTGTACAAAAGCCAAGTTGTGACACCTGTCATCACTTATGTAGAAGTGATACTCCTTCAATATAACCCTATTGTCATTAGTACTATCTATCCCATGTCTATAGGTGATATGGACCATTATGCTGACCTGGTCTGAGTGATAATATTGACTTTGAATCTCATTTTGCAGTTGAAGAGTGTAGTTTTCCACAATATCGACCACTAACAGGATAGTCCCAATAGGAAATGTATCCATGCATGTTCTAAACTGCTCATCTTGCCAATGAGCCACATGCCCATGCTTTACATAATGTTGTGTCTTTTCAAAGAATTCCTCCATGAAGTCGCAAACCCGTACCTGGTAGATCAAAAATAAATACATATATCAATAGATTGTTACATATGAAATTGCAATCTGAAGAAAAAATAGTATTCAATAACTCATTACCAACATGAAAAGTGACCAATTGTATTTTTTTTCTTTTGTTCCCTCCATGAATATCATATGTGACATATTTGAATGACTGCAAGTTCACCTCCTACCTCCCAAGTTCATGCTCATTGGTCACATGTATGCATTTTTCCAATAATGCAAATCCACCACACCTTGGGCTTGTCCCATCTATGCAAGTTTTTTGATAAAATGAGCAATCGTTTGGCCTACTACACAAAATGCTATGAATGAACTCTCTAGATGGCATCGGTGGTAATGTAGTTAGGCATTCCTACAAAAGAGTGTTATAATGCAATACACGAAAAATATATGTATTTGTGTCATAATAGTAACCATACTCAATGTGGTGTCGACAACAACATGTGTTACAAATTGTGTTTATTTTAACATACCATGGTTTGCATTTTTCAAAGGATCTTTGGCCCAAGTCAAGTTCGTTATGTTCATTCCTAAATCTATCATATAATTCTATTTATGTCATATCAAGAAAATGTTTAATGTGTGGTTCACAATCCTTTGAACCCCTTCTCAATTTTAATACATCTTTTTGGTTGGAAGAAGGTCTAGTGTTGTCATGCCAAAAATCTTGCACTAATCCCTTTACCGCATCAATGAGCTTCATATCAGAGCGTGGCAACCTACCAATGAAATCCCAGACATCTGTTTAACAAATTAATAATTTTGGATGTAGGTCTAAGGAAACGAAGTGCCCTAGTGCTTTTGTTAATGATTGATTGTGACAACACACGACGAGCTACATTGTGATCCTTTGAGCGAGATTTCTTTCCAATTGTACTAAATGCATCGACTAAACTTTTAACAACATGAGAACTTGGTTCTAACATTTTGGCCATCTTTATCCCTAATGTTATTCTAACAACAGTCATATGCCTATATTTCAACAATAATAAAAATAATTTGCACTTGTCCCCATTACATTTAGAATAAAAAAAGTTAACAAGTATTTGTAAAGTTTTATAAGCAATAGAACGTTTAGACAATGTACCTTCAAGTGAACTAATGAGAGTTTCATCAACTTGTATACGTCTCGGAGTTCTTCGGCGTGCAGTTGCTAATGGAGGTAAGGGTGTTGGAACTGGAGCATGTACAACATCACCAGGATGCTCCAGCGTTTCCATAGGAGCCCCTTGTCTTTCATTCTCTTGGACGGTCTCCATAACATTTGCTTCTTCCATTGTCAATTCTCCACTCATTGCCTCTCTAACTTCGTTGCTTGTATAACCACTACCCAACAAGTCATTCACTACCATATTCTGAGCTTGACTTGATGTGGGAATTGAAACATCCCTTGATGAGCACCTACATCTTACTTCTTCACTAGTGCCATGGGGTGCTTGTTCATCAAATGTTGTTGAAATTGAGGGCCCCTCTAGTGAATTTCTTTGTATTTCTTGAGGTGGATGGGTAGGAATGACCGTGGCATCATCTACGGTTGGAATTGGATGAGTTTCCATGGAATGCCTTCGATTCCACATGTCCAATATTTTCTTTTCTCTAACTTCTTCCATGGTTTCTTGAGGCTTCTCTTTCCTTGTCGATTTCATTTTTCGATTGCGTGGATTCCCCATGACCACAATGAGCAATACTAAGAAAATAGATCATAGAGGTGTGCTCAATTATTCAAATATCCAAATTATTTCTCAATTGTGAATATAGGTTCTTCAAGCTTGCTCAATTGTCAATATAGATACTTCCTCAATTGTGAATATAGATGAACATCAATCTTGCTCAAATGTGAAAGTAAAGTTTCTACCTCACTTGTGAATATAGAAAATTCTTCATTTGTGAATATAGAAATTTCAAGCTTGCTCAATAGGGAATGTAGATTCTTCTTCAATTGTGTTCATATAGATTCATCAAACTTGCTTGACATTGTTAATATAGAATCACCTTGAAGCTTGAAATTGTGAATGTAGAATCCTCTTGAAGCTTGAAT
>BSBM01000919.1:3655000-4045000 GCA_027924585.1 Larix kaempferi
ATGATCATGATGATGATGAGGAGGAGGATTGTCATGTCCCAAATTTGGCATTGGGTCACAATGGCCTAATCACATTAGCCCTATTCATTAGAGTTTGTCAAATTGATGCTAAAGGTCAAATAATTGCCAAGGAGGAAAATTACTAGTTTCCTAGGTTTGGGGTGGAAGCTTTGGGATTTGGAATAATGGGGATAATAAATGATGTTTGAACATTAGAATGGAATAAATATTTAATAAAGGAGCTAAATAAATATATACAAGTGAAAATCAAAGTGGCATTTCATAATGAAGACACATGGAGGAAGTGGGACCCACATATGGCTAGATTTCCCCACTACATTTGGCATCATTCTCTCACCAATTCGAATTCAAGGTGAATGGTAACATACTTGGGGGAATCCAAAAGGTATTATTCATTGCATGAATCATCCAAGGTCGAAATATAGAGGAAGAGTAACTCCCATGGAAGAGGAAGAGGCAATTTGGAGCTAGTGAGACACTTGGGCTAGATTCCCTAGCTCTATGACAACAATGATGAAGATGCTATGACACCTATGACACAAATCAGACCTGAAGGCTGACATATGACATATATGACATGTCAGGGCTAAAAATAGACTCGAAGAGGGCGCTCAATGGTGTTAGGGCAGCTAAGATGCTTCCACATGTGATTTGGTGGAAGTGGGAGACTAGGAATTGTTGTACAAGTGGCGTTCTTTGGAATCTCTTCCCAACTTGAGTTGGCATGAGTCTCTTGGAAGGAATTCGACCCATGGAGGACATTAGAAGTTTATAAATGTCAATAACAAAGAATGAAACGGGCTTTTGATCATTTGTAGAATTTGCAATTGCATTTGTGAAGAGGGAGATCTAGTGGATGACTAGTTTCTTGCCTTAGCCAATTTCGAGGGTGAAAGATTCCCATCCAAGTTGGAAATTGGAAAGGCCATTATGACCTTTCATTTGGATATTTAATGGAGTCTTTATTTGCAGGTGTAAGCTACAGGGAAGCTCATGGTTTCTTCTATTGCAGCACATTCTCTCAACCGTTTCCAATTTTGATGGCATATTCTTGATCCTTGAGGGAGGGCGTTTTTGGTGAGATATTGTACTCTTTGGGGGAGATTTTCATGCCCCATTTATTTTTTAATATGAATTAAATACTCTGTTATTCATCTTCAGAAAGTTTCAGGTCGAAATTCCAAGTAGAAATGTATAAATCTCATTTTTAATGGAAGAACAATGTCATTTCCCCACTACCTTGTTGTGAATCGATGTATTGATGATTATTTCGAATGAATGGATGATTATCTGATGAATTTGTGATTAATGGACTGCGTGGATGTATTTTACAAGTTTCATGTACTGTACTTGAGCATTTGAAGTATTTTTACTCAGTTTAATTGCATTGGGAGAAGAAATAGTGCCATTTCCCCAAGGGTCGAATTGGTGATTTTTGCAGTTGAATGGGAGAGGGTTGGAACAGATATAATAATAAATTAATGGTGCACATGAGACCTTAATAACATCCTTAATACATTCCCTACCTCTGTTCAGAAATTTGAGTGGATTTGGAGGCATTTGGGAAGCCATTTTCAGTACTTACCCCAGGGGGATTTGAACCCCAAATTACTAGTAAAATTGCATACTTGGTCCAGAATCTTAAGAGAGTTTGAAGAGGTATTTTGGTGGCCATATATCATCCCTGAACATCATATTCAAGTCCTAATATCATTCATACACCTTCCTTGAAGATTTGAAGGCATTTGGAGTCAATTTGAGACCTAGAGACCAATACTAGTCAAAGGAAAATCACTAGTAAAGTTACCTACATTGATCAGAATTGAAAGAGGATTTGCAGAAGTATTTTAAAGGTCCAAAGGCATCCCTGAAACACATATTTATGTTCTAATATCATTCATACACCTTATCATAAGATTTGGGATCATTTGGGGCAAATTTGGGACCTAGAGATCAAAACTAGTCAAAGGTTGAATTAGGGAAAAAAGTGGAAAATTGCAATTTTAATAAAATTCCTAATAAGGGACATTACAGTGGTATCAGAGCATAATCTTGGCACCTGATGTGGTCTAATATTCATGAGGACAAGAATTCAGGTACCACCATTAGATATTGAAACCGAAAGTGCTTTTGTTGAAGAGGAAAAAAAAAAGTAGGAGAAGAAGAGCAAATTTTTTGAGGAAACTATGACTAGGAATGAAAAGGGAACCTCATATGACGGTGAAGAGCATATAAAAATTATGAAAACAATATTTGAAGATATGACCAAGCAACTTAAGGAAGGATTCGAATTGTTTTCTATCGAACTTGTGGAAAAAATTATTGATTTTGAGGAAACCAAGGGGCAAAATGCATCAGCTTGCTTGAAGGAGCAAAAGGAAGAGACATCACAAGACCATGAAGAATATTCTATTGAAAATATGGAAGATAATTTCGAGACACCTTCTAGCTTATACATGAACCAAAGAGCATCTACTGATGGATGCTTAAACTATGAAGGAGTACCTACTGATGGGTGCTCACACCTCTATGTTGGTGACATAGAGATCACTTTGGAAAGTGTTGCTGCAAGCCCAAGTTCCATTAAGCATGATAATGAATACCTTGTAGTACTTGAAGAAGAACCAAGATCAACTTCCCCATCACCACTTGAGCTTCATGAGTTGGTCCAAGCAAAAATGAAGAAGATGAGGAGGTTCATTTGCAAGAGCCTCATTTTCTTGAAGGGTCCTTAAAGATGAATAAAAAGAAGATCCAAGAGTCCCTCAACATTCTCCATGACACTCAAGCATTGGTGTCAAATTCTTGTTGGAGAGATACTTCATTGGAGGAAACATCCTTCATTGAAGACATGGAGAAGATTCAAAGAGCAATGTGCAACATCAAAGGTAATTTCATGTCTTTGCTTTTTGATAGAAACCATTTGTTTGAGCTTAATGAGTTGTTACATGATGCATACTTGAAGAATAATGAGGATATTCATAAGCTCACAATTCAAAATGAGCAACTTCTTGAAAAGTTGCAAGATACTTGTTTTTCCTCCTATGTTTCAGATTGTCAAATGGTAGATTATTTGGAGGATTCTCATGACATGGTGGATCATGAGAAATGTGGGAATTTGAATGTTCTTAATGTGTTTGAAGATGAACTTGAAGAGATCCAAACACTTGATGTGGTGGAAGAGGAACTTGAATTGTCTTTTGATGAAGGTTATGCAATTTTTAAAGAAGAGCATGATTCCTCTACATTGGAACCAATCTATAACAAAGGTTTCCCACTTTTGAAGGAGCTGCATGATACTACCCACATGGCTACTTTCCATGATGAAAATTCTGCATTTTTTTATCATTTGGGTGAGTTAGTTCATTCTCCTACATCCTACGATTCCATGTTTTGCAATATTAGTCTTAATGAAGTATGGGTGAAAGGGTTCTTTTTTATGGTGCCACATGAGGAGTATGGAACTCCTAGATTTACCTTTTATGATGACATGGTTGGAGCACATTCTTCTTCACATTTGAAGCAACATTATTTGTCACTTTATGATGATGCAAATCTACATGGATGCACCTATGATATGCATTTGAGTCACTTGAAGACTCATGGTTTTTCTTACTCAACACTTGATTCATTTGATGTTGGACGAACTTCATCCAACACTTGGGAGAATAGATTTATGATTGGAGAACATTTTTGTTGCAAGACACATACTTTGTTATATCTTTATGACTCTCACATTTAGGGATGTATGGGTGAGACTTCTTTGAGTCATTTGAAGTCTCCTTGTTTTTTCTGCTCACTATTTGGTTCAGATTTTAGTGGAGATTATTCATTCACTTCTTGGATGAAAGAATACATGGTTGAATATTCTGATGCATATCACATCCTTTTGGAGCAGCATTATAGGACATGGGATCCTCACTTATGTCATTGGAGCAGATTTGATTGGTCACTTGAAGCTTGTATGCACTTGGAAAATGGTGGTCTACTTGCTTGGAGGTATAAGCACTTTCATGACTCTTTGATGAAGCATATCCTTGATGTACATTTTCATTATGTTGTTATGTACTTTGATGATATATATTTGGTACTCATGATGTTTGGAAGGATGCATACAAGAAAATGGGATCCAGGAATCCTCTTAACTAATGGTGTGGGTTGGAGAGCACTCTTAATTATTGGGGTGCAATACAAGCAATGGGACCCTGGAATAATTTTTATCTCATTGGTTTCAAATTTTTTTGGGGGAAACAAGCAGTATGGGAGATGGATTTCCCCACTTAATAAAGTGATTTTTATCAGAGTAGTGCAGCAGCAAGCATGGTGGTTCCTCTCTAAAATCTTCATGGAAACTCAAAGACTCAAGGTTGGGCAATTTAATGGCAACTTCAAAGAATTATACAGAAAGCAGGTTCTTCAACACCCATGTTTAAAATTGCTTGAGGACAAGCAATATTGGGAAGGGAGGATTTGTCATGTCCCAAATTTGGCATTGGGTCACAATGGCCTAATCACATTAGCCCTATTAATTAGAGTTTGTCAAATTGATGCTAAAGGTCAAATAATTGCCAAGGAGGAAAATTACTAGTTTCCTAGGTTTGGGGTGGAAGCTTTGGGATTTGGAATAATGGGGATAATAAATGATGTTTGAACATTAGAATGGAATAAATATTTAATAAAGGAGCTAAATAAATATATACAAGTGAAAATCAAAGTGGCATTTCATAATGAAGACACATGGAGGAAGTGGGACCCACATATGGCTAGATTTCCCCACTACATTTGGCATCATTCTCTCACCAATTCGAATTCAAGGTGAATGGTAACATACTTGGGGGAGTCCAAAAGGTATTATTCATTGCATGACTCATCCAAGGTCGAAATATAGAGGAAGAGTAACTCCCATGGAAGAGGAAGAGGCAATTTGGAGCTAGTGAGACACTTGGGCTAGATTCCCTAGCTCTATGACAACAATGATGAAGATGCTATGACACCTATGACACAAATCAGACCTGAAGGATGACATATGACATATATGACATGTCAGGGCTAAAAACAGACTCCAAGAGGGCGCTCAAGGGTGTTAGGGCAGCTAAGATGCTTCCACATGTGATTTGGTTGAAGTGGGAGACTAGGAATTGTTGTACAAGTGGCGTTCTTTGGAATCTCTTCCCAACTTGAGTTGGCATGAGTCTCTTGGAAGGAATTCGACCCATGGAGGACATTAGAAGTTTATAAATGTCAATAAAAAAGAATGAAATGGGATTTTGATCATTTGTAGAATTTGCAATTGCATTTGTGAAGAGGGAGAGCTAGTGGATGACTAGTTTCTTGCCTTAGCCAATTTCGAGGGTGAAAGATTCCCATCCAAGTTGGAAATTGGAAAGGCCATTCAGACCTTTCATTTGGATCTTTAATGGAGTCTTTATTTGTAGGTGTAAGCTACAGGGCAGCTCATGGTTTCTTCTATTGCAGCACATTCTCTCAACCGTTTCCAATTTTGATGGCATATTCTTGATCCTTGAGGGAGGGCGTTTTTGGTGAGATATTGTACTCTTTGGGGGAGCTTTTCATGCCCCATTTCTTTTTTAATATGAAGTAAATACTCTTTTATTCATCTTCAGAAAGTTTCAGGTCGAAATTCCAAGTAGAAATGTATAAATCTCATTTTTAATGGAAGAACAATGTCATTTCCCCACTACCTTGTTGTGAATCAATGTATTGATGATGATTTCGAATGAATGGATGATTATCTGATGCATTTATGATTAATGGACTGACATGGATGTATTTTACAAGTTTCATGTACTGTACTTGAGCATTTGAAGTATTTTTACTCAGTTTAATTGCATTGGGAGAAGAAATAGTGCCATTTCCCCAAGGGTCGAATTGGTGATTTTTGCAGTTGAATGGGAGAGGGTTGGAACAGATATAATAATCAATTAATGGTGCACATGAGACCTTAATAACATCCTTAATACATTCCCTACCTCTGTTCAGAAATTTGAGTGGCTTTGGAGGCATTTGGGAAGCCATTTTCAGTACTTACCCCAGGGGGATTTGAACCCCAAATTAGTAGTAAAATTGCATACTTGGTACAGAATATTAAGAGAGTTTGTAGAGGTATTTTGGTGGCCATATATCATCCCTGAACATCATATTCAAGTCCTAATATCATTAATACACCTTCCTTGAATATTTGAAGGCATTTGGAGTCAATTTGAGACCTAGAGACCAATACTAGTCAAAGGAAAATCACTAGTAAAGTTATCTACATTGATCAGAGTTGAAAGAGGATTTGAAAAAGTATTTTAAAGGTCCAAAGGCATCCCTGAAACACATATTTATGTTCTAATATCATTCATACACCTTCTCAGAAGATTTGGGATCATTTGGGGAAAATTTGGGACCTAGAGATCAAAACTAGTCAAAGGTTGAATTAGGGAAAAAAAGTGGAAAATTGCAATTTTAATAAAATTCCTAATAAGGGACATTACAAGGAGGAGGAGGAGGAGGATGGAGATGAATATGATGATCATGACGATGATGATGATCATCATCATCTTCATCATTATCACCATAATCCTCATCATCATCATCGTCCTCCTCTCCCTCGTCATCATCAAACCTTTCTCACATCATCATCATCATTGTCCTCATCCCCCCCTTCCTCATCAACATCTCCATCATCATGATCATGCTGATGATGATGATCATCATCATCATGGAGACGACACTGATCATGAAGAGGAGGACGATGATGATGAGGATGAGGATGGTGATGACGATGAAGATGATGATGATGATGATGATGATGATGATGATGATGGAGATGTTGATGAGGAAGGGGGAGACGACAATGATGATGAAGATGATGATGGTGCTGAATATGAAGACCCTCCTCATCATCATGAAACACTCCTCACACCACCATCAACTGTGATGCACCTGCAACAATTAATTAATAAGAATATGCGAAATAGCAGAAATGACAGAACTCGGAATCACTTTTATATTGATCACAGGCCACTTCGAGGGGGAAACCTCCTTTGAGCAAGCTCAATACAAATAACTTCATGATGCCTTCATAGGTCTCAACACACACTTATATACTAAGTCTGGGCGCCAATACTATGGTTCAAAACCATGGGCCACTACAAACTATGGATCAACAATACTATGGGCGACTTACAAAGCATATGCGCCAACAACAATAACACAAACTATTGATCAACAAATACTACGGGACGACTTACAAAGCATATGCGTCCAACAACAATATACTAACAAAGTAAAGACATGGGTTCCTAACATCCCCTCCCCCTTAAAAAAAGCTTTGTCCTCAAAGCTTTAGATGTGGAAATTGTTGTTGAATCTGAAGGAGTGGTTCCCATGTAGCATCCTCTGGTTGCATGCCGTGCCACTGAATTAAGACCTCTGTGATAGAGCGAGATCAAAGCTAACGAGTGCGCCGATTGAGGATGGCCTCCGGCTACAAAAGGATGGATCCTTCATTTTTCAGTTCGGGTAAAATAGTTTTTCCACTGATGTTGGTGCCAAGAAGTTTCTTCAAACAAGAGACATGAAATACTAGATGAATGCGGGAAGAAGGAGCAAGTTCCAATTTATAAGCAATGGACCCAATCTTCTGAAGAATCCGATATGGCCCATAGAACTTTGGAGCGAGCTTATGACGTCCTTTGAGTTATAGGGAGGATTACTTGTACGGCCGAAGACGAAGAAAAACCATATCACCTACTTGAAAAGTGCGCTCAGAACGGTGCTGATCAGCTTGTTGCTTCATGCAATTTCTTTCCATGTGAAGATTGTCCCGCAAAATGTGAAGAATCTGATCGCGGTTTCGAAGGACCGTGTCAACTTCCTGAACTGGTGAACTGTTGGGGGTGTATGGAAGAATAACTGGAGGTGCCTGACCATAGATTGCTTCATATGGGGTCATTTTAGAGGTAGTGTGGTAAGAGGTATTGTACCACCATTTAGCGAGAGGGAGCCACTTTGCCCACTAATGTTGTTGTTCAGAGGTGAAGCAACGAAGATAATTTTCCAAGCATTTATTGATAATTTCATTCTGACCATCTATTTGTGGGTGATACCCTGAACTCATCTTCAGTTTGGTGCCAGTGTGGTGAAATAGTTCTGTCCAAAAATGACTGGTGAAAGTCGCATCACGATCCGAGATAATGGAAGAAGGGATGCCATGAAGATGAAAGATCTGGTCCAGGAAAATTTGAGCGACTGAAGAGGCTGTATAGGGATGGATGAGAGCAAAAAAATGAATATATTTGGAGAGGCGATCAACCACAACAAGAATCACTGTCTTCCTACCAGATTTAGGGAGCCCTTCAATGAAATCCATAGAAATATATGTCCAAATCCGTGTAGGTATGGGCAAGGGTTCAAGCAATCCTGGAAGGAGTGTTGTTTCATCCTTATTGCGCTGGCAGATATCACATTTAGCCACCATCTGTTGAATTGTCCTTTTCATGCCCTGCCAAAAGAAGTTACACCGTGCTCGTTCATATGTTCTGAGGAACTCAGAGTGCCCTACTGATGGAGAAGCATGGAGTTCATAGAAGACAGCTTGTTGAAGATCTGTGCTCTAGGGAAGCACCAGACGACCCTTGTATCTCAGAGAAGCACCATCCCAAGGTTAATGTGGTACAGCAGAAGGGTTGTTCGTCAAGCGTTGGATGATTTGATATAAGGAAGAGTCATTGACATAACCCTGTTGAACAGATTGCAACCAATTTGGAACAGGCATAGAAATAGCTGAAAGAGAACCTTGGGCATCAAATGTGCTAGAAAGAGCATCTACCACAATATTGTCTTTACCCTTCTTGTAAGTGATCTCATAGTCATAACCCATGAGTTTTCTAACCCATTTCTGTTGTGATGGGGAGGAGACACACTGTTCCAAGAAATATTTCAGACTCTGGTAATCAGTCTTGATGCAGAAATGATTTCCTAATAGGTATGGTCGCCACTTCTGTACTGCATGCAAAATAGCCATCATTTCCTTCTCATATGTAGAGGCAGCTAAATTCTTACCTAAAAGGGCTTTGCTGGTGAACACAATGGGGTGTTCATCTTGAAGGAGAACAACACCAAGTCCATTGCTGCAAGCATCACTCTCAATAGTGAAGGGCTTGGAAAAATCGGGCATAGCTAGAACAGGTGTAGTACACATAGCTTGTTTTAGTTTGTCAAATGCACACTGAGCAGCATGTGTCCATGTAAAAGCATCCTTTTTCAATAGAGTAGTTAATGGAGCTGAAATCTTCCCATAATCCTTGACAAACTTGCGGTAGTAGCCAGTCAACCCCAAAAAACCACGAAGGCTCTTGAGTGTCTGAGGATGCGGCCATATGTTCATGGCATCGATTTTGGCAGGATCCACGCGAACCCCTTGTGCTAAGATAATGTGCCTGAGATACTCAACTTCCTTTTGTCCAAAAACACATTTAGACTGCTTGGCATGGAGATGATGGTCAGAAAAAAGTTGCATGACAATATCCAGATGCTAGAGATGTTCATCCCATGTTTTACTGTAGATGAGGATATCATCAAAGAATACAAAAATGAATTTCCCCAAGTAAGGCCGAAATATTTTATTCATTAAGGCCTGGAATGTGGAAGGAGCATTAGTGAGGCCAAAGGGCATGACCAAAAACTCATAATGGCCATCATGTGTGTGGAAAGATGTTTTAGGGATATCATCCTCATGAACCTAAATTTGATGATACCTAGAACAAAGATCCAACTTAGAGAAAAATTGAGACCCATGAAGCTCATCAAGAAGCTCATCAACAACAGGAATTGGAAACTTATCCTTGATGGTGAGGTGATTAAGTGCTTGAAAGTTAATGCAGAGGTGCCATGACCCATCTTTTTTGTGGACAAGAAGAACTGGAGAAGAAAAGGAACTAGTGCTTGGGCGAATAATACCTTGCTTCAATAAGTCTCGAATGAGCATTTCAATCTCCATTTTTTGGTGAAATGGGTAGCGATAGGGCCTGATGTTGGGAGGAACGCTTCCAGGAAGGAGTTGAATATGATGGTCTTCTGGCCTTGAAGGTGGCAATCCAACTGGTTCAGCAAAGACACCTATATATCGATCCAGAATTTGTTGTAGATCCAAAGGAGTAGTGGAGACCGCTGATGGTTGCATATGAATGGAATGGATCTAAGCGATGACACCATGTGAATTCTTCTTGAGGAGTTTTTCCATGCGATGTTAACTGATGATGCTGAGAGACCTTGGTTGTAATCCTGTCAATGTGTGTTTTTGTCCATTGAGGGAAAACTACATCCAAAGTTCAGCAAAATCCCATAAGAGAGGGCCAAGTGTGTATAGCCATTGAGTGCCCAAAACCACATCACATCTTCCTAAGGTCAAGGAAAACATGTCAGAGTGCAAGGTATAATCTCCAATAGAGATATGCACATTTCGATACTTCCCTTTGCAAGGTAAGGTGCCCCCATTGGCAACCATGACTTCAAAGTTGGAGCAAGGATGGATAAAACAATTAGCTTGTTTGGCAATCCGAGGGTCAATGAACTTATGAGTGCTACCAGAATCAATGAGTATTATAAGAGGAAGCTTCTTGAAGTAACCCCTGACCCGCATTGTTTGGGGGGTGGTGATTCCAGCTAAAGCATGGAGAGATATCTCTGGCTGGTCATCTTGAGGCGAAGGGTTAATAGGCGGTTCCTAAATGTCGACCTGAGCATCCATTGTTTCTGGATCTTCTTCACCAATTTCAAAGGCAGGCGGAGAATCCAAATTCAAGAGATAGAGCTTTTGCTGAACACATCTATGTCCCTGAGTGAATTTCTCATCACAATTATAGTAAAGCCCCTTTTCTCTGCATGCTTGCATCTCTGTTTCAGAAAAACGCTTGATAGGAGTTGGTCGAGGAGCCTGCGGTATGGGTGGTCATTGAGAACCCATATTTCGGAAGGGAACAAAAGTGGACTTGGAGCGTTGTTGGGATGAAATCTTGTCTTCTGCCAACTTATCCAATCCTAGGGCTTATATCATTGTGTTGGGACAGAAAATTTTGACCTCAGAGCGGATGGAATCCTTTAGATCACTGATAAAACAAGTCCGGTAAAAGTCATCAGACAATCCTTTATTGTGGTCGGCCAGTTTCTCAAATTCGGTTTGATACTCTCTCACAGTGCCAATTTTGTGAAGTTCAGTGAGGGATCCTATGAAGTCATCAAAAGCACTAGGACCAAATCATTGCAAAAGGAGCTGGCAAAAGTCTGGCCATTTTGGCTCTTCATGAGCCTTGATGTACCAATGGTACCATTGAAGAACTTCCTATTCCAAATGAAAGGATGCAAGCGGAAATTTGTTGACATCAAAAGTATCATGTACACTGAAATATTGTTCTGCATGATAGATCCATCCAGTTGGATTAGTACCATTGAAGCGAGGAAAATCAAGCTTCGGACCACAGAAATTGCTGGAAGAAGAGAACCCATTGTCTGATGAAGACTCAGACTGTCGTTTGTTGTTCATAGCTCAATGTTCAAGATGGAGGCCGAGAAATTTTTCATCCAGATCCCATAGTTTGGCTTGGATGGCTGCAAGTGCTTCTTCCATGGTCTTTGCTCTTGTGTGGGTGACAACCATAACCAAGAGTTTTTTTTTTTTGGTTGACTGGGTAGAAAAACAAAAAAAAAAACTACTTCAGTAAAGGAAAATCTGGATTTGGGAAAAAATATGAAGGGTAATTGGGGTTTGACGGTTTTGGACACTGTCGAATAGACAGGGAAGCAAAAAATGAGGATTTCAGAATTAGGGTGAAAGAATGCGAAAATTTGGCAGAGGGGGACAAAGAAGTAGAATTCGGAAAGGAACTCTGTGGTAAAATTTGAAGGTGATTGGGTGAAATATGAGGAAGTTATGGCAAACCCTAAAAATCGACAAATATGGGATTTTGGGCTTTGGGAAGTGGAATGGGGGATAGGGTCCTCAGGAATGAAATATGCAGAATGGGATGACAAGGGTTCACCGAAAATTTCAAGGGAAATAGAGTGGAGCGACTATGGCTTGGAAGGGATCTGAAATAGATAGATTTGCAATGGCCCGGAAGTGAGTGGAAACAAAGGGATCTTAAACGGCGCCGAATGGATTGAAAACAGCTAGATCTGGAACAGCTTTCAGAATGGATCTGAACGGCTAGATCTAAAACAGCGCAGCAGTGATTAACAACAGTTTAGCTAAAAATAGATATGGACCCCAGGTATGTGCGGCTTCCTAACAGTTCAGGGGTTTCACTCGGCCACCAATGTTGTCTGACAGCTTGCGTATTGGGGCAGTACCCCTCACTCCACGTCTCAGGTAAAACTGATAACCGCTTTTCCACAAACGAAAGCTCTTGGTTTACCTCAAGGGTGGGAACTAGTCAATCAGGTAGGGATCGTTTCCCTTTTCGCTAGCATGTCCTCTCAATGTGCCAACCACTTTGGGGTTCTTGTGGTACTCCTCACAATGAGTTTTAGGGCTTATGCCCAAGTACTTCCCACAGTTAAACAGATAGGGATTATTCCCAAATCCGAACCTGCAACAGCTGCGAAAAACAAAATTTGGCAGAAATTTCACCCAGCGAGCCCAAGAAAGTGCTCTGATACGAGATGTGATGCACCTACAACAATTAATTAATAAGAATATGCAAAATAGCATAAATGACAGAACTCAGAATCACTTTTATATTGATCACAGGCCACTTCGAGGGGGAAACCTCCTTTGAGCAAGCTCAATACAAATAACTTCATGGTGCCTTCATAGGTCTCAACACACACTTATATACTAAGTCTAGGCGCCAATACTATGGGTCAAAACCATGGGCCACTACAAACTATGGATCAACAATACTACGGGTGACTTACAAAGCATATGTGCCAACAAAAATAACACAAACTATTGATCCACAAATACTACGGGACGACTTACAAAGCATATGCGTCCAACAACAATACACTAACAAAGTAAAACATGGGTTCCTAACATCACCATCATCACCATCATAACCCTCACAATCATCATAATCAACATCTCTGTCATCATTGTCATCCCCCCCTTCCTCATCAACATCTCCACCATCATCATCTTCTCCGTCATCATCATCATCATCATCACCATCACCATCACCATCACCATAAGAATCAGCATCACCATCATCATCAACATCTTCATCATCATCAACATCTCCATCATCATCATCATCATCATCTTATATCCTCCTTATATCCAAAATTAGATAAGCTCCATATGATGATGAAAACTATTTAGATGATGCTGATGAAGATGAAGATGATGATGAAATTTAACCCCATAACTTGCATATAATCCCTATAACCTTTAACTCTTAATCTACAATCCTTATAACCCTAACCCCAAAACCCCTAAACACCTAGAAGCACTTAAATGCACTTAGGGATTATGGGTTACAAGAGGGCCTAAAGGCTTTTATGGGGGAGGGGCTCTAGGAATAAAATGACACATTTAGATTTGTTGGGTAATAAATGTAGTGAACGTTACCCACCGAACTATACAACGTTCAGCAGGGATGGGCACATGCTAGTAGTGTGCACGCGCTCCTAGTGCGTGTGTGTCCCTGCTGAACATGAAATTTAGAAAAAAACTCGCGCTCTTCTCCCGCATTTTCTCGCTGCTTCATCGCGTTTTGTTCACTGTTTTCATGCATAGTCTGACAAGCATTTACATTTTAGATTGAATTCATACACCATTTGGTGCTTCCTTGACCATTTGGATAGAATACACAACATTTGGGGCTCTATTTGGCTATTTGGATTGAATACACACCTCTTGGGCTCTATGTGGATCATTTGAGTGAATACACAACAGTTGGACTCTATTTGGCTCCTTGGATTGAATTCTCATGCTACTTGGACACACATGAACTCTTCTTACATATAGTGGACACATTAAAAAAGCATTTTACATTTGAAGCAAAGAGCAATCATAATCCTTGAGGTATGGTGACAATTTTATCTTTTTAAATGTATTTTAGTCTTCATTCACTTGTTTGAATGGCATCTATTTTGGTTTTTCCTCATGAATTGTATGATAGATCTATTTTAGTCTTCTTAATATTCAACATAGACAATAAAAACATCTTACCAAAAATGAACTACAACATGCACCAAGAAATGCTTTCAACCTTTCATGAAGATAATAAAAAAAAATTACTTGCATCACCAACAATAACATTTCATAATCACATTCCTCCATCTAATAGACAAACATTTGTTGAATTCCTCATGATTTCAGTACAACAACTCACTCAAACACCTAAAGAATTGAAAACTCTTAGTCTGCTATTTTCCCTCATCCATACCATGAAAATGAAGTGAGTAGGAGCTTATCCCTTGTAGGGAATTTTCTAGTACTAACATCCCATACCACCATCCAATACCATCCTACTGAGTTCCTAGAGGCGGTGTTGTAGTTATATGTAGGGCATTCCAAATAGATTTTAAGATTATATGAAAACATTCTCACTAGATGTTGTTGTACATAATCAATTGCTACATCGAGCTTTAATAATCATGCACATCAATCTTTAATATCTTGTTTGTTTTTCATTCTTGCAGGGGTGATATTTTTGTTTTTCTAAAAAACACATTGAATATGGGCAACAGACTTAATAATAAAAGAAAGTCTAGAAGGAAGGAGCTGCCCTCTGAAAAGGCCCATGAGCTACAGTTTATAGTGAATATTGATGTTGATTTTGTTTAGATTATAAATGTTTGTTGATTTATTTTAAAATTCTACATTTTGGATATAGGTACAATGGAATCAAGGCGGATATCTGTAAACGTTTCTGGATCAAGAGCAGCAATCATTGCTTCGAAAAAAATTATTGAGGCATCTGAGAATGTTGAGACTCAAGAGAGAATTCTTAGCTTTGAAGAATTAAGAATGAAGAATGTTAGAGAATGGAAACATGCAGCAGAAGAAGACAAAACAGAGTATCATTGGCATCTGAAGGAAAAAAATCAAGGAAAACCAGAAAGCATTCTCTTATATCGTTCTGCAAATCCATATATTCAAGCAGATTAAAATCTATTGGGATTGCTGAGAGATATATGTGTAGTGCCGGGTACAAATTTTATTTATGCACAGGTGAAACAATCCAAGACCTTTGCAAAAATCCGATATGCTTTGAAGATTGCAAAATATAATGTTCAAGAAAATTTCACAGATTTTTGTCATGTGGTCGTGGATGAAATTGAAAGTGGGAGAGTAAGTTTGAATATTGATATTATTCTTAAACTGGTTTTGTTATAACTTGGATATCACAATGTAATAGATTTAATACGATAATGTTTTTATTTTGCAGGATTTTTCCATTTTGATTTCAAAAAAGTTCAATGGGATTTATTATATAGAGGCCGATCCTATGGATGTCATTACTGTCTCTATTCAAAAGGGACCAGAAGCAAGGAAAAAAAAACAAGTGTTAAATGTTCAAACTGAAGAAGTACAAGCAGAAAGAGAAAAGAGCATCCGACAATCAAATCAGGTACCTAGAAGGGTTATATTTATATCTTCATCTCGCCGAACTGAACATGATGAAATTGTATCAAATGAGCTTGTTACTCTTGCTAGTAAGCGTAACAAACAATCTCGTAAAAGAAATATGGTTGAGAGTGCCTCGATTCCTGTTGAAGGCATTGCTGATTTAGAAGGAACCCCTTCAAATCAAAAAAAGAGGAGATTTGTTGTTACTGAAACCAAAGTTATTACTGAATCTAAGAGTGAAAATTCTGGTGGCAGTAGGGAAATCATTATTCCAGGTGTTGATTTAGAGGATGGCATTGTCAAGACAACAAAAAATGCCATTCGAGATCGATTGTGGAGGGGTAATTTGATTAACAATGGACATACATTTGAGTTGAATGTGAATCAACTTTATAAACCCAAAGAAGGGCAAGATCAATTTAGAATTATAAAACCACATCCATTGCATATTCACAACTTGAAAGCATTGATGAGGCACAATCCCTATGCACATGTGGTTGACTAACTAGTCCTTGTTGACCCGGAATTTGTTACTACTAGAGATGAATTTGATGAAACAAGATGTTTTCATTACAAATATTATGTTCTTGGAGGGAATCATTCTGCAGAGGCAAGAAGAGAGTTGATGCAAGAATATCCCAATAATCCTATTTTTGAAACAGTTAAATGCATCATTTATGTTGGTTTAATAGATGTTGAAGCAAAGTTGTTGGCATGGGATCATAACATAGATAGTGAATATAGGTTGAAAATGACATTTGTTCAAAGGGTGAGATTTATACACAGTGAATTTGTGCAAATATGTGGTGGGGAATAATCTAGAGTTGATGCAAGTTTTTAGAGACAATGTTGTATGGAAATAGGTCTCCCTATTAAAGATGATATTATGCTACAAAAAAGTTCCAGCGGAAGTGATGAATTCATACCTGTAGATTCCTATTTCCAGTTGGCATTCAAAGTTGGGAAAAAATGGGATTTGATTGATGACATATTTAGCTTGTGGGAGAATATTGGCATAAAAAACCAAAAAGTGAAAAAAGGTAGAGTTGTTCCATGGAGCGGTTGTAAGGCAGGTCCTGACGTCAAGAATCTGCCAGAAGATATGACTATTACACCTTGGAGAACAATGCAAGGTGTGAAGGATGAAACATTAATATCTACAATACTATCACAGGTAAAGTCAGGTGAATTATCCATGGAGGAAATGTGCAGCAAACTTGAGAAGTAAGTTGAGCATTTTTTTGAGTTTAACATTTTTGTTATGTTCTAGGTATTCTGTTATATTATTATATATGATTGTAAACATCATTTATTGTTTCATTGTCTAGTTACAAGGTCTACATGAAAATGCAAGAGGAGATGGTTATAATGTTGAGTGAGAAGAGTTGGGATGATGTCAAATGCAACTATCTAGACTCAAGCTCGATAGAAACTTTACAACAATTTTTTGTTGCATTCAAGAAGGTATGCTGATCTATGATACATCCTATTTTATTTATTTTCTAATTCAATTCATTTCTTTTTTTATTACTTATATAGATCATTTTCATTTGAAGATGCCAAAGAGGGGTAGAGATGGAGTACCAGAGTCCTTCAAAATTCATATCCAAAGAGCCAAAATAGAACGACAAAGGAGACAACATCTTGCAAACGTTGAACTTGATGATACACTTGATCATTATATTTGGAATGGGCTTGACACTGCGCAATATAAAGTCATTTTAGGTGATTGTACAAACATTGCAAATCTTGTTCCTAAAAAAGAGTATGCACTAGTGATTGCAGATATCCCTCATGGATACAATATCCGAAACACTACTTACGATTGTGAGCCTTATACTTACCCATCATTCAGTAAAGTGGTTTTGGGATTTGTAGATGTCACAACATCACCACTATGGAGATTTGTTGTTTTCCATTCAAACACACAATTAGGGGGCTTGTTGACAGCCTTCAGGGGTAAAGGAAAAAAAAGGAAGTAACCTCATTGGTAATATATTTGCACTATATTATCAAAATTTTGAATTTATAAATCAATTATATTTATTGATAAGTTAATTAATTGTTTTATATTTTTGTTACAGGAAAAAGCCTAATGTTCGTAGCTCAGGCAGTGATCCATTCCTGAGTGATGCTAAAAGCATACATGTTGCAACTTGGACACAGGAGGATGCTTATGAATCTATTTTAATCAATGAAAAGAGTGGAGGAAAACATAGTTAGATATTGAGTTATAATGCCGTGGTAAAAAAATTAAAATATGAAGAAAGGGATTTGAAAGGAGTGACTGTAAACATCTATCAAAAGCCACAAGAGTTGATTAATTATCTCATAGTTACATTTTCAAGAGAAGGAGATTGGGTCTTAGATTTGTTCTCGGGTTCAGGTAAACTTTCTCATATTACATATGAAATAATATATCAAGTTTTATTGTATGTTTTATCCTTCATTATTTTATTGTTTTAAAGTATGCTTCTTTATGCTATTTGAAATAACTTTAATTTTGTTTTCGTTGATTAGGTACAACAATAGCATGCTCTTTACAGAAAGGAAGAAATTGCATATCGATTGATAATGATCCACTCCAGTGCAATTACATAAAGCAAAGAATTAAGGCTATTCAAGTTCTTCCAAATGAACTGCGAGAAGTTGGTTTGAAGAAAGGAGATTTTAGTGAAACACTTGTGGCAAAGATGTCAAAAGAGCCCCAACCCCCATTAGGAGGGGTTTTTGGAAAGGTGAACTTTGGGGATCTTGCAGACATAGAAGACCCAATGGAAGAGGACACTGATGTCCCTGAGGAAAGTCAAGCTCTAGAAAATTCCAATGTCAATGAAGAATTTGGCATGCATGATATTGTTGAATTGTTTCATGTTTTGAAGAAAATATTAATTTTGACAATTTTTTATAGTTTTTTGATAAGATATATTAGTAATGTTTTGACTTTCAAACTTTATTTTAGAAATATAATTTCAAGCTTGTATATTTTTTCTTGAATTTATGTGAATCATCACTTTTCGATAACTAATATGAAATATGATCATTTTTATAGAAAAATTCTCTGAAAATTCATTAAAAATGGTTTTAAATGTCTTTATTTTCTGGAATTGTTTACAATTTTGTCAATAAAAATGCCTTATTTTGTCCATAAAAATGCCCTATTTTATAGAAAAAATCGTAAAATGTATATGTTTTTCATTATAAATTGCTTAAAAATGTATGTTATTTTGTTAAATTTCAAAAAACACACTTGAAAATAGAAATTAAAATTATTTTACAACAAAGATAATTCCAAGGCCCAAAAACATGTCTCAAAATGAAAATGTGTGATACTGGCATCAACCATTTTTGAAACGGGGGTAAAAATAGCTACTAAAATTAGGAGAGAGAAAAATGAGAACTGTGTCGAGTTCTCATTTCATAGTATAAGTGGTTCGTCTTCATCATCATCCTCCTCTCCCCCATCATCATCAAACCCTCCTCACATCATCATCATCATCGTCCTCATCCCCCCCTTCCTCATCAACATCTCCATGATGATGATGATGATGATGATGATGATGATGATGATGATCATCATCATCATCATCATCATCATCATGGAGATGACACTGATGATGAAGAGGAGGACGATGATGATGAGGATGAGGATGGTGACAACGATGAAGATGATGATGATGATGATGATGATGATGATGGAGATGTTGATGAGGAAGGTGGAGATGACAATGATGATGAAGATGATGATGGTGCTGAATATGAATACCCTCCTCATCATCATGAAACCCTCCTCGCACCACCATCACCATCATCACCATCACAATCATCATCATCAACATCTCAATCATCATTGTGATCCCCCCCTTCCTCATCAACATCTCCATCATAATCATCTTCTCCATCATCATCATCATCATCATCATCATCACCATCACCATCACCATAAGCATCAACATCACCATCATCATCAACATCTTCATCATCATCAACATCTCCATCATCATCATCATCATCATCTTATATCCTCCTTATATCCAAAATTAGATAAGCTCCATATGATGATGAAAACTATTTAGATGATGCTGATGAAGATGAAGATGATGATGACATTTAACCCCATAACTTGCGTAAAATCCCTATAACCTTTAACTCTTAATCTACAATCCTTATAACCCTAACCCCAAAACCCCTAAACACCTAGAAGCACTTAAATGCACTTAGGGATTATGGGTTAGAAGAGGGCGTAAAGGCTTTTATGGGGGAGGGGCTCTAGGAATAAACTGACACATTTAGATTTGTTGGGTAGTAAATGCAGTGAACGTTACCCATTGAACTATACAATGTTCAGTAGGGACACGCACGCACTAGTAGCATGCACGCGCTCCTAGCGCATGCGCATCCCTGCTGAACATGAAATTTAGAAAAAAAACCGCGCTCTTCTCCCGCATTTTCTCCCTGCTTCATCGTGTTTTGTTTGTTGTTTTCACGCATAGTCCGACAAGCATTTACATTTTAGATTAAATTCATACACCATTTGGTGCTTCCTTGACCATTTGGATAGAATACACAACATTTGGGGCTCTATTTGGCTATTTGGATTGAATACACACCTCTTGGGCTCTATGTGGATCATTTTAGTGAATACACAACAGTTGGACTCTATTTGGCTCCTTGCATTGAATTCTCATGCTACTTGGACACACATGAACTCTTCTTACATATAGTGGACACATTAAAAGAGCATTTTACATTTGAAGCAAAGAGCAATCATAATCCTTGAGGTATGGTGACAATTTTATCTTGTTAAATGTATTTTAGTCTTCATTCACTTGTTTGAATGGCATCTATTTTGGTTTTTCCTCATGAATTGTATGATAGATCTATTTTAGTCTTCTTAATCTTCAACATAGACAATAAAAATATCTTACCAAAAATAAACTACAACATGCACCAAGCAATGCTTTCAACCTTTCATGAAGATATTAAAAAAAAAATACTTGCATCACCACCAATAACATTTCATAATCACATTCCTCCATGTAGTAGACAAACATTTGTTGAATTCCTCATGATTTCAGTACAACAACTCACTCAAACACCTAAAGAATTGAAAACTCTTAGTCTTTTGGGGCTATTTTCCCTCATCCATACCATGAAAATTAAGTGAGTAGGAGATTCTCCCTTGTAGGGAATTTGCTGGTACTAACATCCTATACCACCATCCAATACCATCCTACTGAGTTCCTAGAGGTGCTATTGTAGTTATATGTAGGGCATTCCAAATAGATTTTAAGATTATATGAAAACATTCTCACTAGATGTTGTTGCACATAATCAATTGCTACATCGAGCTTTAATAATCATGCACATCGAGTTTTAATATCTTGTTTGTTGTTCATTCTTGTAGGGGTGATATTTTTGTTTTTCTAAAAGACACATTGAATATGGGAAACAGACTTAATAATAAAAGAAAGTCTAGAAGGAAGGAGCTGCCCCCTGAAAAGGCCCATGAGATAAGAGAAAATCCAGGTTGTACATGCAAAACCATAGAAATCAAAATGTTAGTGCCTTAGATCCATCAACAAGCAATGACGAAGTGGTTGAAGTTAATCAAATCTTGCCCGATGTCGAGTATGAAGGGATGGATGTTGAACAAGTTCTTAATTGGAAACCTCCCCAATACGAGCACACACATGGCAAACACACTCCCTTGCAGGACCAATTTGTGAACGAGGGGCCACAACAAAACGTTGACGAGACTCGTACTTCCTTGATGACTCCCTTGCCTCGACTATCAAACAGACGACGAAAAACTCCCAGATGTATTCATGTGGATGAAAGTTCATTTTCAGGACTTGAAGGTAAGATGCCCAAACGTACTATTGATTTCCATTGTAGCAAGATAATCAATTTTTTTTTTAATCCAAAACTGATGCAGCAAAATGTCAATTGTTTTTTGCTTTGTTAAAAGCACATTGTCTAGCTCATGTTAGGAGAATTTTGGGCATAAAGGTAGTTAGAAGTTCAGAGGCCAACAATCATGTTGTTAGAAATCTACAATTTGCATTTAATTTGATTGGAAAAACTTCTCGTACAAAATATTTTAATGGGGCCCTTCGTGTACTGTCGGAATCAATTGTAGAAAAATACACAAGGAAACGTCGCCTACTATCACACACATGTAAAATATTTAAAGTAGATAGAAAGACTCTTCAAAAGTATTATGCCATTGTAGAAAAACGTGAGACCCCAGGCCAAAAATATTATTGGGTCTTTGTTGGTAGGTTACCTCGTTCAAACATGAAGCTCATTGATGCTGTTAAAGAACTAGTGCAAAATTTTTGGCATGATAACACTAGACCGTCATCGAATCAAAGAGATGTTTTAAATTTGAGAAAAGGTCTTAGGGGGGGTGAACCCCATGTAAAGCAGTTCCTTGACACGACACAAACAGAACTCTATGAGAGGTTCAAGAATGAGCACACACAATTGAACTTGGGCCAAAGGTCCTTTGAAAAATGAAAACCCTGGTATTTTAGAATTTGCTTTGATCGCAATACATGTTGTTGTAGATACCATGTAGAATTTGAGTACTATTATGATATATATAGACATATATTTTGTGGTTTGCATACTAACATTGTGCAATACTTTTCATTGTTACAACCACCAAATGCATCCAAAGAATTTATACATAGCATAATGTGTCCAAGACCTGAAGGACAAAAATATTATAAAAGATCATGTTTATATGGGACATGTTCCAATTGCAGTGGATTTGCATTATTGAGCCATTGCATCCACGCAACCGCGGAGCACGAATTTGGGAGGATGTCAGTTGAAATGTATAACTTCTAGTACATAACATATCAAGTAGATAGTTCGAAGGAAAGCAAAAAAATTGCATTGGTGAAGTCACAAGTAATCTAAGTTTGCATACTTTCATACTGTACATGTTGAATTTGTACATATATATTCATATTAAAAATGTCACGTTGTATTAATGCCCTTGGTTTTGTGGAACCAGGTACAAATTTGCAATTTCATGAAGGAATTCTACCAAAAGACCGAGCAGTATGTACAGCATGTCCATGTAGCACGATGGCAGGATGAACAGTACAGATAGTGCAAGGAGACCTTTCCCAATGGAACAATATTGTCAATTGTGGACTTTGTTGAAAACTACACCCTACAGCCACAAAATGAGATTGAAAGTCAATACTACCATTCAGACCAAGTTAGCATAATGGTCCATATCATGTATAGGCACGCGCTAGAGAGAAGCAACGACATGAGGATAATATTGAAAGAGACCAACTTCTACATCAATGACGACAGGTGCCACGACCTGCATTATGTGTAGCATTGCTTCAAAATTTTCTATGATCAGATGAAGGAGAGAGGTATACAGATGGATCAACATTGGATATGGTTAGATGGTTCTACAGTCCAGTTCAAAAATGCACGTGTTTTCCAGTGGTTGAGTATTTTGCACAAGACTTATGATGTGCTGGATGTATGGAATTATTTTGAGATCAGGCATTGAAAGGGAGAGCACGAAAGGGCTGGAGCATGTCTCAAAAATTCCCTACGAAGGGAGGAGATGAGGTGCATGAGAGACCCTCATATTCAGAATGCCGAATTCATAGTTTGATGGTGCAAAGAAAAAATGCCAGATCGAACCATGGAGCAACACATACCAATAGGTAGAGGACATGTTGTCAGAAATTTATGGAATGTAGTTGATATAGATCGATCGCGTTCTTATAGTTGTAGTACTGTGCAAGGCTCTCGTGGATTTCATTCGGTTCGAAGCTCAAACAACCCCTTATTTGAAATATGGATGCAAAAACTTGCTTGCTTTTGTGGGTCTTGCAGCAGTTGTGAGTGGGATGAGTGTGAATCAATGGATTTTGTTGATGAATGGGATCATGTATCACTTGCAGTGGACCCACGTGTAGTTGTTGAAACAATCCAGTTAGAGGAAGGCCAATCCTCTATTTCGAATGAATATGATCATATATCTGATCTTGTAGAACCAAATAAACATTTCTGCATGCATATCCCGATTCCCTCCTTGTTTTTGTAATTATCCAAGTTATCAAACCACTACTTGTTGGAATATGACCTTAAAATGCATTTTTATAGGACACATCTACGTAGTTGTCACCCCAACAGACAGTGCAATTGGGATGAATTATTGGTTCGCACGATGCATCCAGGGGAAGCAAACCCTCCACGCATCATTAATCGATAGTGAAGGCATTACCTTTCCAAATGGCTCAACGGTTGTTCAGGGGGAATATCTTACAGTAGATGGAAAGGGAGCAAAGAGCAATGGCTACACATACACAGATTATAGACTAGGTTCACGGGTGTATCACTTTACTCACCTAATCATTGGTACAAACATCCAACTGCAAACAATGTAAATGAAGACATCAAACAAGGTATGCTACTTACTACCTCATGCAGAGCATTAGAGGTTATTTGAGACATTAAAAAACCGAGAAGATCTAGAAGGCCTAATTGATTGAGGTGCATAGTATAGCCATGTGATTGTTTATTCATGCATGATTAATGTTATTCATGTTAGATTTTTTATTTGATATAATTATCTTATATCGTTTATTTGATGTTTGAGTTATGATTAAGTTATGATTTATAGCCATGTGATTGTTTATTCATGCATGATTAATGTTATTCATGTTAGATAGGTATTTGATATCGTTATCTTATATCGTTTATTTGATGTATGAGTTATGATTAAGTTATGATTTATATCCATGTGATTGTTTATTCATGCATGACTAACCTTAGAAGCACTAATATAACCCTAGAAACATAATCTAGCCCTAGAAATCCTAGAAAGCTAAACTAACCCTAGAAACACTAATTTAACACTATAAAACTAAGCTAGAATACTATAAACATCATCATCATCATCATCACCAACATCACCATCATCATCATCATCATCATCATCATCATCATCATCTTCATCATCATTGTCATCTCTAGGTTCCTCATTGTTGATGTATATGTAACTTCGGAATGTATTTCACCTATGTATATTGTACTCCTGTAGAGATGGTATTATTCCTCTATACGGAAGCGTCGTCATTTGTATTGACAAGTGTCACAAGTGTCGTAACTTTCTGTGATGGGTTATTAGACCACCAAGTGTGGGGTCAGCCTGGATTAATGTAACCATGGGTTATTAGACTAAGTTAGACAAGTCGACCCTGTTAGTTTATTGGACAGGACAGGACAAGTATAAATAGAGATCGGGAGATCTTTATTTGATCATCTCATTACTCACTCTTACATCACTCGGAAAGTGGCGCACTAGTTGAGGAGGAGGACTAGCTGCTAGTAGAAGACTATCTCTTGTATTTGGTTGTATCATTGCTCTTTCTATCTCTGAGGAAGCTGTGGTGTTTTTCACCTTTATGGGTTTCCCTAGTGAAACCCTGTGTGTCCATTGTCTTATGTGATTGCTTGATATGCTTGATACATGCTTGATATGATTGATATGATGTACATGTTATTCTCTCAGTAAAGATCCTAGAGTATGTTGAATTAATGCTCAAAATCTAACATGGTATCAGAGCTTCCTTGAGAAGAAGACATTGTGTGGTGGCGAAAACTAGGGCTTCTTGTTTATTGGGTTTCTCTCCACAGATTTTGGAAAAGTAGTAAGGTAGATTGACTCTATTCATCAAAGAGAATCTTTCTGTCCAATCAGAATTCAATTCTGAGCACTTTCAGTTTGGCCCTAAAAATTAGGGTTTCCACAAAAATAGGAATTTCTGAAATCTGAAGACATAGCTGGAAGATCCTTGGAAAAATCGATGTTTAGAGCTTTGGATCGAGATTTTGGTTGGGTGAATCTCTGGGAAACTCAAACCCTAATTCAGGGTCCTCCCTAGTGAATCCGGGAAGACTAAAAGGAATATCTAAAGGGTGAAACCTTGCATATCTCAAATTCTGAATATACCAGGCTGATCAGCTCATCAAGGCGCATATTTCTATCCTTTCAGAAGTTTTAAATTCAAAGTTTGAATTTTTAGGGTTTCTCTAACAAACCCTAATCCGGGACCAGATCCAGTTTTCAGCAAATCAAGTGGTAAGACCTAAATATTTTCTATTTCCATTTGAAGTACTCTTTAAAGATGTCTCACCACACCAAGCTTGAGGATAAGCTTGAAGGGGTTGATAACTTCCGAGCATGGAAGTATAGGATTGGGTTAATCCTGGAAGAAAATGAGTTGGACACTTATATAAGTGAAGTGATCCCTGTCCCAGAGGAAGAAGAGGCTAAGTCTCTTCACAAGAAGAACTTGGTCAAGGCAAAGAGGATCATTGCTGATTCTATCAAAGATCATCTCATACCCCATGTGTCATCCCTAAAGACACCAAAGGAGATGTTTGATTCCCTGACCAATTTATTTGAAGGGAAGAACATAAATCGGAAGATGACCTTGAGGAATCCATTGAAGAATGTCAAGATCCAGAATGCGGAGACGATGAAGTCTTATTTCTCAAGGGTCTCCCAGATAAAAGAAAAACTTGAAGATGTGGGAGAAGATATAGAAAATGGAGAAGTGGTAATGACCACTCTTAATGGCCTTCCTAGGTCATGGGATTCCTTCATCCAAGGGATTTGTGCTAGGAAGAAACTTATCACTTTCAATAGACTGTGGAAAGACGGTTCTCACAAGAAGAAGAACTTCAAAAGAAGACATCATTCTCATGTTGCAGAGGATGATGAACCTCCCAGGAAGAGGGCCAGAGAAGATAGTGAAGATTCTTCAAGTGATGAAGAATATGTTTTGATTTCTGCTCTCACTGGAACCATTACTCATGGAAGTAATGATTGGCTTCTAGATAGTGGGGCTTCTAAAAACATGATAGGATTCAAGGAATCATTTATGAACCTATTTGAACATGAATCACCCCACAAGGTGAAGCTTGGGGATGACTACCAGTATCCAATAAAATGGAGTGGTGAAGCCTCCTATAAACTAGACTCTGGAAAGTCTATGAAGATGAAAGATGTACTATATGTTCCAGGTCTCAAGAAGTATCTACTCTCCATATCTGCATTGGATGCAAAAGGCATAAGGGTTGCATTTGTAGATGGCCAAGTCCTAATGTGGCCAAAAGGTAAGAATATAGATGATGCAGTGGTGATTGGAGAGCAAGAGGGAGGATTATACAAATTGAAGGGCCAACCAGAACAAGCCATGGTCCATGATTCAGTAGAGATAAGTGAACTTTGGAATAGAAGGCTTGCACATGTGCACTATAGGGCACTACCTATTGCAAGCGAAGCAATTGAAGGTCTTCTTGAAATCTATTCAAAGTATGAAGATGTTTGCAAAGGATTTGCAAAAGGAAAGAACACAAAGAAGGCAAACACAAGCAAATAAGGAAAAATGAATTATCCACTCCGATGTATGCAGTCCGATGTCATCCAGTTCTCTGAGTGGGTATGTATACTATGGTTCTTTCATTGATGATTTCTCTAGGAAGACTTGGGATTTATTTCTTGAAGAACAAAGATGAAGTATTGATCAAATTCAAGGAATTCAAGGTCTTGATAGAAAACCACACTAAAAAGAAGTTCAAGACCTTTAGATCTGACAATGGTGGAGAATTCACTTCAGCAGACTTCAAGAGCTATGCAGTGATTTAGGGATTAAGGGGGAGTTCACCACTCTTTACAATTCACAATAGAAAGTAATAGAAGAATTACTTTAGAATAGGACTCCAGTAGCTCCTGCAAGGAAGCAAAGATTTAGAGGAAGTCCACCCAACAAACAAACAAAGATAAGTATTTGAATTATCATTTCTTGTATATTCTGTTTGTTTAAATAATGTTATTCAATGATGTATATGCTTATGTTCCTAGACATAGGTTGTGTATTATGCATATTAGAATAATTGCATTGATGAACAAGATACTACTAATATGCAAGTAATGGGTAAGTGGCCTATGGCACTGTACAACATTCCATTGCTACTTATCTAGAATCAAACCTCTTTGCTGACATGTTGGGAGTTGTGCACACTCTTAACAATGTTCTGATAGAGATTGGAAGGCATCTAGAATGTTACGGGATATGGATAAATGTTGTATTGAAGCATTGGCTAAATTAATTGCATTACTGTATGACATATTTCTTTATGTGTAAGAATTTGTTCTGAAAACTATGAGATGTTTCTAATCATGCAATTTAACTTGTCTTGTAAGAAAGATCATATACAGTCACCTACAAAAGAAGGACTACAACATTTGTTCCAGCAATGAAGTTCAAACTATCTATTGAAGATATGGAAGAATATGAAGTTCCCAAGTTACAGGATGCAGTAATAGAAGAATGCCATGATCGAAGAATACCAATTGATCATGAAGAATGATGTTTGGGATGTGGTCCCAAGACCAGATGGGAAGTCTGTGGTGACTTCCAAGTGGATCTATAAGATCAAGCATGCTGCAGATGGCAGCATAGAAAAATATAAGGCAAGGTTTGTAGCTCATGGCTTCTCCCAGAAAGAAGGGATTGATTATGAAGAGACCTTTTCTCCTGTGGCTAGATACACTTCAATTAAATCAGTACTTGCTCTGGCTGCAGTGATGAAATGGAAGGTACAACAGATGGATGTCAAGATAGCTTTCTTGAATGGTGTAGTTGAAGAGGAAGTGTATGTGGAGCAGCCACTCAGGTTTGAGACACATGACCGAGAGTCACATGTGTGCAAATTGAAGAAAGCCCTGTATGGTTTGAAACAGGCACCTAGGACCTGGTATGGCAGGATAGATGGCTTCCTATCTAGTTTGGGCTTTACCAAGATTAAAATGGATTCCAAACTTTACTACAAGGTTGAGGAAGGAAATCTAGTGATACTACTATTGTATGTGGATGACATGTTTGTAACAGGTGAGGATAGATTGATTGCTGACACGAAGAGGAAGCTTCTTGCCGAGTTCGAGATAAAGGACTTGGGTATGATGCACTACTTTCTTAGTATGGAGGTGTGGCAGAGTGCAAATGGAATCTTCCTTGGACAAGGGAAGTATGCAATAGAGATCCTAAAGAGGTTCGGGATGATGGACTGCAAGGTTGTGGCCACACCTATGGCATCGAACCTAAAGCTTCTGTGTGATGCTTCATCTGAGCCGGTTGATGCTACGATGTATCATTAGATGATTGGGTCCTTGATGTACCTAACAAATACAAGACCAGACATTTGATTTCGGTGAACACCTTGAGCCAGTACTTGATAGATCCGAGACATGTTCACCTGATAGATGAAAAGCATATTCTAAGCTACCTAAAGGGTACACTTGACTATGGGCTCAAGTATGAGGCGAATCAAAAGTTTAACCTGGAGGGTTATGTTGATTTAGATTGGGCAGAAAGTGCCATTGATCATAAGAGCACTTCAGGGTGCTGCTTCAGTATGGGATCCGATATGATCTCTTGGTTTAGCAAGAAGCAGTCCTGTGTGGCACTGAGTACAGCCGAAGCAGAGTATGTCGCAGCTTGTTCGGCTAGTTGTGAGGCAGTATGGCTCAGGACGCTACTGTCTAATCTGTTTGATCTCCAGTTATGTGCTACTTGTATATATTGCGACAACCAGAGTTGTGTGAAGTTTTCGGAGAACCCACTGTTCCATGACAAGTCGAAGCACATTGAGATCAAGTATCACTATATCAGGGATATGGTGTAGAGAGGAGCAGTGAAGCTCCTGTATGTTGCGACGGGCGAGCAGATAGCCGATGTATTAACCAAGCCACTGGACAAAGTGAAGTTTGAATACTTCAGAGGGAGACTTGATGTACTTCTGATCGAGATGTCTTCCAAGGGGAAGTGATGAGTCCGGAGACATAGATGCACATGAGCCATTCCAACATGGTTGAAGTTTTTCTTACCATGGTCGTTGATGTAAGGGCTGGAGCCATTCCGACATGGTTGAAGTTTTTCTTACCATGGTCATTGATGTAAGGGCTGGAGCCATTCCTACATGGTTGAATTTTGTCTTACCATGGTCGTTGATGTAAGGGCTGGGCCATTCGAGCATGGTTGAGGTGTGTCTTCCATGGCTGCGATATAAGTGCTGGGCCATTCGAGCATGGTTGAGGTGTGTCTTCCCATGGCTGAGATATAAGTGTTGTGCCATTCCTAGCATGGTTGAGGTGTGTCTTCCCATGGCCATGGATATAAGTGTGGTTCCATTCTCGCATGGTTGAGGTGTGTCTTCCCATGGCATAGATGTTTAAGGTGTGTCTTCCGATGCCGGTGAGTGTAAGTGTTGTGTGATGTGCATCTGGGTTGTGCTCCATGGATGATGAGGTGATATGAAGATGATGATGTGATAGTATGGTACACAGGTTTTGTAGAGGCATATAATCAGTCCTGAGATTCTCTTATAGGTTTTTTAGAGGTTGTGTAATCAGTCCTGGGAGATCTTACAGGTTTTGCAGAGGCAATGTAATCAGTCCTGAGGTGTACCTACTTGATGGCTTTCTCGCAGAGATGTTGATGATGTACATCTAGCATGAAAAATGGCTGGATCTGTAGATGATGAAGACCTACACGTGGCAGGCCTACATCCAGTATGAAAAAGGAATGGCTCTGTAGAACTTCCTATGATGATTATATTGTAGATTGATTGAGATAGCAGCAGCAGTGACGATGACAATGATTCGATGATGATGATCCAGTGACGATGATCCATAGAAGAAGACTTGTGCTAGTAGATCTGTGTTGAGAAATACCTTCCTAGTTAAGAGGGAGTGTTGATGTATATGTAACTTCAAAATGTATTTCACCTATGTATATTGTACTCCTATAGATATGGTATTATTCCTCTATACGAAAGTGTCGTCATTTGTATTGACAAGTGTCGCAAGTGCCGTAACTTGCTATGATGGGTTATTAGACCAACAAGTGTGGGGTCGGCCTGGATTAATGTAACCATGGGTTATTAGACTGAGTTAGACAAGTCGTCCATGTTAGTTTTTTGGGCAGGACAGGACAAGTATAAATAGAGATCGGGAGATCTCTATTTGATCATCTCATTACTCACTCTTACATTACTCGAAAAGTGGTGCACTAGTTGAGGAGGAGGAGTAGGTTCTAGCAGAAGACTATATCTTGTATTTGGTTGTATCATTGCTCTTTCTATCTCTGAGGAAGTTGTGGAGTTTTCATCTTTATGGTTTTCCCCAATGAAACTCTGTGTGTCCATTGCCTTATGTGATTGCTTGATATGCTTGATACATGCTTGATATGATTGATATTGTGTACATGTTATTCTCTCAATAAAGATCCTAGAGTATGTTGAATTAATGCCCAAAATCTAACACTCATCAACATCTCTGTCATCATCATCTTCTCTATCATCATCATCATCTTCATCACCATCACCACCATCATCAACGTCTTCGTCATCATCACCATCATCATCATCATCAACATCTTCATCATCATCATCATCATCTCTAGGTTCCTCATCAACATATCCGTCATCATCATCTTCTCGATCATCATCATCATAATATTCATCACCATCACCATCATCATCAACGTCTTCATCATCATCACCATTGTCATCATCATCATCAACATCTTCATCATCATTGTCATCTCTAGGTTCCTCATCAACATCTCCATCATCATCATCTTCTCCATCATCATCATCATCTTCATCACCATCACCATCATCATAAACGTCTTCATCATCATCACTATCATCATCATCATCAACATCTTCATCATCATTGTCATCTCTAGGTTCCTCATCAACATCTCTGTCATCATCATCTTCTCCATCGTCATCATCATCATCTTCTCCATCGTCATCATCATCATCTTCATCACCATCACCATCATCATCAAGATCTTCATCATCATCACCATCATCATCATCATCATCATCAACATCTTCATCATCATTGTCATCTCTAGGTTCCTCATCAACATCTCTGTCATCATCATCTTCTCCATCATCATCATCATCATCTTCATCGCCATCACCATCATCATCAACATATTCATAATCATCACCATCATCATCATCATCATAAACATACTCATCACCATTGTCATCTCTAGGTTCCTCATCAACATCTTCTCCATCATCATCATCATCATCTTCATCACAATCACCATCATCATCAACGTCTTTATCATCATCAACATCTTCATCATCATTGTCATCTCTAGGTTCCTCATCAACATCTCCGTCATCATCATCTTCTTATTCATCATCATCATCATCTTCATCACCATCACCATCACCATCACCATCATCATCAACGACTTCATCATCATCACCATCATCATCATCATCACCATAAGTACCTGGTGGAGGATTTTGCAAAGTTGAGTCCCATGTGCAAAAATTGCACACTCCCTTACTGAGCAAAACCCTAGTTTCCAAAATGGACCTACAAGATGACACCTGGGCCAAGGGACCAGAGGAGAGGGGCACCCCTAGCACTATCCCGACATCCTAAATCCAACGGAGTCAACGGTTTGTCAATCAGACCCATGGTCATCATTCTATGGCTCATTCTATCTCGCATCCAAAAGGCCTTTAGGGACACCTGTTGGATACCTGCCAGGGGCATAGAACTCCAACCGTGCAACAAAATCAGGATCTAGGGAGTCCTGCAAGTGTGTCTAGGGAGGTTCTGGCTGGGAACACTAGCCATAACTACCCGGTGGATTATTTTCCAAAGTTGACCCCCGTGTGCAAAAATTGCACACTCCCTTATTGAGCAAAACCCTAGTTTCCAAAATGGACCTACAAGGTGACACCCGAGCTAGGGGACTGGAGGAGAGGGGCACCCCTAGAACTATCTCGACGTCCTGAATCCAATAGAGTTGATGGTTTTTCGATCGGATCCATGGTCGTCATTCTATATCTCATTCCGTCTCACATTGAAAAGGCCTTCAGGGACACCTGTTGGATACCTGTCGGGGGCATAGAACTCCAACCATGCAACAAAGCCTGGTTTCGGGGAGTCTTGCAAGTGTGTCTACAGAGGTTCAAGCTAGGAATGCTAGCCATAAGTTCCCGATCGACAATTTTCCAAATTTGACCCCAATGTGAAGGCCCCTCAAATATTGCTCAACGGGGCCATTTCTCGTCTGGAGGCCCCCAGGCGTGCATGGCCACGTGGACCTATGGGAGCCGACATAATCCAATTCCACTCATTGGTTTGGGTCCCATGGCATCGGAGCAATTCCTCAAAGTGTCCCTCAATGGCCCTGGGGTTACCGACGAAAATGCCCACAACACCCAAAGCGTGGCTCCGATTGCGAATCCATCAATTTCGATGGATCCAAGACATCGGGTTTCAGCTAGCGGACCCCCCACAATGTGCCTTGGAGTCCCAAAAATGGTGTTAATGTGCCATCTCTAGAGCTAGGGTTTTGCTCAGTGAACCCCTTTCGAATGTTGCTCAAGGGGCCCATTTCTCATCCGGAGGCCCCCGAGCATGCGTGGCCACCATGGACACGCCCACAATGGAAATACACACATGTGGGAGCTGATAGAATTCAAGTTCGCTCGCTAGTTTGGGTTCCGTGCCCTCAGAATAAATCCTCAAAGTGTCCCCGAATGGCCCCGGGGTGCCGGACTAAGATACTCGGAGCATCCAAACCATGGCTCTGGTTGCGAATACGTCGATTCCAGTGGATCCTGGACATCGATTTTCAGCTAGGGGACCCCCTACAGTGTGCCTCCAACCCCCGAAAATGGTGTTATTGTGCCATCTCTGAATCTAGGGTTTTGCTCAGTGAACCCTAGCTCCTTCATTGAGCAAAACCCTAGCTCCGGAGATGGCACATTGGCACCGCTTCTTGGACTTCGAGGCACATTGTGGGGGGTCCCCTTAGCTGAAACCCAGCGTCCTAGATTCATTGGAATTGATAGATTCACGATCGGAGCCATAGTTTGGGTGCTACGGGGATTTTCGTAGGGCACCCCAGGGCCATTCAGGGACACTTTGAGGAATTTCTCTAGGGCCACGGGACCCAAACCGACGAGCGGACCTAGATTCTGTTGGATCCCATAGGTCCACATGGCCATTGAGGACCTGTCCACGGTGGCCATGCACGTCCGGGGGACTCGAGACGAGAAATGCCCCCCTTGAGCAAGATTGCAAAGGGCTTCACTGAGCAAAACCCTAGCTCCGAAGATGGCACATTGGCACCGTTTCTGTGACTTCGAGGCACATTGTGGAGGGTCCCCTAGCTGAAACCCAGTGCTTCAGATCCATCGGAATTGAGGGATTCACCATCGGAGCCACGGTTGGGGTGCTGTGGGCATTTTCGTCTAGCACCAGAAGGCCATTCAGGGACACTTTGAGGAATTGCACCAGGGCCACGGGACCCAAACCGACGAGCAGACTTGGAATATGTCGGCTCCCAAAGTTCCAAGTGGCCATTGTGGACCTTTCCACGGTGGCCACACATGCCCGAGGGCCTCCGAACGAGAAATGGCCCCCTTCAGCAAGATTGGAAATGGATTCACTGAGCAAAACCATAGCTCCAGAGATGGCACATTGGAACCATTTCTAAGACTTTAAGGCATGCTGTGGGGGGTCCCCTAGCTGAAACCCGACGTCTTGGATCCATCGGGATCAACGGATTCGTGATCAACGCCACGGTTTGGGTGCTATGGGCATTTTCGTTGGGCACCCCGGGGCCATTCAAGGACACTTTGAGGAATTGCTCCAGGGAAACAGGACGCAAACTAGCGAGCGGACTTGGATTCTGTTTGCTCCCACAGGTCCATGTGGCCATTGTGGACCTGTCCACAGTGGCCACGCATTCTCGGGGGCCTCTAGACGAGAAATTCCCCCTTGAGCAATATTGGAAAGGGCTTCACTAAGCAAAACCCTAGCTCCGGAAATGACACATTCGCACCATTTATGGGACTTCAAGGCATGCTGTAGGGGGTCCCCCAGCTGAAAATAGGCATCCTGGATCCATCGTAATCGACGAATTCATGATCGGAGCCACAGTTTGGGTGTTGCGAGTATTTTTGTTGGGCACCCCGGGGCCATTCAGGGACACTTTGAGGAATTGCTCCTGGGCCACAAGACCCAAACCAGCAAGCGGACATGGATTCTATCAGACCCAATAGGTGCACGTGGCCATTGTGGACCTCTCCACGGTGTCCACACACGGCCAGGGGCCTTTGGAAGAGAAATGGACCCCTTGAGCAATATTCGAAAGGCCTTCACTCATCAAAACCCTAGCTCCGGAGATGGCACATTGGCACCATTTCCAGGACTTTGAGACACATTGTGGGGGGTCCCCTAGCTGAAACCTGGTGTCCTAGATCCATCAGACTCGATGGATTCGTGATCGAAGCCACATTTTGGTTGTTGTGAGAATTTTCATCGGGCACCTCGGGGCCATTCAGGGACACTTTGAGGAATTGCTCTGGGGCCACAGGACCCAAATCGGCGAGCGGACTTGGATTATGTTGGTTGCCACAAGTCCACGGTGGCCACACATGCCTGGGGGCCTCCAGACAAGAAATGGCCCCCTTGAGCTATATTTGAAAGGCCTTCACTGAGTAAAACCCTAGCTCCGGAGATGGCACATTGGCAACATTTCTGAGACTTTGAGGCATGCTGTGGGGGGTCCCCTAGCTGAAACATGACGTCTCGGATGCATTGAAATCGACGGATTTGCGATCGGAGCCACAGTTGGGGTGCTACGGACGTTTTTCCATTGCCGAAGCATTTGAGGCCGAAAATGATCTGGTAAGCATTTTATTGCTTGGTTTTTCAACCAAGCATGTGCAAGGATGCACCTGCTAACTAGTAGCAGCAATCTGAATAAAAATATGTAAAAACTAATGTAATCTAATCTAACATTAACATGTGCAAAGAAAATAAAAAACTAGATTTAAGAACATAAGAAATAAGATCTATGAGAGAAACAAGAAATTAAAAAAAAATGATTTTATATTACCTCAAATGGTGAGGATGGTGAGTTTTGAGCAGCTCCAAGGTTGAGAAGCTCAAATGTCCAATTGTCTCTTCTTCTCCAATGCTTCAATGGGGATCTTCAAACTCGAAATGGGAGGCAATGGCTCTCAAATGGAATTTGGCAGCATAAGGATAGGATGAAATGTGAATGAAAAGTGAGGAGCCCCTATCACCCTTTTATAGTTTTTGGTGATGGGGAATACCATTATGGTTTTGAGGAAACCAATGGTATAAACCAAAATGGTTTAGGTCTCTTTTTCCCTCTTTTTCCTTTTTGAATATTTTTTATATTTTTATTCCCTTTCATTATTTCTTGGGAATTTTGGACCCTTTTTTAGGGTTTTTTGTGATTTTTGAGGAAAAATGCATATTTTGAGGGGAAAAAGGTGTATTATAGTCTTTTTGGTGACTTGGTGAGCTCCCAATATGGCTTCCTAATGATGGAAGCTTTACTAAGAGTCTACTTTTAAATTTCAACCCGAGGGACGTACAAACTTTAGAGGTGCAGGCACTATCTGTGCTCTTATAGGATAATCTTTGTCATAGTTGGATGTCGGTATCGATGTTCTAAGGGTTTCTTACTAAATATGTAAACTGGTTATGCTACGGAATTAAATACTGGAAAGCAATAAATCTAATTAAAAGAATTAAAGTGCTGAAAGAAGTAAACCTGTTCTAAGAAATAAAGATACCAAAAGCAGTAAATCTGTTCTAAGAAATAAAGATACCAAAAGCAGTAAATCTGTTCTAAGAAATAAAAATACCAAAAGAAGTAAATCTATTTTAAATAATTAAAATGATGAAAGTGAAGGGGATGATCTTATGAAATTACTTACTGCAGAACGGTAAATCTAGAAAATGAAAATGCCATAACAGATCTATTCTAAGATTTGGGAAAACGAGGTCTGTAGTTACTTTATACCTAAAACTAGAATTCTAATCTAAACCATTTTAAATCCCAAGACTTAATCGAAGTGAGATTGTTTCGAGCTATCCATCTATTACTAAAGAAATTAATCACGATGTGAAACAGTAAAAAACCTCAGATATAAACCATGATATTAAAAGAAAAGCTGATACACATGCAATCATTGATTCAAATATGCGTTGAAAGAAAGAACCTACAGGACTACTGAAACTATTTTGCTGTACTACAGAATGTATTATAAACTACTACAGAAATAATAAATCATTCAAGCGCTTCCATATGCAATATAACTGTTCATCAATGTAAAACGCATAATTGGAAAAATACCTACAAATAGAAATATCCTGCCCTACGTGTTGGAGGGGCCCTCCCCAACCCGTACTCAAGAGAGAATAAAACTTATAAATGCTGGATGGAATTAATCATCAATCTCTTATTAAAATATAAAATCCATGTCAAAACAAAGGTCTGTACTTCACAGTATCAATAGGGTAGAAAACGCTAAAACAATGTTTTTCTCCAAAATAACAGCAGGGGCCTCTCGCTACCCGAGAGGTCCATATTTATATGATTTAATGTTGATCCTAACTAATTGTCAAAATGCCGAGCCTCCTTGAACTGGAGTGTGTTCCCTATAAGTCAGGAACAGGGTGCCGAGCTTGGTGATCTCTCAGTCTTCTACGCATTCATCCTTTACTGCCCTGAACCTACTCAATCACGCTTGGTTTCCACAGAATTAGTTCATTGAATATGCATTTCAACATACAAAAGTAATCATCAAAAACAATTTCATAAAATAATTAAAGTAAAATATTTCCCCACAATTGAGTGTGTTTCTTCGCCATTGCTTGAGCTTGACTGTGGGAAAAAGAGGTCCATTAAATACCTAAAAATTGGGCTCATCATTCTCTCCCATAATTGAAGGATTCACCCATCCTTGGGTGACTTATTCAATTCATCGATGACCTCCCTGATATCCCATGCTACCACCTTAGGTATCCCTACCTTCCTGTGATATCCAAAATTCTGATCCTCCCTGGCCCATGCCTTCCTCTCTTCCTTTTCATTAATTTGTTCTTTGATTACCAGGGAAAGAAAGAATGGGGGATTTAGCCTCATCCCGATCCACCTGAGTTGATTTCTTTCCAGGGATTCTTTGTAGAGTGTGGTTTTGAAAAGGGCATCATTGAGCCTGAGGGGAGAGTGGATTTCTCTTCTTTTTAGATCATTTGCCACCCTGCTCCACCTTTCCTTGATGGACTCATTAACTTCCTTTTGTGTGCTGCGGAGTGTAATGTAAAAATGAATCACCGCCTCCTGTTGTTTTGCAAGGAGAATGGGTATCATTTTCTCGTCCTGGGTGAGGATCCTGTGGTTATAGATTATCCCTTTAGGGTGAGTTAGCTCTGGTCTAATCATTAATGGGGTTTTCCATTTGGATGCAACATAGAGATGGTAGTCCTGGGCTCGCTCAATTTCATGGTTCATGCACAAACATAATGCCCTTAACTGAAAATCACCCACATATGGGTTTGGCGACCAGTTGGGCGAGCCAGAAACTATGAAATTATGTAAGAAGAACTCACTCAATTGGTCTTTCTCCAGCTCTGTGGAGTTCAAAGATGCATCAATAAACTCTTTGGGAGTGCTTACCTCTATAGGGAGTTCTTTCTTCAACCTCTGGAGCTGGAATTTGCCCCATTTCTTTTGTAAATAAACTGCATATACCACTGACAGTGGTCTAAGGTCCCGCAGTCTCTCATATATGCCGATAGTAGTGGCAAAAACATCCTTAAATTTGATAATCTCCTGGTCTTTCTTTTCTAATTCATTCTATGCCTCGGCCAACTTTTCTTGCAGTGCTAAATTCTTATGCTCAGCCAACCTGAGCTCTTTTGCATGATGCATCTTCAGGATTTGTGTCTTCTCGGCTGAGAATGGGGGAGGTGTGGCCTGGATTCCTGGCCCAATTCTTAATGTTTCCAACTCATTTATGAGCCTTTCCAATTCTGCTCGTGCTTCAGCGAGCCGGGAAACGACCTCGAGGTCTTCTTTACGTTCTGGAGGGTTTTCCTGGAAGTTAACTTGCTCTTGTAAGCTCTGCTCTTCTTCTTTATCCATTTCTTCTTCTGCATCATGTTCTTCCTCTTCATTCCTCTCCTCTTCTTCATCCTCCTCTTCTTTTTCTTCTTTGTCCTCTTCTTCATCTGTAATGGGATCCTTCTGATCTATAAAAGGATCAATGTCATCATCAGACACATTGGTAATCAGGGGGCTGGGTTCCCTTTGTTTCTCCTTGGGGACTCAGATTTTAGATACCTGTGTGAATCTCTTACTGCGCCTCTTTGACCCCTGACTACTGGTAGGAATATCTGGGTCTGATTTGGGGGAGTCCTCTTTGGAGTGTTTTATTTTGACCAAGGTGCCGGCCACACTGTCCAAGTCAATTTTCCTTTTTTCCCTTGATACAAAGGTGGTCTTACTTTTTGATTCAGGTGGCAAGGGCGTAGTCCTCATTCTCTGAACATCCTCAACAGATACCACAATGAACTCCTCCCAAGAGAGCTCTGGAATCTGAGCTTTTAGCTCCTCACCAACTATTAGTTTGATCAGCCCATGATGGGCCAAAGCATCCTCTTTTCCCTTAGCCACCTTCCTGCTCATCTCTGCTAGGGATTGGAGTAGGTAAAATGGAATGCTAATATTGTTGTTTGATGAAATGTGACTTCTATGCCTGAGAAGCTCTAACATACGAAAATGGAAAATGGGAACATAGCTTAATCTTCCAGTGCATGTAATGTACCTCAGGACAATTGCAACCATTTCATCCCATGGTGCTGGCATGGAGGGTCTTTTGACTCCATTTTTTTCTTCATCATAAACCTCTCCATGCTCAAAGAATGTTGCTTTTGCTGTGTGGTTTTCCTCCCATTCATTGCTGCTCCAAGGCAGGCCCATTGGAATACCAGTGTGTTTGGCTATCATGTCCTCATCCAATTTTATGCGTAACCCCTTCACCCGGGTGATGTACTATTCATCCTTAATATGCTTGAAGTTTCTTGCGAACTCCTGAGCTAACCCTGTATCGTATCCTCTCAATCCAAGGATAAATGGCATCCATCCTGAATTGCGAATGATCTGCAGGACTCTCGGGCTCTGATAAATGGCACTGTGATCTTCCGGTTCACTCTTCTTAAAACCCTTTGTCATTTTTAGAATATTCTTTATAACCAGACAAAACCAGGGCTTTTGGAATGTAGTTTTATACCTTCAACTTGGTTGGGCTCTGCCTACAGGATCAAGGAATACAATGGTGGCTGCTTCTCGGGAATTTCAGGTGGCTACTTATATGCGAAATCATGGAATATTATGCACCCTAATTCATTGCCTTTCTGCACCTATCCTTTCCATCATACATGTACTTGCCACTTTTAATCCCCTATTTTTCATGATCCATCTATGCCTTCTCATGATCGACCTCTGTACTTCATGTGGTGAAGGTTGCGATCATGATTTGCTGAGGGTGACGGGACTTTGGTAGCAATCATGAGTTATGAAGGTCATTCCACCATGCCGCCGATTTGAAATGGAAGCTGTCCTCAGCTGACTTAGAAACAAATGTGGTGTGGGATAATGTTTTACCTCAAAAATAAAATGAAATCGTTCGAGAGATTACCTTGGTATGTATGCGTACCTGTATTGATGATCGGGTGCATTTTTCTTGCATGGCGGATTCTGTAGTAGATTTGGTGGTGTCTGTAGTTGATTTCTACATGTCAGTAGTTACGTGTGTGGGTGCTTTTTCCTTTTTGGTCATTTTGAAATTGCTGTAGTTTCTTCTTTTGAAAATTGTGCCATTTGCTGATGCGACTGATATGATGATGCTTTGTATTTGGATGATTGCATGGTTGTATGTGACTGGCTCTCTTGAATACATGGTAGCCTCGCTTGAATCATTTTTCCGGCTCGCTTGAATAGATGCCAACCTTGCTTGAATTTATTTTGCAGGCTCGCATGAATAGGTGGCAGCTTCTTGTGATGATACTGTAGAGTGAATGAATAGTCTGTAGTTGTAGAAATTTTTGTTGGCTCTCTTGAATGCTGAGTTTGTTTGTGAATTTGCTGGCTCACTTGATTGTATATTCTTTTGTTTGAATTGTGGTTGATGCCCTAGAAATTTCCTGTTACCTTTTTTGTGTTGTTTTTCTTTTATTCTTTTTTTTAATTTCCATTTTTTTTATATATTTTTCTCTTTTTTTGTTTTTTTTCTCTTTTTTTTTTCATGATATGCATTGAACTTCACTGATTTGTAGCATGCTCTATTAGCATCAATTGTTACTGGTAGAGTACTTGTGTAAATTCTTCTTTGGACTGTGGTTTTTTGTAGAGTTTTAGGCGATGCCCATTCACTATCATGGGGAACTCATCATCATCAATTGTAATAATTCTCACAGCCCCATTGTCATAAATTTTCTGTATACTGTAAGGTATAAGCCATCTAGTGGTTAGCTTTCCTTTGAATGTGTGAAATATGGATTCGTAGAGTAGTGCTCAATCACCTTCGTTGAATTTCTTATCCTTCAAATTTTGGTCATGCCATTTCTTTCTTTGCTGTTGGATGATTTTAGCATGTGTAAGTGCTTGTTGGAGGTGTTCATCCAATTGATTTAGCTGTAGTTGCGTTCTTTTTGAATGTCTTATAGGTTCATATTTAAATCGGCTGCAATTCTTAATGTTTTTACTTCAAATTCGATTGGTAGCATGACCTTTTGCCCATAGACCAGTTCATAAGGTATGAATCCTGTTGTTGTTTTCCATGTAGTATTGTAAGCCCAGACTATTTCACTAAGTCTGTCAGCCCAATCCCTTTTGTGAATTTGGACAATTTTTGTCAAGATTCTCACTAATTCCCTATTGGTTACCTCAGCTTGACCATTTCCTTGAGGGTGGTAGGAGGATGACTGTCTATTCTTTACATTGTTTATTTTCATCAAGTCTTCAATTAAATTTGATGTGAATTGTGGTCCCTGATCAGAAACTACTTCTCTTGGCACCCCAAATATGTGAAATATCTATTCAATAAATAATTTGGCCACACTGGTTTCATTTGCAGCAGCCAGTGCTGCTACCTCTGTCCATTTTGTAAGGTTATCAGTGCATACGAGGATGTAGCTCTTCTGATTGGACTGTGGGTTAAATGGGCCAACAAAATCAAATCCCCATTTATCAAATGCCTCTAAGGAGATTTGTGGATGTAGTGGCATTTCTTGTTTTTGTGTTGGTTTTCCCATTCTCTGGCAATCGTCACAGTGGGACACATACTCATAAGCATCTCTGTGGAGTGTTGGCCAATAATACCCTGTTTGCAAGATCTTGTAGGCTGTCCTTTTTGTAGCATAGTGTCCTCCACAGGGTTCATTGTGGGTGGCATGCATTATGTCATGTACTTCATCTTCCCTAATGCATCTTCTAAGTACTTGATATGGTCCTTGTTTAAAAAGCATGCCCTCTATCCATGTATATGTGGCACTTTGCCTTAATATTTTTGTCCTTTCTTTATAACTGTAATGTTCTGGAAACTTTCCTGATATTAAATAGTTTGCTATGTCAGCAAACCATGGGTTTCTTATTGATATGGCAAAAAGGTGCTCATCAGAGAAGTTATCGTGAACCAATTCGTTATCTTTTCCATGTGTGACTCTTGACAAAAAGTCGGCTACCACATTATGCTTGCCTGGTTTATCTATTATAGTAATGTCAAATTCCTGTAGAAGTAGCATCCATCGAATAATTCTTGCACTGGTATTAGGCTTGTTCATAAGATATCTGATCATTGAGTGGTCAGTATGGATAAAACTTTGGTATCCTGCAATGTAATGCCTGAATTTATTCATTGCATGTATGACTGCCAGAAATTCCTTCTCTGTGACTATGTAGTTGAGTTCTGCCCCAGCCAAATTTTTGCTTATATAGTATATGGCATAGGGTTTCTTGTCCTGTTCTTGCCCAAGCACAGATCCGATAGCTTTATCTAATGCATCTATGTGAATGTGAAATGGAATTTCCCGGTTTGGTCCTTGAAGTATTGGTGCTGTGAAGGTTTTCTGTTTAAGACTTTCAAAGGCTGACATGCGGGACGTACAAACTTTAGAGGTGTAGGCACTATCTGGGCTCTTATAGGATAATCTCTGTCACAGTTGGATGTCAGTATCGATGTTCTAAGGGTTTCTTACTAAATATTTAAACTGGTTATGCTACAGAATTAAATACTGGAAAGCAATAAATCTAATTAAAAGAATTAAAGTGCTGAAAGCAGTAAACCTGTTCTAAGAAATAAAGATACCAAAAGTAGTAAATATGTTCTAAGAAATAAAGATACCAAAAGCAGTAAATTTGTTCTAAGAAATAAAGATACCAAAAGCAGTAAATCTGTTCTAAGAAATAAAGATACCAAAAACAGTAAATCTATTTTAAATAATTAAAATGCTAAAAGTGAAGGGGATGATCTTATGAAATTACTTACTGCATAACGATAAATCTAGAAAATGAAAATGCCATAACAGATCTATTCTAAGATTTGGGAAAATGAGTTCTGTAGTTACTTTATACCTAAAACTAGAATTCTAATCTAAACCATTTTAAATCCCAAGACTTAATCGAAGTGCGATTGTTTCGAGCTATCCATCTATTACTAAAGAAATTAATCACGATGTGAAACAGTAAAAAACCTCAGATATAAACCATGATATTAAAAGCAAAGCTGATACACATGCAATCGTTGATTCAAATATGCATTGAAAGAAAGAACCTACAGGACTACTGAAACTATTCTGTTGTACTACATAATGTATTATAAACTACTACAGAAATAATAAATCATTCGAGCGCTTCCATATGCAATATAATTGTTCATCAATGTAAAACGCATAATTGGAAAAATACCTACAAATAGAAATCTCCTGCCCTACGTGTTGGAGGGGCCCTCCCCAACCCGTACTCAGGAGATAATAAAACTTATAAACGCTGGCTGGAATTAATCATCAATCTCTTATTAAAATATAAAATCCATGTCAAAACAAAGGTCTGTACTTCGCAATATCGATAGGGCAGAAAACGCTAAAACAATGTTTTTCTCCAAAATAACAGTAGGGGCCTCTCGCTACCCGAGAGGTCCATATTTATATGATTTAATGTTGATCCTAACTAATTGTTGAAATGCCGAGCCTCCTTGAATTGGAGTGCGTTCCCTATAAGTCGGGAACAGGGTGCCGAGCTAGGTGATCTCTCAGTCTTCTACGCATTCATCCTTTACTGCCCTGAACCTACTCAATCACGCTTGGTTTCCACAGAATTAGTTCATTGCATATGCATTTCAACATACAAAAATAATCATCAAAAACAATTTCATAAAATAATTAAAGTAAAACATTTCCCCACAATTGAGTGTGTTTCTTCGCCATTGCTTGAGCTTGACTCTGGGAAAAAGAGGTCCATTAAATACTTGAAAATTGGGCTCATCATGGCCTTTTGAAGGTTTTAGAGGCTCAAATGGTGGAAAAAGTGGACAAATGGGTCATGTGAATAAAGGAATGAGCTAGTGAGCACTTTTTGGGTGTTAACAGATTTCCCCCTGATGTGTGAGGGCAGGAGCTCATCGTATGGTCGATATACATCATAGTTCTTTTGTCCTTTTCCTGGGTCTTGGAGAAGAGAAGAGACCAATTGGAGACTGGAACAATGACCCCTTGGAAGCTACAAAAACTAACAAAATATATGGCTTCAAAATGAATGAGGAATAATCTCTGATAATGGACAAGGCGGGCATACCCATGCTCGTATCAAGACATATACATAACAATTAGGCCCAAGAAGGGGGACCTGAATAATACAGAAAAATATGTTGGTACATCATAATGGTCCAGAGGGGACACAATGTTGGGACATACTCATGGTCATACCATAACTGATCTCAATAACTGATACACTGGAAAAGAGCAACAACCATTCTGAATAAGGTTTCATAAGGGTTGATGAACTGTTGGAGTTGAAGGTGTCCAACATCTATAGGGATTCAATGACTATGAGTTAACATCTGAGGAGTATATGTAACTGTATACTCGAGGGAGTATAAAAATGTGGTACATCTTAAAATTGTTTCCAAGTGCAACTCGAATATCCATAGGAATATGTAACTGGTTGTTTCCTCAATTAGACTCTCAAATGTGGTAGAGTCAAGTGATATCCAGGGTCTTCAACAAATAACCGAAAGGACTGATACCCTGTACGAGTCTCAACGATGCGATCAAGGTGTTGAAGTCGAGCATGTGAGAAACAATAATTTGGAGAGGCACTGAGGACTCCTTTCAAAATGATCCATAGGAACTCATCACTAATGGTGATGAGCCCAAGGTACAGGGGACCTCTAGGTCTATCCTCTGGAATAGATTTGGTTGGCATCGACAGAGGGAGACTGACAACTACCAAGGAAATGATGTTTCCTTGATAGGAGCACGAGGTGTACAACTGAAGTGTGATAGTACTGATGGTAGGACTGACATACTGTGGGGATGTGAAATAACTGGGGTTATAGAGTGGGTGGACTCAAACTTCCTTTGTTCAGAGCATGATGACATGGTTGAATTGGAAGCATAGGAAACTGACTTTTAGGTGTGAGGATCATAGCTTATCAGGGGTATGTATTGCTGACTGGAGTGACTCTGGGGGGACAAGCTAATGGATGCTATTGGGAGACTCTCAGGGTGACATACTGCGGAATACTCTGAACAAAGGCAACCATGATGGGGAAGCTTCCATATGAGTAGACATGGTATGGTGTGGTGCCGAAAAGCACTGTTGGGTCCTTCTTCATGGTTTTAATGAGCTCCAAGAAGGGATAAAAGTGTGCTCTGAAATGGTATTGTCCTACGGGTTTATGCGAGCCCATGACTGTTCATGCTCATGAGTGCTTTCATTTTTAAGGAGTCTGAAAACGATAAGAAGACTCTGAATTGGTGGAGGGGTACCATCTTGTGGATTTGTATGAGCCCAAGACGGTGATTGCTCATGGTTGCTTTCAATTTTAGAGAGTCTAAAAGCGATAAGTAGACTCCATTGGTGTTCTTTTTCATATGTTAGTCTCCAAGGCCTGAAAAAGCATAAAATGATGCAAATGGAGAACTCTTCTAGCTGATGTGACTAGAGTATTCCTTTTTCGTAATTAGTCTACAAGGTCCGGAAAAGGGGTAAACTTACACCAGGTAGATGCCCTTTCAGATACTTTTAGCGAGCATGACAGGAAGCAAGATTGCTCAGTGATCTTTTCATTGTTTTAGGAGACAGAAAAGAGCTTAACAGAAACTCCCTAAGTGCCTTTTTTGTAAAGGAATTGCTTGGCCCAAAAAAGGGATAAAATTATACGGAACAAAAAGGGTATTGGTGAGAGCGAGAAATGATCTCCAGCATCATCATGAGCGCAAAAAATTGAATTCGGCGATATAAAGATCCTCAGAAACGGGCAACGGCTGATGTGGCATACAAACCAAGGTGATGAGTGTGTGAAAAAATGTCCGAAAAAACCTGGAGGTGAGAGCGAGAAATGATCTCAAGCATCATCACGAGTGTAGAAAACTGAATTCGGCGATGTAAAGAACATAAAAAATGGATAACGGCTGATGTGGCATGTAAACCAAGGCAACGAGGGGCATGGGAAAAAATGCCTGAAAATTATGGTGGTGAGAGCGAGGAATGTTCTCAAGCATCGTCACGAGTGCAAAAAACTGAATCCGAAGATATAAGACTCGTAAAACATGGACCACGATCGATGTGGCACGCAAATTGAGGTGACAAGGGGCATGGGAAAAAAAATGCGTAAAACGAGACATGGTGGAATCAAAAAAAGGAGTGGACTATCATGAATTTCTTGCTATGCTGATTCCAATGGTACCAACGGTTTGAAAAATAGACATCGTATGATGCGGAAATGGTTGAATGAAAAATGGTCAAATTTCTATAAATAGCAAGTGGACCCAATGTGACAAGTGTCATTTTCACTGTTGAGTTTCATAGAGTAATTTAGTTGGGTCAGAGCATTTTTTAGATTTGCTGGAGATTCGACCGTCGGTTTTTCATTCCACGAGTTTCAGGTAAGAATATGTGCCTTACCCTTTCCGTTTATTTACTTTTGTTGAGCATCGAGGTCTCAGAAGATGTGAATATTCCACGTTGTCTTGCCAACGCGGAATATCGTGAGTTTTGGGCCTTTTTCCATGATGCACATTGCAGGTATGGGCTAGACAGCCGCAATGTGCATCGCGGCTGTGGGTCCGACAATCGCGATGTTCATCGCGGATGTGGGTGCTTACATCCATGATGTTCATCGCGGCTGTGGGTGCTTACAGTCGCGATGTTCATCGCGACTATGGGTGCTTACAGCCGCGATGCACATCACGGCTATGAGGGCTGACAGCCGCGATGAGCATCACGGCTGTGAGCAATGAAAGTCGCGATGTTCATCACTACTAGGGGCCCGAAAGTCACGATGGGGATCGCTTGGATAGGAAAAAAAATTGTTTTATTTTTCTAAAAATTTATGTGGTGTTTTGGCAGGATGCTGAGGAGGGCGCTGGTATCATGGAGGGAGAGGGAGATTGATGAGGGACTGATGGTCAGTATTCGGGAGAGCTCAAATGTGCAAGTGGCCTTGGCTCTGGGCTGACTACTGAAGTTCTCTCAAATTCCTATCATGCGTTCAGTCAGGGAGCTGCTAAACAAGTTGGTTGACTTCTGGGACCCAGTGGAGGTAGCTTTTATTATGCAGGGTGAGCGACTAGAGATTACCTTGACTAATGTATATTTCCATACTGGTTTGCCTCGTTTGGGAGAGATAGGGGACACCCAGCCCAGGATTCTAGCTAGTATGGATATTGAGCATCTCCTTGAGAGATTTTGCATTCCAGGGGCCCATGCGCAGAACAGCGCACTGAGTATCTCAGATCTGCAGGAGCCAGAGATGTAGGCGGTGGTGGCTTGTGTTTTGTGGGTGCTTGGTGCACAGGTGCCCCATCTTTTGTTGAGGGGGGAAATGATGATGGTTCACCGTGTCTTGACGGGGACCTATTTTTCTTGGGGCCAGTTGTTTCTGGCCTGTGTTCGGCGAGAGCTGAACAAGGTTAGTCAGGAGGGAGGAGAGTTTAGTTATGCCTCTTTCCTCTGTTGTTTCTTTTTTGAGTGGGTATCTCTCTTGTGTCCACTTGTGCCGATTTTGGATGGACTGAAGAGTGAGCCGTGGATGGTGCGGTGGGTGGAGATGATGCCCCAGGGTGGTGGTGGCATTTGGCGGTTCTTCTCGTCGTAGATGTATGATCAATGGGAGAAGATGCTCATTGTGATTGACGACTATCCATATGTGGGTATGGACTTCCACGGAGACCCTAAGATGCCTCGAGCTCAGGGACAGGCTTGGGGGTTGGACGGTACGTCTTTGTTTTTATTTCTCTATTATATCATGTTTAGATATTTTGTTATGAGTATAGCTAGAGATGTTTGTATGATACTGACTTGTTTTAGTGTGGGTCATGGCAGATGTTGGTCCGAGGCCTCCAGTGGATCATATGGGTCGTAGGGGACAGGTGATGGTGGTGGTACCTCCACCAGTAGTGGTACCCCCGCCTCAAGTACGAGGAGTTGTGCGTCATTGAGATGATGCCCTAGAGGACGTACGTGATACCTTGGAGGTGCTGCTAGTGGATGTACCAGATCATGATTGGAGGGATCTAGATTAGCATGTTCTCGATCGTTGTTACGATGCTCCTCGTGAGTGGAGATTGATCCTATGGAGAGTAGCTATAGCGACAACTGAGAGGCGGGCTCGAGAGGTATATGATCTGGAGGAGCTAGACGAGGAGGAGCCAGAGGAGCCCAGTGATCGCGATGATTAGGTGATCTTGTACCTTCCCCCAAATGTTGATGAGCATATGGGGATGTATTTTTTTTATACACATTTTGTACGGCTGGTGTACCTTTTGTATATTTGGGTGCTGAGAGCACTCTTGACATTGTGACTCTTATGATGATATATATATATATATATATATATATATGTATGCTATTTTGGTATATAGTCCTTTATGCACGTGGATGCACATCTTTTCTTTTCATTTATGTTGTGTTGCACGTGGATGCAATGATATGTGTTTTGTTTTTTGAGTGCCCATGGAGGCACATGCTATGCACGTGGATGCAACACTATGATTGCTAGTTTGTTTATTTTATTTTTTGATGCTTTATGTGATGCATTGTTTTGATGCCCTACATGTTTTGGTTGACGTGCCAATCTAGAATGTTGTTAGCCATTTGGTCTGCTACACTGTTTAGATTTCTTGGGACATGAGTGAATGAAATGGATTCAAAGTGTCGAATCATTTGTTTAGTGTGTAGGAATTTTCTAAATAGACAGGGATCACATACCTGGTAACAATTTTTGAGCTGTGAAACAAGGAGCTGGGAGTCCAGGAAAATGCTAAGGTGACTTATGCCCATATGGAGAGAAGTTGCCAATAGACTAGTTACGACATTGTATTTAGCTTGATTATTTGTGGCGGCACGTATGCACACCCCATCGAGGTGGATAAACTCATGTGAAGGGGACTAAAGTACCCAAGCTGCAGAGGCAAGGTTTGGAGACCAGCGACTTGCACCATCGGAAAAGCCAATGTGGTAGAGTGGAACAAGATCCATCTGTGTTCATGCAGGAAAAAATGAAAATGTAAGGTTTTGGACGTTTACAGCAAAAAAAAAAATTAAAAAACAGTACAATTAGGACTGTGGTGTCCATGAGATTTTTATGGATAGAATTGTTTGAGGTACAACCCATTACGGGGGTTGTGCATGAGGTTCCCTTCTGAATCAGTCAAAATGTATGCCCCATGTCCAAGGCAAGTGTGTATGACATATGGGCCTTGCCACATGGTCTCGAATTTTTCTTTTCCTGTTTTGTCATGGGCTTGGTTGTAAACGAGTACCAGGTCTCCTTCACTAAATGATCGTGGGTGAACATGTTTATCATAATGGAGTTTCAATCTATTCTTTACGGCTTCGATTGTTTGGAGAGCTGCGTGGCGATCTTCGTCGGCCTGCTCTAAAAGAAGTAAGCGTTCTTCAATTAGTGAAGTATCCGGGAGGAGTTCTACGGAAATTCGTAATGTCGATATCTGACACTCAATGGGGAGGACAGATTCCATGCTGTGAACTAAATGGAAAGGGGTAAATCCGGTGGCAGTTTTAATGGATGTACGGTAAGCCCATAATGCAGGAAAAAGCATGTGATGCCAATTGGACTTATGTCGGTCGACAGTGCGCTGGAGGATGGTCTTCAAAATTTTGTTAACCACTTCGACTTGGTCATTCCCCTGGGGGTAGTAGGCGAAAAATAAATGATTTTCAAACTTAAGGAGTGTTGACAATTCTCTCCAAACAGAGTCCTCAAAGTGAGAGCCGTGGTTTGAGACGAGTAGCTTTAGTACTCCGAAACGAGCGATAACATGGTTGAGGAAAAAACGGGCTGCAGTGTCACTTTGCAATTGTAAGTAGGCATGGCTTCTACCCATTTGGTAAAGTAATCGACAGCCACAATAATGTGTTTATGGCCGCCAACTGATGCGGGATTGCAATCCATGAAGTCGATGGCCCATTTGCAAAATGGTCCAACGGTGACGACTGGATGAAGGGGGGCGGGGGGAGGTTCTCACCTTGGGGGCAAAAAGCTTGCAGTTTTGGCATTGTTTGACTACTGTAATACAATTAGTGAATAATGACAGCCCAAAATAACCTGCACAAATTACCTTTTGGGCGGTGGCCACCCCAGAGAAATGGCCGCCGCAGGCACCGCTATGACAGTCGTTAAGGACTTGTTCTGCTTCTTCTTGGGAAAGGCACCGTCATAGCATTGTGTCGATGCCACATCGATAGAGGACATCACCCAAGAGGAGATAATGGGGGGTATGGTGACGAATGTGACGACGTCCATCACGGTCGATATTGGGTCGAAACTTTTGTGTGCGGAGGTATACCAAAATGTCGTCGTACCAAGGGTCGTCAAATGAGATGATGAACAAATGTTCGTCAATTATATTAGTATGGATAGTTGGTGATGATGATGAAGATGGTAGGTCCATAATGAGTTGAGCGAGTTCCAGTGCTTTGGTGGTCTTCGGGGTTTTAAAATTCAGGTCGTATTCTTGTAAGATAATCACCCATTTGGCAACACGGCCTTGTAAAAGGCGGCGATTCAAGAGATAGACGGTTGGGTTGGAATTTGCTACAACCATAGTATGGCTTAGGAGAATATAATGGCACAGATTTTGTACTGAAAAGACGACAGCGAGGGCCATTTTCTCTTCATGTGGGTAGCGCAGTGGTGGACTTGATAAAGTTTGGCTCACATAGTAAATGACATGCTCTTGACGAGCGGAGTCTTCTTGGATGAGTACTCCGGAAACGACATAATATGATGCCGAAATGTAAAGGGTAAAGTCTTTTGTGAAATTTGGAGGAGAAATCAAGGGGGCATTTGTAAGTGCTTTCTTTAGGTCTATGAAAGCTCCTTCTGCTTGGTTGTCCCATGCAAAACAGGTATGAAGGCATGGCAAGTGAAGGAAACCATGTACTGTCGTGGCATAATCTGGCACAAAGCGATGGAGGAAATTGGACCTCCCTTGAAGGCTTTGCAATTGTCTTAATGTACGAGGTGATGGTAGGTCTACAATGGCTTGGACCTTTAGAGGGTCGATGGTGATCCCTTTTTATGAAATGATGAAACCCAACAGACGGCCTGCTGGAACGCAAAAGACACACTTGAGTGGGTTCAAGCAGATTTTGTATTTTCGACAACGCAAGAAGACTTGTCGAAGATCGTCTAAATGGTCAGATCATTTCTTAGATCAAGCCGTGAGGTCATCTAGATAAACTAATATGATGTTATTCTGGTCATGAAAACAATAAGTCATGGTTCATTGGAAAGTGGCTCCAACATTCTTGAGACCGAAAGGCATGACGCGATAGGCGAAGGTGCCCCATGGGATAGTAAAAGCGGACTTGTATTGATCTTCTTTACGGATTTTGATTTGGTTGTATACGGAGAAACCGTACATAAAAGAAAGTACCTCATGCCACGCACATTCATCGATTAGTTGGTCAATAAATGGTGTTGGGAAGTTGTCTTTGGGACAAGCTAGATTGAGGTCACGGAAGTCAGTACAGACGTGGATGGTGCCTACTTTCTTATTGACTGGTACTGGTTTGGAAACCCAGGTGGTATATGCAATAGGGTATATGAAACCTGCTGCTCGAAGCTTCTTAATTTCTGCTTTGACGACAGGAAGCTTGGATGGGTGAATGGGGCGTTGTTTCTAGTAGACCGGTGATATGTTGGGCCAAGTGTCTATCTGATGTTCTACAATGGTAGGATCAAGACCAGGCATCTTGGTATAAGACCAGGAGAAGACATCTCGAAATTCTTGAAAGATTTTCTTATAGGATTAGGTTTTCTTTTCAGTGCACAATGCGCCTAAAGAGATAAGCTCGGGTTTGCCGGGGGTGGTGGAGATGTCAATTTTTATGATTGGCGAAATGTTGGCCATGTTACCTTCTTCAAAGGCTTCTGGAGCTGGGATAGGATCTTTGAACCAATCGACTTTGATTTGTAAGAAGTCTTTGGATTCAATGGATAGTTGGTTTTCTGTAGATGCCTCAGGGATGAAGTATGATCGATGGTGCATATCATCCCAAGGGTAGTCTGGTGCAGTGAGTGTTTCTAGGATTTCCTCATTTGTGCAGAAGTGGTGCGTCATTAAATCAATTGGTTCAGGTTTGTAGGTAGTTGAAATCATGTAAATGGTATTGATTTCTTTTGAACGAGAATATTATGGGGGGAATATTTCCTCAATGAGTGGCGGGGATATTTCTAGGTTGGCATTATTCAATTCGCATAGTGCTGCTCTGTAATTTGGGAGATCGGGGTAGTGATGTGAATAATGGTCGTAGATGTCGCATATTGCACAAGGGTGGTTTGTGCGCAATGATTTATTGCGAGGATGAGGAGGTAGTTCTAGTTTGACAACTGTAATGTTTGTGTCGTTGTCCAACATATTCATGTGTTCTTGAAGTGCCAGTAGTTTTGTACATAGATGGGTAGCATGGCCTATATCGTCGCACAAGGAGCACTTGGGGGGTATGCAGATTATTGGAGGATTTTTCTCTAAGTTGGGAGTCGCTGGGGAGGGGTGCGAGTTGTGGGTCCGGTGGTGTAGGTTTGTGGACCTCTATCCCCATTGTAGCGAGATTGAGGGGGAACATAACTAGAGGTTGATGTAGTGGCCCCTGTTGGAGGTGGTCAGCTTTGGGGGTTCGGCACACCAGGTGGTGGACAGTTTTGGGGGTTCGGTATGCCAGGCGGTGGATGGTTCAAAATATTGATGGGTTGTACCAGTTGTAAAATAACAGTCGATGTCGATGGAGGGGTTGGGGCAGGTAGGTACCATACAGGTAATCCTAACGTTAACCCTGGGAGGTTAAGTGTAACGATTACTGGCGTGCTGACAACTCATGAAAATGGAAATAAGAATGGGATAGTGTGAATCGGTGTTGTTCCGATATGACTAGGCACTATGGGTGGTTGTGGCAGTGGTTGAGGTTGTGGAGTATGCTATTGTGTGTTGTGTGAAAGGGTGCACAAAATAGATATTTCAGTTATCTGGAGAGGGGGTGGGATAGATGGGAAAGTGGTGGTCATGGGAGTATCCAAATATATCACGGGTCCGACTAAGGAGACGAATGATGTGGGTGCACTCTGAACAGGTTGTTTGATCATGGGAAGAACATTTTCAGGTGCTGCGGGAGCATTGGGATCATAGTATGTTATCTGGTCGATTTTGACTACGCATCCTTCGTGGGTGTTATGAATAAAATAATAATAAAATAAACATCAACATATATATATATATATATATATATATAATAATAACAACAAACGAGAATAATATAATAATATAATTAATTAGTGAAATGGTGTAACTCTTTATGAAGAGTTGCATTAGACACCCTTTAAACAATTATAAATATGAGAAAGTCTATCTTGTAAAGACATCATCTTATCTTATCAATTTATATATCATTTTTTATATCTATGGATATGTGGGTTATTTCAGAAATTGCAGGTTCCTCCTGAGTTAATTGAGAATATCCAACTATGGATATTACATTGGTATCAGAGCCCAGGCTTGTAGCCACCAATCTAGGACCTTGTCCAAAACTAGGCCCATGGCCCAAAGAAGTAAAAAAGAAAAAAAGAAAAAAAAAGAAAGTAAAAGGAAAAAGTAAAAGAAAATAAAAAGAAGACAAGAAAGACAAGTAAAAAAGAAGAAAATAAAATATAGAAATAAAAAAGAAAAAAAAAAGTGAGAAGAAGAAAAAAGAAAAAAAAAAGTAAAAGTAAAGTTTAGAAGTGAGTAGAAGTAAAAAGTAAAAGTAAGAAGTGAAACCGCAGGTGCACGTGGTTTTGTGAGAAGTGGGTTTGATTTTATTCCCTAACAACAAACCAAAAATGAGATTTGAACCTAGGTGGGGAAGGTAACAATCATTCCTCCCAACCACTCAATCCACACCATTTTTTATTATCCTTCAACTCCAAAAACAATTATTATATTATTATTATCATTAATAATTATTATTATATTATATTTATTAATAATATTATAATTATTATCTTTTAATAATTATTATTATTATTTGGAAAAAAAATGGAGTCTCAGTGTTACAAAAGGGAAAGATTCCAGAAGACGCACTCAAAGGCAGCCGTTGACATACTAAAACTTGAAGGGATTATTGAAAGAAATCCTATTAGCATCGCTATTTGCCCAACCATCAAGGAAAATCATATTAACGTCGGCTTGGCAAATCAATTATTCATCCCAGAACTAAATATAATAAAAAAGAAAGATAAATGGGGTGAGAAGAAATATGCAATTAGGGACTTACAACTGGAAATTGATGAATATAAGTTCACATCCCAATTCAATGTTACAACTATTTATCTAAATGAAGATGACATCATTATTGGCTTATCTTGGATGGAAACATTGGAGACAATTATCTTAAATATGAAGAAAAAGTTTTTAACGTTTTCGTATAAGAAGAAGCAAGTCACACTACAGGATGTTAGAATGAAGTTAGATTCAAAAGTCGTGGCATCTAAAGACTTCAAGGATATTGCCATGGTCATTTCGCAAGAAAATCAAAAGATGCAGTCAGAATTCGACAAAATCGTCACAGATAAAGGAGAAGAGAACTCTCATTTAAGAGATCATAATCAGAAATTGCTTCTTCAAATAAAAAAGACAAAGGATAAAGCACAACGGAATCAAAACCTAGAAGAGGAGAGTCAAGATCTTCAGAAGAAACTATTAGAAAACATTGATGAGAATGGTTACCTCAAGATGCACAAACAATATCTAATGGATCAAATTCAGAATCTTAAAGATGATAATAAAGCACAAGAAGAAATGACCCAAAATATTAAAAAAGAAAAAGACTCGTTAGACAATCAATTGGAGCAAATTCAAAAGAGGACATCAAAGCCCTTGGACTCCAAAATCTACGTTGAGAAAAAAGAAGCAAATACAAATTCAGTCCTCATCATAGTTCAGAAAGAAGAAAATCTTGTAAAAAAACAAACAACAATAACTCCCTATCGACACCCCAACCGTATAAACTAGTATCCTAAAAAGTGGGAATTGTCGAAAGATAATGGTACTAATGTGCTCAAAGCACCTGACAACAGATCAATAGAGAATCCCAACAGTTGGCAACAAATCAATTTTGGCTGGATTGATCCGTCAACATATCGAAAGTTATGTTCTACACTTAGAAGTTCATACCGACATGTTTCATCAGCTACGACATCACAAGGAACGGTGCGACAATGTTATAAGGCTTTGAGGACAAAGCCTTTCTAAGAGAGAGGCAATGTTATGAATAAAATAATAATAAAATAAACATCAACATATATATATATATATATATATATATATATATATAATAACAACAAACGAGAATAATATAATAATATAATTAATTAGTGAAATAGTGTAACTGTTTATGAAGAGTTGCATTAGACACTCTTTAAACAATTATAAATACGGGAAAGTCTATCTTGTAAAGACATCATCTTATCTTATCAATTTATATATCATTTTTTATATCTACAGATATGTGGGTTATTTCAGAAATTACAAGTTCCTCCCGAGTTAATTGAGAATATCCAACTATGGATATTACAGTGGAGGAACATCATGAGGCAGAAAACTGAAGAAGGGACAACTTTCATTTTATACATGCAGCTTCGTCGCAAAAGGAGATTGTAATCAAGTTGGGCATTTATGACCTCTATATCTATGAGGACCAGTTTGCCCCCAAGCTGTATGGAAGCACTCACTAATAGACCCTGAGGTTGAGCTGCACGACCATCGTAAGCTCGCAATGCGGTAGTTGATGGTTGTAGCGTTGGGGGTCCAAGTTTTTTCCAGACAAAAGTCGATATAATGCAGGTGGAGGAACCTTCATTGATTATGCATCGATGAACGACGAGGTTGCGAATGGACACATAAACCTAAAAAGATAGTGATGAAGGTAGATGAGGTTCGGCTTGGTTTAAGTCGAAAGCCATAATATTGAAGTCATTAGGGTCTATCGCACCAATGGCAGATAACAACAATTTTCTCTGTGCAGGACAATTTTTTAGGATTTCTAGACCAGACATAGAAGCAGGGGACTGGGCTAAGTCTTCTACGATGTTATAGTTCGAAGCTGCACGAGTGTTAGGGTTATTGTTGATTCATCTTAAAGGGATGCGAGGTGCTTTTGGACCCCTGTCCATGGGCATATTAGGTACACGAAGTGGTTGATCAATTGGGAGGGTACTCGAAGATGGATCGGTAGGCGTGGCCTCAAGGGCTGAGCCATATTGATTTCGGCGAGTTTGAAGGTTGACATCATTAGCAAATGGTGAGTTTTGGACTCCATATGCTAGTAATCAGTTGCCGCATAGGTAATTTGCTGTTGAGATGCAGTAGATCCTTGTGGGGGATCCATTGGACGAGTGTTTACTACTCCTTGGTTCGGTAGAGGATTTTGCAATATCATGGGTTGCGGCTGAGGAGGTGGTGCTGGCTGTGCAGCATGTCCTTGTCGTTGGGCGTCGTCGGTCCAGAGTTGACGCGCTTGATCTAAATGGGGGCAATTATGTGTGTAATGTCCATAGACTCTGCATATGGAACACGGATGGTTTGTTCTCAAATTAGGATTTTTGCCTTGTTTTGGTGGACAATCAGGGTTTTGATTTGCAGGAGCCGTGTTATTGTTGTTGGGAGGATTAGGTGGCTGTCCTTCTTGGTTTTGTTGCTGGTTATTTCCGCGGTTTCGTCCTCTTCCGAGATTATGTTGACCTCCTTGATTACGCTGGTTGTTTTGGTTTTGAGGTTGGTTTTGCTGCGCGTATACATTCCCTTGGGAAGTAGGTCTGTTTTGAGGTAATGCAAGCGCTAGAGCAAGCTGCGGTGGGTAGTAAGCAGGAGGGTTATGAAGTGGACCTGGTGCTTGTTGCGGTTGTGGGTAACCTTGAGCTACTGGAAGTGTTGGAGTAAGAGGTGTTGCATGTTGAGGATAATAAGCCGATTGGGCTTGTGGGCGAACCAGAGTCTGATGGCCTTGCTGGTTATAATATGGAGGTGGTGCATAAGATGATGGTGCTTTCCCATAACATTGTGGTGGACATGAGGGTCCATGAGTGTGGTGGGTTTGCATTATTGGAGCATACGAAGTTGTAGCTCCAGAATGAGATGTAGCCCTAGAAATGTCTGGGGAATTGTTTGTACTCATCATGGTGAAAGGTTTGTTTTGTGCCATAACTTGGCCAATGATACCATTAGCGGTATGGGATGCCCCCGGTGCGTCGCTCCAGTATGGATTGCCGCGAGGGGCATCCGGTAAGATTGTGTATAAATATCCAAACTGTGCATATATCAGGTCAAACTACTGAACTTTTAAAATGGCTTCTTCTTCCAACTTGGGTCGTTCAGAAGCTACATCCTTGGCTATGAGAGGGAGGAGTGATTTCAGGAACCAATCTAGGAAGATACGGTCATCAAGATTTATCTTGTAGAGACTACGGCATTTATGCCGCTCATGGATATGATCGGTGATGTGTGTAGCAGTGTTCTATCTACAAGACAACAGTATTTCCACTCCTGCATCATAGCATACAGGTAGTTGAAAGAACTAAAGGAAAGTTGAGGCGAGGGATGTAAACGTGGGGTGCATCCCATGTGGCTGCTCAAGATACCATTTGGCTGCAAAGCCAGTGAAAGTTCTTTGTAAAAGTTGGAGTCGAATAGAATCATCTACTATGGAGTTTGAGGAACACCATAGGTGTAACAACATGATATGGTTTTGGGGGTCTTCCCCAGCTTTTCCTTCAAATTTTGGGATATCTAAGGGGAGCTTTGTGGGCATGGGGGGCCAAGTGGGGTCATGTCTAATAGGATCATTGGTTAGTCTTGCCAAGTCTGGAAAATTTAGAGTTTCCATAAATGGTAGACTGGCCGAGGGGTGTGATGTAGTGGCTGGGGCATATGTGCTAGTGGTAGCATTATGGTGTGGGCCATTGCCCCCGAAGGGTATCTAATTTATGAAGGGGATCTGTCCCCCAATCAAAGTGTATGGGTGAAGCCTGTGTTCCCAAGTGTAGCTTGAGTTACAGATGGGTTTGGATTGGGTATAGTAGACCCAGGGTTTGGTATGCTGGAAGTGGTTCTGGTCAAAGGTATGCCTATAGTAGGTGTAGGTCCTGTGTTGGACATCCCTAGAGTAGATCTGTAGTTCCCATATTAGGAATGCCTAGAGTGGAAGCAGTTCCCAAGTTGGGCATACCAACATTGGTTATGGTGGTGGTAGCTAATGTAGTAGTCGGGATGGTGGAAGAAGTGCAACCAACAGTCCCTGTGTTGAAAGGGTTGGAAGAAAAATTAGCCATGGGGCTAGCGGGTGCGGTGTATGTGGGATTTTTGGATTTTTCCTTAGAGTCAGATGTGAAATGAGGCACGTCAGAATTGGATGACAGGTTTCTATGCCGATGACGTTTGGAGTCAAGGGAACCGTACTGCGAGGGTTCGCCCTGGAAATGTCAAGAACGTCTCGGGGACTCAATGGTGACAGTTGTGAATTAAATCTACTAGGTGGTGATGAGTGGAAGGCTCGAAAGCCCTAATGCAACCGTGTGTGAAAGAGGGGAGCGTAAAAAATAATGGCACTCTGGCCAACAACCAAACTCAAAACACTTACTATAATAGCTGTGCTATAGTATGTGGAGTAATAAAAAAATGTGGTCAGAAAACCAACATGCAAACGGCTCCTAAAAATAGAAAAAGGTATACTCGCTAACCAAAGGGAGGTAATGGAGCATGCAAACACCTAACTAAAAAGTATTATGATTCAAAAAGGTATATCCTCTGCAAGGTGATGAAATCCAAGTAAAACAATATAGATTGTAGAATCAAAGGCTAGATATCCCCCTACCGGGAGGGACACTGGGTAGACAATCCTATAAGTTTGGCCACTAAGATACCCCATTCATGACACGTTCGATTGAGTGAATCTGTAGTTTTGTTCTATCACCGTTGTACTCCCATTAGGGTGGTACAACGAGAACTATGAAAGGTATCCTTCGGTTACTGAATGGATTGTAGTATTCCACTCATGCTTCCAGAATCAGTCTGGCTACTTCAACCCTCCTAAGGGAGAGGCCTTTCCGATGAATTGGTTTTAAACCATGTCAATAAATAATAAGGGATTTTGGTACCCTAAATGTCAACCACTATGTCTCAACATGAAAAATGAGTGAGGGGCGTTATTTGGATACTTATCCCCTTATTCCTACCTAGCTACAAAATTCTCTTGGTGTTCCCCAAGTGGAGTTAGAATGTTTGTTGAGTTAAGGTAATTTTTAAGGCTCACTTGAGATTATTGTGATAGATTGTGTGATGGTGTGGTTGTATACCAAATCAGTTTGCCTCGCATGGGCGACTTAATCACAAACTAAAATCATGATTTCAATTTGCGAAAAATGAAAGACGTTTCAAATTTAAATGCTTTTTAAAATCTTTTCAAAAAATATGGATTCTTTAAATTTTTTGGTAAAGTAAAGCAAATAACATATGTAAAAATAAATGGATTTCTAAAGTCTTTCTTGGGCAAAATATTGAGCAATTTAGAAATATGGTTCTAACCTTGTAATGTATGAAAAATACTTAACAAATCTTTCTTTCAATTAACTAAAAATTTTCAAAAAGATAAGTGAAGCATATAACCAAATATCAATTAATAATGCTGCAATAATGACACAGTAGGATGTAAAAAATTGCAGAAATTAATGCTGGAAAAAATAGGCTAATTGCGCAAAAAAATTCTGGAAAAAATTGGCTGAACCGAAACAGGAAATATCGCGGCTGTCAGGTCAAGACCCGCGATGAGCCGCGTAGCGATGTGGGAGAAAGTTGCGATGTGAATTGTGGTGCGATGGAAAAAAGTCGCGATTAGCCGCATGGAAAAATGCTGGAAAGTCGAGGTGGACCGCGCGGGAAAAGGTTGCCCAGCTGTGATGGACTACATGGAAAAAAGCCACACGGGCATGATGCACCGCGTGGAAAAAAGGCTCAGAGCTGCGATGGACCGCACGGAAAAAAGTCGCACAGTCGCGATGGACCGCGCTACTGTGGGTGTCGAAAGTCGCGATGTACAGACGGAAATCGACGGGCGAAAAACGAACCCTAAAATTGAAATTTTGGGTTATTTCGGGCTGCAGGGAGGGCCAATGGCTAGGGGAGTTATCAAGAAGCTGACTAGTATGGCAGATCTACAGTTTTAAATGGGAAAAAAGACTAAAATAAAGATCTAAAGCAAAGATTTAAAGTTCGAAAACCAACAGAGTCGCCAAAAACTGTTGCTTGGTTTTTCAACCAAGCATGTGCAAGGATGCACCTGTTAACTAGTAGCGTCAGTCTCAATAAGAATATGTAAAAATTAATGTAATCTGATCTAACATTAACATGTGCAAAGAAAATAAAAAACTAGATTTAAGAACATAAGCAATAAGATCTATGAGAGAAGCAAGAAATTTAAAAAAATTGATTTTATATTACCTCAAATGGTGAGGATGGTGAGTTTTGAGCAGCTCCAAGGTTGAGAAGCTCCAATGTCCAATGGTCTCTTCTTCTCCAATGCTTCAATGGGAATCTTCAAACTCGAAATGGGAGGCAATGGCTCTCAAAGGGAATTTGGCAGCATAAGGATAGGATGAAATGTGGATGAAAAGTGAGGAGACCCTATCACCTTTTTATAGTTTTTGGTGATGGGGAATACCTTTATGGTTTTAAGGAAACCAATGGTATAAACCAACATGGTTTAGGTCTCTTTTTCCCTATTTTTCCTTTTTTGAATATTTTTTATATTTTTATTCCCTTTTAATATTTTTGGGGAATTTTGGACCCTTTTTGAGGGTTTTTTGTGTTTTTTGAAGAAAAATACATATTTTGTGGGGAAAAGGGTGTATTATGGTCTTTTTGGTGACCTTTTGAAGGTTTTAGAGGCTCAAATGGTGGAAAAAGTGGAAAAATGGGTCATGTGAATAAGGGAATGAGCTAGTGAGCACTTTTTGGGTGTTAACACATTCGTTTTTCAAAAGTGGTTCAGAGGCGCTTATATCTTGGAAGTGACCAAGAGTATCTTGCAGTGTGATAAGTATGGCCTTATCCTTAGGCCTTTCACAAATTTGAGGCCAAACGTAACAACAGAGGAGAAACCTGAGTTGTTTCTCCATTGTCGAGGCATTTGAGGCCGAAAAGGATCTGGTAAGCACTTGTTTTTCAAAAGTGGTTCAGAGGCTCTTACATCTTGGAAGTGATTCTATTCTTTATTTTCATGTCCTCTTATACTGAACTGGGTTTTTATTTTTATTTTTTTAATGACAAGTTTTACCAACAGGATTCTACTATGAATTGTGTTTGGTTATAAAGGATTTTACTATGGTTGTGTTTGGTGACATTTATGGCGACCCCCAAGGAACATATTGAAAAGATCAGGAAAGACAAGTTCTGTGTTGGGGAAAAAGAAAATCCACTTACAGAAGATTTACATCAAGCAGTTAAATAATTATCTGCTGAATTATACACAAGGGATGTGATCTTTTGATGGAGTTGATTCAGGTAATTACTGAGTTATAATTTTAGTAGTCATTTTTTAATCTTATATGTTTTCTCTGTTTCCATGGTAAGATTAGTGTTTTGTTCTGGGTGAAGAATGCGGAGGACAATGACTATGAACCAAATGTGGAACCTTCATTGGAATTTGTCATTACAACTGAAGATTTCGCTAGCGTAGGCGCTCCTGCGACCTTGATAGCTTTTAACAATGAGAAGAGATTTTAGAAACAAAATATTGATTCTATATGTAGGGAAGGTGGTTATATTGGAGAAAAATTTATAAAACGAGCCATAGAATGATGACCGTGGCTTGGATCGAAAAACCGTCGACTCCGTTGGATTCAGGACATCAGGATAGTGCTAGGGGTGCCCCTCTCCTTTGGTCCCATGGCCCATGTGTCACCTTGTATGTCAATTTTGGAAACTAGGGTTTTGCTCAGTAAGGGGGTGTGCAATTTTTGCACACGGGGGTCAACTTTGCAAAATAATCCACCGGGAACTTATGGCTAGCGTTCCCAGCTGGAACCTTCATAGAAATAGTTGTAGGAATCCCTAGAACCCGGTTTTGTTGCACGGTTGGAGTTCTATGCCCCCGGCAGGTATCCAGCAGGTGTCCCTGAAGGCCTTTTGGATGCGATATGGAACGAGCCATAGAATGATGACCGTGGCTTGGATCGAAAAACCATTGACTTCGTTGGATTCAGGACGTCGGTATATTGGTAGGGGTGCCCCTCTCCTCCAGTCCCTTGGCCTGGTTGTCACCTTGTAGGTCCATTTTGGAAACTAGGGTTTTGCTCAGTAAAGGAGTGTGCAGATTTTGTACACGTGGGTCAACTTTGGAATATCCTCCATCGGGAACTTATGGCTAGCGTTCCCAGCCGGAACCTCCCTAGACACACTTGCAGCACTCCTCGGAACCTGATTTTGTTGCACGGTTGGACTTCTATGCCCCCGACAGGTATCCAGCAGGTGTCCCTGAAGGCCTTTTTGATGCGAGACGGAATGAGCCATAGAATGACAACCGTGGCTTCGATCAACAAACCAGTGACTCCATTGGATTCAGAACGTCAGGATAGTGCTAGGGGTGCCCCTTGCCCGGGTGTTACCTTGTAGGTCCATTTTGGAAACTAGGTTTTGTCTCAGTAAGGGTGTGTGCAATTTTTGCACGAAACTTTGGAAAATCCTCCACCGGGCACTTATGGCTATCGTTCCCAGCCGAAACCTCCCTAGACACACTTGCAGGACTCCCCGGAATCTGATTTTGTTGCACGGTTGGAGTTCTATGCCCCCGTTAGGTATTCAACAAGTGTCCCTGAAGGCCTTTTGATGCGAGACGGAATGAGCCATACAATGATGACCCTGGATCCGATCGACAAACCGTCAAATCCATTGGATTCAGGACATCAGCATAGTGCTAGGGGTACCCCTCTCCTCTGGTCCCCTAGTCTGGGTGTCACCTTGTGGGTCCATCTTGGAAACTAGGGTTTTGCTAAGTAAGGGAGTGTGCAATTTTTGCACAGGGGGGTCAACTTTGGAAAATCGTCAACCGGGAACTTATGTCTAGCATTCCCAAATGGAACCTCCCTAGACACACTTGCAGGACTCCCCAGAACTAGATTTTGTTGCACGGTTGGAGTTCTATGCCGCCGGCAGGTATCCAACATGTGTCCCTGAAGGCCTTTTGGATGCAAGACAGAATGAGCCATAGAATGACAACCGTGGCTCGGATAGACAAACCGTAGACTCTGTTGGATTCAGGACATTGGGATAGTGCTAGGGGTGCCCCTCTCCTCCAGTCTAATGGCCTAGGTGTCACCTTGTAGGTCCATTTTGGAAAATAGGGTTTTGCTGAGTAAGGGAGTGTGGAATTTTTGCACACAGGGGTCAACTTTGCAAAATCATCCACTGGGCACTTATGGATGTCGTTCCTAGCTGAAACCCCCCTAGACACACTTGCAAGACTCCCTAGAACCCAGTTTTGTTACATGGTTGGAGTTCTATGCCCCCAACAGGTATTCAATAGGTGTCCCTGAAGGCCTTTTGATGTGAGATGGAACGAACCATGTAATGACGACCTTGGCTCTGATAGACAAATCGTTGACTCCGTTGGATTTAGGACGTCGAGATAGTGCTAGGGGTGCCCCTCTCCTCCAGTCCCCTAGCTCGGGTGTCACCTTGTAGGTCCATTTAGGAAACTAAGGTTTTGCTGAGTAAGGGAGTGTGCAATTTTTGCACAGGGGGGGTCAACTTTGGAAAATTGTCAATCAGGAACTTATGGCTAGCGTTCCTAGCTGGAACCTACCTAGACACACTTGCAGGACTCCCAAGAACTAGGGTTTGTTGCACGGTTGGAGTTCTATGCCTCCGGGAGGTATCCAACAGGTGTCCCTGAAGGCCTTTTTGATGCAAGACGGAACGAGCCATAGAATGACGACTTTGGATCGGATAGACAAACCATCGAATCCGTTGGATTCAGGACATCAGTATAGTGCTAAGGGTGCCCTACACCTCCGATCCAATGGCCCAGGTATCACCTTGTAGGTCCATTTTGGAAACTAGGGTTTTGCTCAGTAAGGGAGTGTGCAATTTTTGCACACGGGGGTCAACTTTGAAAAATCATCCACCGGGCACTTATGGCTAGAGTTCCCAGCCGGAACCTTCCAAAAAACACTTGCAGGACTCCTCGGAACCCGGTTTTGTTGCACAGTTGGAGTTCTCTGCCCCCGACAAGTATCAAGCAGGTGTCCCTGAAGGCCTTTTGGATGAGAGACGCAACGAGCCATAGAATGACGATCGTGGATACGATCGACAAACCGTCAACTCCATTGGATTCAAGAAATCGGGATAGTGCTAGGGGTGCCCCTCTCCTCCAGTCCCCTTTCTTGGGTGTCACCTTGTAGGTCCATTTTGGAAACTAGGGTTTTTCTTAGTAAGGTTGTGTGAAATTTTTACACATGGGGGGCAACTTTGGAAAATCTTCCACTGGGCACTTATGGCTAGCGTTCCCAACCAGAACCTACCTAGACACACTTGCAAGACTCCCCGAAACCCTATTTTTTTGCACGGTTGGAGATCGATGCCCCCGACATGTATCCAGCAGGTGTCTCTGAAGGCCTTTTGCATTCGAGACGGAATGAGCCATAGAATGATGACCGTGGCTCTGATCAACAAACCGTCGAATCCATTGGATTCAGGACGTCGGGATAGTGATAGGGGTGCCACTATCCTCTGGTCCTGTGGCACGGGTGTCACCTTGTAGGTCCATTTTGGAAACTAGGGTCTTGCTCAATAAGGGAGTGTGCAATTTTTGCACACGGGGGTCAACTTTGCAAAATCCTCCATCAGACACTTATGGTGATGATGATGATGATGATGATGGTGATGATGATGAAGACGTTGATGATGATTGTTATGGTGATGGTGATGAAGATGAAGATGATGATGACAAAGACAATGATGATGATAGAGATGTTGATGAGGAACCTAGAGATGACAATGATGATGAAGATGTTGATGATGATGATGATGGTGGTGATGATGAAGACGTTTATGATGATGTTGTGGTCATGAATATGATGATAATGATGATGATGGAGAAGATGATGATGATGGAGATGTTGATCAAGAACCTAGAGATGACAATGATGATGAAGATGTTTGAAAAGGTATTCGGATGATCCACGGTGGTCATTTTCGTAGTCTACGTTTCGAATCCCAAGCTAGATTCATCATCAGGACAGAATATGTTGTAAGAAGTTGCTCATCTGCATATAAATAGTTAGGGATGCCTTCTCATCTTCTCGTCTTTTCATCTTCTACATCTTCATCTTTTCACATTCAACTTCAACCATGATGTTCTAGAAATTCTCCAATTTCCTCTTCGACAACGAAAATCTAGAAATCATTCAAAAATTATTCATTCATACAAGTTCAACTTAATAGAAAGATGATCAAACAAATTAAAAATCATTATTGAAATAATGATTATTAAAACCTTTACTAATGAAATAATACCACTATATTATAATAAAGGTCTAGCTAATTAATAATTGATAATTGATTATTAATAATAAAATCATTAAATGACCTTCACAATAAAACTATATAGTTTTTATTTCTCAAAATCAACCAGTCACATTAATAATCAAATATTAATAATAATTATTAATGGTCCATATGATTATTAAAAAACTTTACTAATGAAATAATACAACTATATAACAATAAAGGTCCAAATAAAGATCTCAATGATAATTAATAATTGATTCTTAATAATAAAATCATTAAAAAGTATAATTAAATGACCTTCACAATAATAAAATAAAACTATATAGTATTTATTTCTCTAAAGGTCTCACAATCAACCAGTCATACTAATAATCAATTATTAATAATTATTAATGGTCCATATATAACCAATGAATAATTGAATGAAAAATTCATGATAGTCCTCATACCAATAAAAACTCACCGATGAAATGGATAAGATGATGATGATGATGGAGAAGATGATGATGATGGAGATGTTGATGAGGAACCTAGAGATGACAATGATGACGAAGATGTTGATGATGATGATGGTATTGATGATGATGAAGATGTTGATGATGATTGTGATGGTGATGAAGATGATGATGATGATGATGGAGAAGATGATGATGACGGAGATGTTGATGAACAACCTAGAGATGACAATGATGATGAAGATGTCGATGGTGATGATGATAATGTTGATGATGATGAAGACATTGATGATGATGGTGATGGTAATGAAGATGATGATGATGATGATGATGGAGAATATGATGATGACGAAGATGTTGATGAGGAACCTAGAGATGACAATGAGGATGAAGATGTTGTTGATGATGATGATGATGGTGATGCTTATGAGGACATTGATGATGATGGTGATGGTGATGAAGATGATGATGATGATGATGATGATGGAGATTTTAATGAGGAACCTAGAGATGACAATGATGATGAATATGTTGATGATGATGATGATGATGATGGTGATGATGATGAAGACGTTGATGATGATGGTGATGGTGATGAAGATGATTATGATGATGATGGAGAAGATGATGATGATGGAGATGTTGATGAGGAACCTAGAGATGACAATGATGATGAAGATGTTGATGATAATGATGATGATGGTGATGATGATGAAGACGTGATGATCATGGTGATGGTGATGAAGATGATGATGATGATGATGGAGAAGATGATGATGAAAGAGATGTTGATGCGGAACCTAGAGATGACAATGATGATGATGATGATGATGATGATGATGATGATGATGGTGATGATGATGAAGACGTTGATGATGATGGTGATGATGATGAAGAAGATGATGATGATGATGGAGAATATGATGATGAGGAACCTAGAGATGACAATGATGATGAGTATGTTGTTGATGATGATGATGATGGTGATGATGATGAAGACGTTTATGATGATGGTGATGGGGATGAAGATGATGATGATTATGATGGAGAATATGGTGATGATGGAGATGCTGATGAGGAACCTAGAGATGACAATGATGTTGAAGATGTTGACGATGATGATGATGATGGTGATAATGATGAAGACGTTGATGATGATGGGTATGGTGATGAAGATGATGATGATGATGGAGATGTTGATTAGGAACCTAGAGATGACAATGATGATGAAGATGTAAAATTAACCTCAAGTTTGATTATAATTAGAGCCATATCAAGTAAGAGGATATGTGGAGGAAAAAAATTTAAAATGTTCCGACTAAGGATTGTTTGAATGGTGTTGATGTCATCTAATCTTATTGTTGGCTTTGTGACATTTATGATGATAATGAACAGAATGCTAAGATTGTATTTTGAATTATTTGTGATCATCTATCTAGTTGACATTCTTATTTTTAGCAAGACATGGGAAGATCATTTTCCTCAATTGGACCTAGCACGTATTTGTAGCAATGTGTAGATAAAAGTTGGTCAACATGAAATACTCATGCAATCCAACATGCACAAAGCATTGATCATGTGAAGATTTCAATTATTGGCAATGGCATTTCGCATTGGAATTTCATTTCATCTCCTCCCTTCAAACTAAATTTTTTTACGTTTTGAATTTTTACATTGCCCTTGACATGAAGTTTTAATGACAAAATAACCCTTTAGCAATGAAGTGAGACTTAAAAAAATATCATTTAATACTTTTTTTTATTAAAGAATAATTTGTGGAAGTTATGTTTGGCCACATGTAATGCAACAAAACAAAACTTTCAATTTGAGCATGTTGCATTAATGGTGTAATTGAAATTGTGACATTCTATTCCAAATGACTTGGCTTTAAAGACCAGATAAATATAGTATGCCCTTTATAGAGGCTATTCATTAAAAAACACATTTATATTGAGACTGTACTATGATGTCCTCCCCTTCCTTTGTCAAAAGAATATTAATAAGGTTTTTTTTCCAAGGTATAGGATGTTTTGGATTTCTCAACTATTATTGCATGTGAGCTTGCACATACCAAGCTACAACAAATATTTCATGGAAGTGGATTTGTCTATGTGAATAGATAAGTGAAAATATTTTAGAAACAAGACCTATAAATTTTAAGTTGGAAGTATTGGAAATGGACAAAGTGGGATTGAGAGGCTTGATGGTGATTGTAGTAGTGGGAATGGTATTGGTGAGAATGATGTCATGATAGTGGAATTAAACATTAAGATGGTGACCCTAGAGCTTGGATCCTAGCCTAGAAACATGATATCCTAGCCTAAAAACCCTAGTTGGTAGCGTAAACCCTAGTTTGTATTCTAATCACAATGAAACCCTATTATGTAGCCTAAGATCTAGCCCTAAATTATAATACATATAAAAATTAAATCATTTAAATTGTACATATATATCTATGTGCATACATTTGAATCCAAATCACTATACACATATATGCATAGTATCTCATCTATATAGCAAGGGTCCATCATAAACTAGAAAACCGTTGTACCTAGCACGAGATACCTAATTTAGAAACCTAATGGTTTGAAATTGGTTGTACCATGAAGATTTTTATATGGTGGATATGCACACCTATGACAACCTTCTCAATGGACGGGAAACCTAATATTATCATAACATTAGTAAAGCTTAGTGACTCCACTGATGTAATTCAAGTCCTAAATGTCTTTAACAACTGTCTGAGTGTCCAGTAGATGAATTAGGATGTCCTAATACCCCTCTGTAACACCCCATAAAAATCCCAAAAATTTAAAACTTTTTCTACGTGAAAATATTGCTTATTTAGTGTATGCAGAAATGAAAAAGATACATGAGATGTTATTTGCTGTCCTAAAATACCATACTTGTTTATTGAATGCGACTAAAAGAAGTTAGCTTAAGTCTTGATGTTATCCAATTCTAGATATGCTGCTACAAAATCTACTGTTGTTGTTTATGAATGAAGAAACATCGTTTAATTAATGTTCTTTTGTTTGATTGATGAAGGGGTCCTTCGGACGCCCTGAGGCTTACTTAGCATTCGTTCTAAAGCATGTGAATTTTCGTAATGTGAGATATTATAGGTAAGGGTTTTAACTGCGACAAGTGACCACCTATTTTCAGTAAACATCTATTGATAAAAACTGAAGAGAAAAGTTCTGATCATTCTAATGGTGAGAGAACTGGTTCGAAACTTCAGGTCGTTCAAGTTTCTTAACTATTAGAAAAGGACTAATTATGCAAATAGTACAGTTTAAACAAAATTTATGAGAAGGTCTTTATCAGTCGTAACTTCGTTTGTACAAAATTGCCTATTTCCTTGGTTTATTTAAATGTTGTAAATGGCGATATTATCGAAACTCAACTATAGATGTACACATCCTAAATGATATGTGCGTTGTGTGCCCTATGTGATTCTAACTGGCACTATGCTTTTATGTGATATTACGATTACCATGCGATACAATACAAATAGGAATATGTACCATAAGTGATGCTATGCAACTATATGTTACTATATAAATTATTTGTGCAAACATATAATACCATGTGAATAATACCATATGAAATATGGGTAACTATGTAATGCTATGTGAAATATATATATGAACCATATAAAGATATGTATGTTAATAATGTAACACTATATAAAATTCATGCTGCCATATAATATATGTAAACGATGTAATGTTGTACAAAATATATGCAACAATAAAGTATGTGCATAATGCAAATAATATGATATGAAATATATATATGCAAATCTTTGGTACCTAACTGTGCTAACCTACTATTTAATCAGGACTATAAAACGACCTTGCCAAAGCAATATATTACGTTATGAACGTTAAGAGGTAGATATTCCTGTAAAGGTTGGCAAGTGTAAAATGTATCTTTTGGATTGAATGTCTACCACTACGGTAAATTGTGGGATTCCAAATTGGACAATAATGTTGGTCTTGTTCGCATGATTAACAGTGGTAAGGATTCTCCTTATGACGATGTGTAAACAAAAGCATTCAATCGGTTGATGAACTGAACCTTCGTGGCTTCCTCGTGGCTTCTTCGTGGCAAATGTAATGATAACACTTTAATAAGGTAGGTGATGTTGTTGCAGTCGAGACTCTGGCACAATCTCCGTAAGATCTCAGCATTAAATTCATTTCTATGTGGTGAGGGTGAGTGCTAAGCTAGCACTTGTATGTCTATCTCTAAGTGATAACAGTGGTGATGTTTTGTGATGTGTCACCGAGCTGTAAGCTCCGACTTGGCGATATGGCATTTGTTCGCTCCGTGTAATAAATAAAGTCATTCCTTGGTTTTTTGGTTATAATAACTCCTTTGGTACCACCTTGGTTTAGCTGGCTTGATCCTGAACATTGATCTTGGGTCTCAGTAGATGGGATGTGCAAAACCCTAGCTATGTGGGTCCTAACGTCAATTTCTCTTTTGTGCACTCATTTGGTGGTTACTGTCTCGAGGTGAAGGCCGACAGGCTGCTGGTTTACAGGGCTCGACCCTGGACAGTTGTGGATGGCATTGTGCCTTCGAACTCTGAGATTTCATTGTAGAAATACTGTACAATTGTTGAGTTTTGCTGAGAGGACAGTGTTGAAGCCCTGGGGCTTTTGTCCGGTGGCTGGTAAAGTGTAAAAGTGAGGTTTGACTCCGTGTTGGGTTGTAGTTTGGATGTAATTCTACTTCACTGCGTTGATTGAGGGTTTGGAATCCAGAAGCGTTCCAATCATCTATGGATTGGAAGGTAAGTCCCGTCGGGTTTTTAGTTCTATAAAATACTTCTTCGTTTGGTCAATAAACAAATGATATGTTGCTAACTCCTCACAAAACTTTGTGGCAGGTAATGCCATCGCTCGGAATCAAGGTAATGGGTTTGATGACAATGGAGTTTGCTGGCAATGGATAAAAATGCGAAACAATGGTAAGCCCGGTGGCAAACCCTTGTAGGTTCTCCTGGCAGTGGTCGTGGCAACAGTTGTATCGTCAAAACTGGAATTCGTAGTGGAAAAAACTAGGTTGTTTTCTTGGTTGTAGAGTCAATGTAACAATTGGTATTTGTACAGGGTTTGAATTCTGGTTTTCGAAACTTGGCAATGTTTCTTTGTTTTTAAGTGGGGTTTCAGACTCTGTTGAGAAGATAATAAAATATCTTTGGAAAATTATGGGACTGTGACTATTCTGTATTTGTTGTGTTGGGGCTTGGCCCGTGAATGAAACCTGTCACTCGTCATTTTAAGAAATGGAACTAGTTCGTAATTAACAGTCTCTCTAAGGAATGTAATGTTTGTGTAGACTAGGGTTTTAAGCATACCTGTACTATCGTATTATTTTATGGACTATAAGTTCACGAATGTTTAAAGGGTAGAGAGGAACTCTTATGTACTGTGTGTCTGAAGAAAACACTACTATTGTTTATTAAATAAATGTTTAAACAAATATGATGGCTTCATCTTAATGCCTCGTTGCTGGTTTTGTATTAAATGTTTGTGCTTCTGATTTGAAATCTCGTCAATGGTTAGGGTTTGACTATGCCTAGATAATGATGTATTTGATGAAATGTTTGAACAATCGTCAGGGTTGTGACTATGTTAACTCTGTTCCTATAGGCATTTGTGAAGACTTGAAATATTTGAACTGACAAAAGAAAAAGATGAGTTTGATTAACAGTAATGGTTCTGATATATAAAATAAAATACTTCTACTGTCTATATTAATAAAATAGAGAAGGACAACAGAGAGCTTATTCATTTAGCTCGAACTCTGTTACAGAATTTACATTTGTATTAAGGTTGTAAGCATATGTGAAAGAAAATATTGAACCCTAGCTTTAAGATAAGGAGCTTTGTCTGCTTATCGGTTCTGTACATACAACAAAAGAATATTTGAAATGACAATGGACTTTTTTAAAAGATTTAAATGTAAAGTCTCAAACCCTAAGTTGATAATATGATGTTTCTTGTTTGTCTATTTGTCCTATATGTAAAAGATGGATACAACAACAACTATAGATATTCTTTGGCAATAAACATTTAGAAAACATGAATGTACAAAATCAGAAATGAATTCCTTGTCTAATATAATCTTTTGTTATATCTATAAATTTGGATTTCTTTTCTATTGATGATAAGAATGGGACAAGAATATTACTGCGAGTAAAGTAGTAAAAACACATTTTAACATTAGTAGATAATGTACAGAGCATTTAAAAAGAATTAATACTTTCATCACCATGGTTTTTTGCCTATCAGCTCTCATCTACTTAATTTGTTTCTGTACTGGAGTACGATGCTGTTTCTTTTTGCATGGGGAAAAATACATAAACTATTTTATTCAATCAAGTCAAATTATATAGAATTGTTAGTTTACACAGGAATTGAAATAACTTATGAAATAAACAATGAAAGTTATATAATCAGCAGGACTGTAAAATACAAAAATAACTAGATAACATAACTTAAAAATAAAATAGATAAGACATTAGAACCTATAACTGATGATAGGACGGAAAAATACTCAAGAAGGCCTATTCCTCCCAACCTGCTTCAGAAGAAGTAGCTCAGTTACTGACTTCTAATGAACCCCCGAGCCTAATTACTGATCCATTAAGTGGGTGGAAAACTGTGTAGAAGCAAGGCACTCAAAATACCTTCTCCACTTAGTATCAACCTCCTGTAAAATTCCTTCTCCACTCAGCAAAAACCTCATGAACTCACTAAGAGTTTTGGCAGAATCACAACATCATCAACCCTAGCCTATCCCCTCATCAGATCTCTTGAGTGCAAATAGCAAAACCTCAAGGTAAGTTTCCTTGTCAGGGAAAGTGATCAACCTCAGTTCATAATCTGATGGCTAATATATAGACTGCCTAGGTCTTTTAGTGGTCAGTTTGGAATAAATGAGCCTCAAGCTCTAGTCCCATCTTTCAGGGCACCAAGACCACATTTTAAGGGAGTTGTCCCATACCAACAGCTAGTTAGTTGCATCATGATGCTGCCACTTGTCCATTTCCTTCTACCCAGATTCCATTCCACCTAGTTGATCAGTAACCACTCTTTCAACAGTCCCCTTAGGTGTTTGTCTCCTATTTTATTTATTAAATAATAAAATATTGTGCAAATTACAGTCATCCTTAGACCCTTGTCCAAAATATAAAACTTTATAATAAAAGTTTATACAAAGTTTTCAGCAAATAGGGTACATGACAAACACCCCCTCTTAAGCTCAACATCATCCTCGATGTTGCTTATTCATCATCAAGTTCCTCATGGAACAGAACTGGATATGCTTCTTGCATTTTACCCTCCAGTTCCCAAGTAGCCTCATCAGGGATAAGGTGCTTCCATTGCACCTTTACCTGCCCTATGCTGCGATTCCGAAGTGTAATTTCCCTCCTATCAAGAATACAGTCTGGTTCCACCTGAAAATCTCCTTCGGGTTCCACCTGTATGTCATTCCAATTCAACACATGAGTAGCATCATGCACATACTTCTTTAAGACAGAAACATGAAAAACATTGTGAATTTTTAAATTGTATGGCAAAGCCAATTGATATGCAACATCTCCTATGCTTGATAGGATTTCAAATAGTCCACAATACCTCAGTGCTAATTTAGCACAGCTCCCAAGCTTCAAAGAACTTTTCTTGGGCTTTACCTTTATGAATACATGGTATCCTACCTGAAATTCTCTTTCTGTGCGTTTCAAGTCAGCATAGCTTTTCTGTCAATCTTGGGAAACTTTTAAGTTACCTTGAACCTGTTTCACAGTTAGCTCCATTTCTTTCAATAGATATGGTCCTAACATCAACCTATCTACAGGACTGTCCCATGAAATTGGAGTAGAACATTTTCTTCCATACAAAATTTCAAATGGATTTAACTTAGCAGATGCTTGATAATTATTATTGTAGGCAAATTCTGCTAGGTGTAAGTAATCCTCCCATTTAGATGGCTGATCTTTAACATATAATCTTAACATATTTTCCAAAATCTGATTTACTCTTTCTATTTGACCATTAGTTTGTGGGTGGAAAGAAGTGCTGAAATTTAACTTAGTATTTAATCCTTTAAACAGTGCTGTCCAAAAGTTACCACTAAACTTAGAGTCTCGATCTAAAATGATTACCTTCGGAATTCCATGCAAGCGAAAAATTTGCTTCATGAAAATATCTGCAATGTTAGAAGCCTTGAAAATAGTTTTAACAGGAATAAAATGAGCAGCTTTGCTAAGTTTATCAACAACAACCATAATTCAATCATTTTGCTTCTGATTTTTAGGCAAACCTGTAATAAAGTCAATGCTTATGATCTCCCACTTCCATTCTGGAATTGGTAAGGGCTGCAATAGCCCAGCTGGATGTTGATGTTCAGCTTTAATAGTCTGATAGTCAAAGCATCTAGTTATATATTCAACAACTTCACTCTTCATGTTAGGCCAAAAGTATTCATTTCTTAACGTAGTTATCATTTTCTGATAACCAAGATGTTCTGAATAAGGAATCTTGTGAAATTCATCTAAAATTAGCAACTTAACTTTCAAAAAATTAGGCACATAAATTATGTTTTTGTAAGTTAAGAAGCCTTTTTCATTAATACTGTAATCTGTTATAACATTTTCAGATGAATTTTCAGCCACTTTATCATATAATTTTGGGTAATTTTCATCTTGTTTAATTCCTTCTTCGATCTGATTTTCCAAATCAGTTTTAAAAGTACTGAATGATGCCACAAAACTTAATCTAGCATTTCTGCTCAACGCATCAGCAACCTTATTTTCCTTTCCATTAATGTGATGGATCTCAAAATTGTATTCACTAAGGAAATCTAACCACCTAGCTTGCCTTGCATTCAGATTTGTTTGATCCAGTAAATACTTCAACCCCTTATTATCAGTCATTAAAATAAATTTTCTACCAATGAAGTGATGGTGCCACATCTTTAAAGCATGTATCACGGCTGCCAACTCAAGATCATATGTAGCGTAATTCTTTTCATGTATTTTTAACTTCCTTGACTCAAAAGCAATTGCATGACCTTACTGACTTAAGACCCCTCCAAGTCCTTCGTTGCATGCATCTGTGCATACAACGAAATCCTTATTAGGATTTGCAATTTTTAAGATGGGTGCAGTAGTTAACAATTCTTTTAACTTATTAAAGCTGTCTTGACACTTTTGATCCCATATGAATTTCTTCCCTTTCTTCTACAAAGAAGTGATAGGGTTAGCAATTCTAGAGAACCCTTCAATAAAATTTCTATAATATTCCGTTATTCCCATGAATGATTGTACATCAGTTACATCTTTTGGGATAGGCCATTCATTTATTGTTTTTATTTTATCAGGATCAACAGAAATACCATCTTTTGAAATTATATGACCCAAATACTGAATTTTATCTTTATAGAAATCACACTTACTAAACTTAGCGTAAAGTTGGTGATCTCTAAGTACTTGTAAAATGATTTTTAGATGTTCATCATGCTCTTCTTTATTCTTTGAGTAAATCAGGATATCATCAATGAATACCACTATGAACTTATCCAAATATTTATGCAGAACGTTGTTCATTAAACACATGAACACTACTGGTGCGTTAGTTAGCCCAAAAGGCATAACTAAGAACTTGTAGTGTCCATAACGCGTTCTGAATGTAGTTTTGAATATGTCCTCTTCTTTTATCCGGACTTGATGATAACCCGACCTTAAATCAATTTTAGTGAATATCTCTGCTCTGCATACTTGATCAAATAGATCATCTGTGTGGGGTAAGGGATACCTATTTTTAATTTTCATTTTATTAAGCTGACGGTAGTCAATGCACAAATGCATAGTACCGTCCTTCTTTTTAACAAATATTACCGGTGCTCCCCAAGGGGACACACTGGGTTGTATGTAGTTTTTATCTATTAATTCTTTCAGCTGAGACTTTAACTCATTTAACTCTAGAATATTCATCCTATAGGGGGCCTTTGAGTTTGGTACCGCATCGGGTACTAACTCAATGGTGAAATCAAGTTCTCTTTTCAGAGGTAATCCTGGAATTTCTTCCGGGAATACATCAGAAAAGTCCCTAAGGGTGGGAATATCCTCTAGTTTTATTTTGTTTTCCTTGGATGTACATTCATCATTAACAACATTAACAGCAAACAATTTACAACCTCTTCTAGCAACTCTCTTCACTTGCAAGGCAGAAATCTGCCTTACAGAAGTCTTCCTAGAAATGCCTTTAACAGTTTCAGCTACACCTTCATTATTTAAACAAACAAAAGATTTTTCATAACAATTCAATAAAACTCTATGCTGTTCAAGCCAATCCATACCAATTAACAAGTCATAAGATCCTAATGGTAAAACATTCAAATTCACTTGCGTTTTCAGCTGACTTAGAAAAAATTCACAATCTTTAACAAAATCTGTAACTTTTCTTTCTGTACCAGTTGAAAGCTGAACTAACCACAGGTTATCAAATTTTTCTATCTTTAACTTGCAATTTTTCACTAATTCGGGTGAGATATAACTCAGATTTGCACCTGGATCTATTAGAATGGAAATAGACTTAGTTTGTAACATACCTTCAACTTCCACCATGGATGTTTGATGGTCTGCTTGACAATCCTCCAATGCTGCATAAATTTTGGGCATCTCCCTCACTACATCTCCAAGTGTAGGTTCTGCTTGCACTATATGAATATTGTTAACAGTCTTTCTGTTGCAGGGGCAATTTGTTCTCTTGTGTGGTCCACCACATTCATAACACTTGATGGGTCCTTTCTGCTCAGCATATCTGTTGTTGTTGTTGCTGTGATTATTGTTGTTAGGTACATTTCTTGCAGTAGAAAAATTCTGAGATGCATTACCCCTGTATGTATTACTATTTGAAAAATTTCTGTTAGGAAAATTCTTCTTGAAACTTCCAGAATTTTGATTAAAACTTTTCTTTTTATAGTCAAACTGGTTTGTTTTGCTACCCTTCCAGCCAGTTGTTCCTTCTCTCCTTCTATTTTAATCAAAACATAAATTTTCCTTTCTCATAGCTTCCTCCAGTGTTGTAGGATTGTCATATTCTATTATGTCTTTTATATGGAATGGTAAACAGCTGAGAAACCTTTGTACCTTTGGCTTCTCTTCAACCATGTACGGTACATATCTCAGTAGACTGAGGAATTTGCTGCACAAGTCCTTCATGCTCATGGCACCCAACTTCAGATCATAAACCTCCTTCGATTTATCCTCATAATATTGTTCTGACAAAAGCCTTTTCTTGAACAACTTCTTGAACATACTCCATGTTACATCTTTCTCCTTTAAACTTTTGATTCTTTTTAGATCCTGCCACCATATATCTGCTTTTCCTATCAGGTTATAAATAGCCATCTTGGCTTTCAGTTGAGAAGAGTAGTCATATATATTAAAGTACTTCTTCATTCCGGATAGTCAAGCTTCTGCGGTCTCACCCTTCTCATTTTCTCCGTTAAAGGTGGGTGGCTTAATCTTCTTAAATTCTCCAGTGATCTATTCGTGATGCTTTTGCTTTCTCCTTGTTGAACAGAAATCACTATCGTTGTTGTCCTCGTTAGAGTGATAATGACTTTGATGTGAACCGGAAGATGAATAACTAGTACTTTTATCCTTTCTTGATTTCTTCTGCTTGTGTCTATGAGTCATTATGGCAGAATCAGATTTGACCTCTGATTTTCTGCCCCTTTCCTCATTTTGATATTTATCCATTAAAATATGATTTAATGTATCCTGTGCCTTCAGAATGCGCTCATTTTCTTCTTTGACTGTTTTTATATCACACTTCAGATCCTTTATGGTACACAGAAATTCAGAAGAATTGTTATTCAACTCAACATAGAAACCTTCTGGATTTTCATTAATACTAGGTTCACGATGAGGTGATTTTTCTTCTGCCGATTCTTCCGATAACGACATACCTGTAAATCAATTTATCAAACTGTACAACACAATTAAATTTTAAAAAGTTAGTAAATAGCTTTTCACATTTTATTTTCTGTATTACGCACGTGAGCCTATTCAGGCCTAGTGTTTTAACCGCGCTCTGATACCACATGTAACACCCCATAAAAATCCCAAAAATTTAAAACTTTTTCTATGTGACAATATTGCTTATTTAGTGTATGCGGAAATGAAAAAGATACATGAGATGTTATTTGCTGTCCTAAAATACCATACTTGTTTATTGAATGCGACTAAAAGAAGTTAGCTTAAGTCTTGATGTTATCGAATTCTAGATATGCTGCTACAAAATCTACTGTTGTTGTTTATGAATGAAGAAACATCGTTTGATTAACGTTATTTTGTTTGATTGATGAAGGGGTCCTTCGGACGCCCCGAGGCTTACTTAGCATTGGTGCTAAAGCATGTGAATTTTCGTAATGTGATAGATTATAGGTAAGGGTTTTAACTATGACAAGTGACCACCTATTTTCAGTAAACATCTATTGATAAAAACTGAAGAGAAAAGTTCTGATCATTCTAATGGTGAGAGAACTGGTTCGAAACTTCAGGTCGTTCAAGTTTCTTAACTATTAGAAAAGGACTAATTATGCAGACAGTATAGTTTAAACAAAAGTTATGACAAGGTCTTCATCAATCGTAACTTCGTTTGTACAAAATTGCCTATTTCCTTGGTTTATTTAAATGTTGTAAATGGCGATATTATCGAAACTCAACTATAGATGTACACATCCTAAATGATATGTGCGTTGTGTGCCCTATGTGATTCTAAGTGGCACTATGCATTTATGTGATATTAGGATTACCATGTGATATAATACAAATAGGAATATGTACCATAAGTGATGCTATGCAACTATATGTTACTATATAAATTATTTGTGCAAACATATAATACCATGTGAATACTACCATATGAAATATGGTAACTATGTAATGCTATGTGAAATATATATATGAACCATATAAAGATATATATATGTTAATAATGTAACACTATATAAAATTCATGCTACCATATAATATATGTAAACAATGTAATGTTATACGAAATATATGCAACAATAAAGTATGTGGATAATGCAAATAATATGATATGAAATATATATATGCAAATCTTTGGTACCTAACTGTGCTAACCTACTATTTAATCAGGATTATAAAACGAACTTGCCAAAGCAATATATTACGTGATGAACATTAAGAGGTAGATATTCCTATAAAGGTTGGCAAGTGTAAAATGTATCTTCTGCATTGAATGTCTACCACTACGGTGGATAGTGGGATTCCAACTTGGATGATAATGCTGGTCTTGTTCACGTGATTAACAGTGGTAAGGATTCTCCTTACGATGATGTGTAAACAAAAGCATTCATTCGGTTGATGAACTGAACCTTCGTGGCTTCCTCGTGGCTTCTTCGTGGCAAATGTAATGATAACACTTTAATAAGGTAGGTGATGTTGTTGCAGTCGAGACTTTGGCACAATCTCCGTAAGATCTCAACATTAAATCCATTTCTATGTGGTGAGGGTGAGCGCTAAGCTGGCACTTGTGTGTCTAGCTCTAAGTGATAACAGTGGTGATGTTTTGTGATGTGTCACCAGGCTATAAGCTCTGACTTGGTGATATGACATTTGTTCACTCTGTCTAATAAATGAATTCATTGGTTGGTTTTTTTTGTTATAATAACTCCTTTGGTACCACCTTGGTTTAGCTAGCTTGATCTTGAACATTTATCTCGGGTATCGGTAGATGGGATGTGCAAAACCCTAGCTACGTGGGTCTTAACGTTAATTTCTCTTTTGTGCACTCATTTGGTGGTTACTGTCTGGAGGTGAAGGCCGACAGGCCGTTGGTTTACAGGCCTCGACCCTGGATGGTTGTGGATGGCATTGTGCCTTCGAACTCTGAGATTTCATTGTATAAATACTGTACAAGTGTTGAGTTTTGCTGAGACGACAGTGTTGAAGCCCTGGGGATTTTGTCCGGTGGCTGGTAAAGTGTAAAAGTGAGGTTTGACTCTGTGTTGGGTTGTAGTTTGGATGTAAGTCAACTTCACTGCGTTTATTGAGGGTTTGGAAGCCAGAAGCATTCCAATCATCTATGGATTGCAAGGTAAGTCCCGTCTGGTTTTTAGTTCTATAAAATACTTCTTCGTTTGGTCAATAAACAAAGATATGTTGCTAACTCCTCAAAAACCTTTGTGGCAGGTAATGCCATCGCTCGGAATCAAGGTGCTGGGTTTGATGACAATGGAGTTTGGTGGCAATGGGTAAAAATGCGAAATAATGATAAGCTCGGTGGCAAACCCTCGTAGGTTCTCCTAGCAGTTGTCGTGGCAACAGTTGTATCGTCAAAACTGGAATTCGTAGTGGAAAAACCTAGGTTGTTTTCTTAGTTGTAGAGTCAATGTAACAATTGGTATTTGTACAGGGTTTGAATTCTGGTTTTCGAAACTTGGAAGCATTTCTTTGTTTTTAAGTGGGGTTTCAGACTCTGTTGAGAAGATAATAAAATATCTTTGGCAAACTATGTGATTGTGACTATTCTTTATTTGTTGTGTTGGGGCTTGGCCCGTGAATGAAACCTGTCACTCGTCATTTTAAGAAATGGAACTAGTTCGTAATTAACAGTCTCTTTAATGAATGTAATGTTTGTGTAGACTAGGGTTTTGAGCATACCTGTACTATCGTATTATTTTCTGGACTGTAAGTTCACGAATGTTTAAAGGGTAGAAAGGAACTCGTATGTACTATGTGTCTGAAGAAAACACTACTATTGTTTATTAAATCAATGTTTAAACAAATATGATGGCTTCGACCTAATGCCTCGTTGCTGGTTTTGTATTAAACGTTTGTGCTTCTGATTTGAAATCTTGTCAATGGTTATGGTTTGACTGTGTCTAGATAATGATGTATTCGATGAAATGTTTGAACAACCGTCAGAGTTGTGACTATGTTAACTTTGTTCCTATAGGCATTTATGAAGACTTGAAATCTTTGAACTGACAAAAGAAAAAGATGAGTTTGATTAACAGTAATGGTTCTGATATATAAAAGAAAATACTTTTATTGTCTATATTAATAAAATAGAGAAGGACGACGGAGAGCTTATTCATTTAGCTCGAACTCTATTACAAAATTTACATTTGTTCTAAGGTTGTAAGCATATGTGAAAGAAAATATTGAACCCTGGCTTTAAGATAAGGAGCTTTGTCTACTTATCGGTTCTGTACATACAATAAAAGAATATTTGAAACGACAGTGGACTTTTTATAAAGAATTAAATGTAAAGTCTCAAACCCTAAGTTGATAATATGATGTTTCTTGTTTGTCTATTTGTCCTATATGTAAAACGATGGATACAACAGCAACTATAGATATTCTTTGGCAATAAACATTTAGAAAACATGAATGTATAAAATTAGAAATGAATTCCTTGTCTAATATAATCTTCTGTTATATCTATAAATTTGGATTTACTTTTCTATTGATGTTAAGAATGGGACAAGAATATTACTACGAGTAAAGTAGTAAAAACACATTTTAACATTAGTAGATAATGTATAGAGCATTTAAAAAGAATTAATACTTTCATCAGCATGGCTTTTTGCCTATCAGCTCTCATCTACTTAATTTGTTTCTGTACTGGAGTACGATGTTGTTTCTTTTTGCATGGGGAAAAATACATAAACTATTTTATTCAATCAAGTCAAATTATACAGAATTGTTAGTTTACACAGGAATCGAAATAACTTATGAAATAAACAATGAAAGTTATATAACCAGCAGGACTGTAAAATACAAAAATAACTAGATAACATAACTTAAAAATAAAATAGATAAGACATTAGAACCTGTAACTGATGATAGGACCGACAAACACCCAAGGAGGCCTGTTCCTCCCAACCTGCTTTAGAAGAAGCAGCTCAGCTGCTGACTTCTAATGAACCCCCGAGCCTGATTACTGATCCAGTAAGTGGGTGGAAAACTGTGTAGAAGCAAGGCATTCAAAATACCTTCTCCACTCAGTATCAAACTCCCGTAAAATGCCTTCTCCAATCAGCGACAACCTCCTGAACTCACTAAGAGTTTTGGCAGACTCACAACATGATCAACCCTAGCCTATCCCCTCATCAGATCTCTTGAGTGCAAATAGCAAAACCTCAAGGTAAGTTTCCTCGTCAGGAAAAGTGATGAACCTCATTTCATAATCTGATGGCTAATATATAGACTGCCTAGGTCTTTTAGTGGTCAGTTTGGAATAAATGAGCCTCAAGCTCCAGTCCCATCTTTCAGGGCACTAAGACCACATTTTTAGCGAGTTGTCCCATACCAACAGCTAGTTAGTTGCATCATGATGCTTCCACTTGTGCATTACCTTCTACCCAGATTCCATTCCACCTATTGGATCAGTAACCACTCTTTCAACAGTCCCCTTAGGTGTTTGTCTCCTATTTTATTTATTAAATAATAAAATATTGTACAAATTACAGTCATCCTTGGACACTTGTCCAAAATATAAAACTTTATAATAAAAATTAATACAAAGTTTTCAACATAAAATGTTTTCAGCAAATAGGGTACGTGACACCCTCAATCCCTTCCAGACAAAATTCGAAAGCATTTGGGGTATTGGGGTAACAAGTTGGTGTGTTGCGGTGGATATAGCCTAAAAAATACACCCCATAGTAGTCATTTATTGTAATGTCAACTATATGTGTTTAAGTCAATGTGTATACATAATATTAGATCGCTATCACATAATGATAAATTAAGTTCTAATTGTAAATGGTAGTGGATGTGATGGTCATCAAATCAAAGGTGGTTATATCCGTGAGTGAGAATTAATGAGCTAGCTATACATTGTGCTCAAGGTTGTCCTATTTGTATGGTGACAATTGATTAAGAAATGATTCCATAACTTGGTTATTAATTTGTTGCATGATCTTAAGTAGACAAAATGGTCAATAGAAATACTAGTGACGACATTTCATTATGTAGAGTATGGACATTTTGGATCTCATTATGTAGAGCTATTAAAAATCATGTTGGATCTCAAGTTAAACTTTTGACAACAATGGACATTTTCTATTTTTAAGTATTCTTTTCCTAGTACTCAAGTTACTAGTATATATCTTATGTGCATGAGGTGTGATTTGTCCATCCATTTATTCCGTTTGTTTTTAGATTAATTCTCACACATGATTTTGTTTCAGTTAGCCTATGTTTATAATGTTTTCTTAACATAGATACCATTACAAGATTTTACATGTGGAAAGATAAACCAAGTTGAACTATGCTATCCAACTTCTCTTCTAAGATCTAGGTAAGCTTTAGGTCGATTCACATTATCAACTAATGCATGGACATCATTGGTACCAAAACTTAAGACCACACGCCATGGACGGATAGAAGTAAAAACCAAATTTAGACAACATCACATCATGATACACACAACATGAGAAAACAACATTAGACAACAAGATACTAACATAGATAACATCTATATAAATCACATAACTGAAAATCCATGTACATCAAGGCTACACAACTCATCCAAGCATATACAATTTCTAGCAAATAGTGGAACATGGTTCCCAATGTACATACAATGGCAACTCGTGCCCTATAGAAAATGTGACAACTAATGCCATAGATCCAAAATATATGGCAACTCATGCCATAGATACAAAGTACATGGAAACCGGTGCACAAAAGTGCCACATCATGGCTAATGTACATTACATGGTGTGTCAAGCATTGTGATCACCCCCATCACTCCCAGGCACATCTCCAAATCGATATTCCTACTCTTCGAGCTACTAGTGCCTCGAGTCTTGCTCTATCTAGGAGTAGACCGTCTCTCCGGGCTCTGGAACAAATGATATAAGATACCGTCATTTTCAAGTATTTGCAACATTTACCACATTTATAAAACAAATGTAGAATTCGAATCTTGAATAAATCACCTCTGATGTGAGTGGGAGATGTGAGGCAAGTGTCTTGGGTCTGCGGAGCCTCTCAGCAATTCCATCCTACAACATTTACAACAATCATTTCATTGAAAAGTAATAATTGCTTAAATTAATTTTTGTTAATGCATCAAAATATTTTCATAAATTAGCTTGATTCTCACCGTGAACACCTACGATGATGGACATGGATGGGATTTTGGGCTAGTAGGTGGAGCAGATTGCTGGACAACTAGCTCCGATGCAGTCACGGGGGGGGAATGTAGCGTCAGCCACTACAGGTGCAACCACTAGAGATACAAATGATGATACTGGAAGAGTATATGCCACAAGAGTGGAAAGAAGTGGGGATGATATGGTGGGAGAAGACATGGTGGTATGGGGTGGAGGAGGACATCGTGGATGATGAACCCCTGTCGGTTGAATGATAAAGGGTATCGAATGAAAATGACTAGGGGGGTGTTGAGGGATGGTGCACGGGAGGGTAGTCCTACATAAAGGAAGGAGGATGGACGAAAGGGAGGTTGTGGACAAAGAGGGGAAGTTGGAAGGAAGGGGGGGCGTGGACAAATGGGGGAGGATGGAAAGACAGGGGGCGTGGATAAATTGGGGAGGATGTATAGATGTGGTGGCGTGGACGAGTGAGGGAGGATGGATGGAGGGGCGAGTATGGATGAAGAGGGGGGGCTAGATGGAAGGGAGGGGGTGGACAGAGGGAGGGGTCTAGATAAAAGCGAGGGGGGGGGACTCATGGGAGAGGGTGGAAACATAGGACTAAAATGGGGACTTGAAGCTATTGGTGGCACCCACATATACATTGGTAATATCACAATTTAGTAAACAAACAATAAATTAAACCATACTAAGTCATAATAATTCAAATTAAAAGCGTGCTTTTAACTACACATTGTACCTATGTATATGGTGATCTACCAATAACTGGCAGGGATGGTTGATCACCGTAGTCAGGGAACACCTGTGGACACCAAAATGCATGCATGTTTTGAACATGTTAAACAAGTCATTATTTAGGAAATCAAGATATTCAAAAACATTGTGCGAACTAATAACATGTATGCCATAAATATAAATACTTAAGTAATATAAATGACATAAGTAATAACAATATTGTGTGAGGTACTGAAAATACCTCCGTGTGAGGTGCCACAATTTCAGTTGCAGCTGCCATTGCTGCATCCAGGTTGGGAGATCCTATGTTATCCCATGTTGGTGTCTTAGCTCTGAATAACTGTACATTGAAATAATAGTTTCAGAAAACACAAATACTTTAAAAATACTTTACAATTTATCAAGTGATGATTGAAAACACATTAAAAATTTTTTTGACATGATCCATATAACAGCCCTCGATCGAGCCAGGGCAAGTGTGCCCGCAATGGGGACAAAGATGTGGCATTATCCCCATCGAACTGGAATGCCCAACATGTCTACCACCGGTCACAGGTCTATCCTGGCCCTGTCGTGAAGGCCCTACACCTGGATCTCTATCAAGGTCACCCGACCTCTCCACTGTAGTCATTGCTACAAAGGAGGTGTGTCTGAGGAGTCCACATGCAACAATATTCCTCATTGCCTCCTCGACCTAATCAAGCTTGTGAGGTAACTAAGGTGGTTGGGGAGAGAGGTTGGGGTCGCGCCTAGGAGCTAGTGGCCCTCTCAGTGGGTTCCTCCTGGTAGTAGGTCGATCTTGGGCAGAGCCACGCCCAACACCCTGGAACTCAATTATGTCAAAATAGTTGACATGTAAACCGAGCATAAGCTTAGCCCACAGTTGTCGAAGGAAGTACTGTGGTACCTCCCTGTTATTGTAGGGAGGTTTATAATACACCATGAACCACCTCTGCATCCAATTGTCCCTCCATGGTTGGTAATGACACCAATCCATGTAGACACATGGCTTTCTTGTCTTGGGTGGTTGTTGTGTTCTTGGATCGGTGAACACACTGTATAATTGGGCCTTTGTAATATTCAAATCTTTTATTGCTTCCTTGGAAATTCCCGTGGAGTAATACTCTCGCATCCTAGCGCTATATTCAGTCATGTCGGTTAATTGGCGAGGTGCATGGATGAGGGAGTCAATTGAGCTCTCAATTGACGTGGCAAGAGACACTTGAGATGGTTCCACCATGTTTCTTAGTTCTCGAGTGTGCACTCTCATTTCATTTACATAATGGTTAAGGTCATCTTGTTTAACATTTGTTTGGGGGTTTTGGTTTTCTTCAACATTTGGATTTTGTTGACGGTTTTTTTGGCATTGGGTGCAAGGTTTGGATTTTTCTTGTGTTCCACCAGACTCCGGGTTAATGTTTTGTTCACTCATTGTCTCGGTTTACAATCTGCAATGGAGATATGGTCCATTGTTTTAAAAATTTGGGAATTATTAACAATTTAATAAACAAACAAAAATTAAAAAAATTGACACAAAGAATGAATAAAATGACAAAAACATTCTAAGTAACCTATCCAATCGACATGTTGATGAGTTAGTGGATCTAATTGGTGGGTTTTGGAGTGCAAATGGCCTCTTGTGGTGGCTATACTCACGCGCACACGGAGGGAAGTCGCACTTGGCTCCAATGACAAGAATAGGGAATTCGGCTTTGTTTTTTTTTTAACAGGAGCGCGTGCGCACCCCTAAGCATGCATGCGCCAGCCACGTGCACACGCCTCGATTCAGTATCGAACCTAACAGTGCGTGCGCGCTGCCTTAGGTGCGTGTGCGTAGTTGTTTTATTCCCGCTAGTGAGTCCTCATTGCAATAGTTTTCGGGAGCAACTTTGTGTGCCCTCCCACATTTGCTCATGCATTTTTTATTTATGAATTAGTATTATAGCCATGGACCGAAATTTATAATCATGAAATTCATAAATACCCCCTTGTATTATAATGCCTTCCTTTGAGTCATAGTCTAGATGTGTGATTTTAGTCCTTCCAATTGATGTCTAGTGCTATGGTATCCCCTCCTTTCCTTTGTAACCTTGCATACTTTAACATTGCTTACCTGTAGCCTTTATAAACACTTTAAGTTCTCAATTCTGGAGATGTTTTAAGTGATTGACAATTCTTGAACTCCATGCCTTTCATTTGATCTCAAATTAAATGGAAATGGTTCATTTTGGGTCCTTAACATCTACAAATCCATTTGGGCATGCATTCAAGGGTTTCACATTTGCTTGTTAGTCCATTTCTTCATCTACTTGTCATTTTTAAGACCTAAGAGAACTTGACCATTCTTGATAAAACTACAACCCACATAATCAACTCTTAACCCCAATCAATCTAGTGGCATATTTCCCCATTTTCCTTCATCCTCTTTCTTTCCCTATTTTTAGGGTTTTTCACAAAAATCAAATTGTAACTCCACCTTTTCCCTCTTCCTTATGGTAATGTAGTGTCACTCACTGATCATCATCAGAGTACAGTTTCTACATAGACTAATCAAATAAGCAAAACAAACCAAAAAAACAATAACAAACCTGATAAACCAAAAATTACATATAAAAAAAATAACATACCTTGCATCTATCCAAAAGATAGGCACATAAAAAAAGGAAAAATGAAACATCAAATCAAATCAAATATTCTTTGATATGATCAGAATTTTTCCTTAAGGGTTTAAGGGTACAATGATAGCATTGTCATTTTTCACATAATTCAAGGAAAGTAGTTTGTAAACATAGGTAAGGGTACAATGATAACATTGTCATTTTCACATAAATGAAGGAATGTAGCTTGTAACCATAGGTGACAATGAAGGTAGATTGTGAACATGGCTGAGAATGAAGGGCCATGTCTAAACTTCATAAAATAACATAACGAAATATGTAATCGATACCATATGCATATACCATGTTCATGTAGAGACTTCATAAAATAACGTAAAGAAATATGTAATCGATACCATATACCATGTTCATGTAGAGATGGATTCCTAGATCCATATCGACTAAAAGTAAGAATACATTTAAAAAATGTTATGATAAGTGATTGGAGAGGATGAGAATATGTGTTAATGGAGTTTTAATCTCGATTTGACTCGATGAGAATACGTGTTGATGGCCTGTCACCAAAAGAAATATACCTTGGGAGAATAAACTTGCCTTCTACCTTAAGTATGTAACTGCATGCAATCCTTTTGGGTGCTCATAAATTAATATATTTGTAGTAAACTTAACCGTTTGGTGCTCATAATTTAATATATTTGCAATAAATTTAAGTTGATTTTTTATTAATTCAGTGTAATGGATTGATTAAAAAATTAATATTGTTATTTTATTTCTTACTTTCTTGGTAAACTATTCCTTTATATTTTTAAAATTCCCCACAAAAAAAGCCTCCAAATATACTTGAAAATAGCCAACTCCTCACTCCAACGAACCCGTACACAACGTCCACAAGTTTTGAATCACATTCTTTCTCTATATGGCAATATATAGGCAAACCCTAACGTTGCAGTCAACTGCAATTTATATTGCCCATCTCAGGTTTGTTGCTCAATAGATTCAAACCATGGTAGGCGACGTTCTGTCAAAGGTCCTGTCTTATTTTACTTTTTTCATTGACGGAAAAGCAAGGCGGACAGGCCAATCCCCTGATAGCAGAGAGCACGCCATGCTAAACTATGTCCTGCAAACTGCAGAGAAGGGAAATGCAGAGTCTGTGCTAAGAGCCATTGTCAATTTTACTACCAATACTTGGCTGCCAATTTTAGGGGAGGAGAAGGGCTCTATTCTGGATGCTGCAGTGCAGAAATTTGATCCCAAAGTGGCCTTGGAGCTCGGAACTTATTGTGGGTATTCTGCCATTAGAATTGCTTCCAAGATGGCAAAGCCTGACAGCAAGCTGGTCTCGGTAGAAATGAACTCAGAGAACTGTGCAATTGCCAGAGCATTAATAGAGCACGCAGGTAAAAAAATATTGCAATTGTAATATTAACCCAATTACTTTGTTATCTCGTAGTCTTAATTCATACTATGTTTATTGTCTTTTTTATTTAAAAAAATCTGTCTCTCTTCTTCTGAAACATTGTTATCTCATAAGATTGGGTACTGTTCTCTGTATTAAAAGTACCTGTTTCTCCCTATGAAAGGGCACTATCAAATACAAAAGTGATGTTAATTTGGATTTTGTTTTTTTGGAAAAACTTAAATTAATGTGATGGCTTTCTTTTTATTTCTATATTAACATTGAGCAATCATTTTGATATCACTTATAAAATTAATTTGATTTAACATTGATCAATCATTTTGTAATTAATTTTATTTGATAATGCATCTTAACTATTTTGTTACCAGATATGTGAAAGGTTCATTTTATAATGTTGGGATGTTAAATAAAACTATGTTTAAAGCTGAAAAGTTGCCTTATATTTTTAAATGAAAATTTGTCTCTCTTTCATATATATATATATATATATTTATTCGTACAATTTGTGTAAATAGTTTTGATAATTTAATATTTTAAATTATATAAAAATTAGTAGACATTTTCTCTCTCGTGTATATATATATATATATATATATATATATATATATATATATATATATATATATATTCATTCATTAGTAAGGATAATTTTAGGGGCTAAATTTAGCTTATGGGCTATTTTTCCATTTTTTTTCTAAAAAAAGATTCGCCAATTTACAGTTTTTGAAGCCCCATTTCGCCCAATTTTGATGGGGTAAACATTTTTCACTCTAAAAATCGCCAAAATATTATATAAACTATATAAAATCCTTATAAATTGAAATAATTTTAGAAAAATATGGCTAAATATTTTATAGTTGACATTTTGAGAATTGGTAAGATTGGCCAAGATTTATATACTTTTAAATAAGTACAGGTCCTTAAAATAATCCCTGTTCATTTATACAATTTGTATAAATAGATTTGATAACTTAATATTTTAAATTATATAAAAATTATTAAACATGTAAAATTTGATTAGATTTAATAATTAAAATATTCTAGATTCAAGTAAGATATATACACCTTCTTAAAGTTTAGCAATAGTTCATATAAAACCATAAACCCCTAAACATAAACTAATATACTAATCCATTAAATTTCAACAATAAATTAAAATAAAACACTTTCAATTAACATATCCCTTTCATCTCTGCTCACTGGATATATGAAAACTTTTCAAAACTTCCACACAATTTTATATCCAAAATCTAGATCATAGTGATAATTACTCACTGTAAAACATCCATACTGAAATAAAACCTTCAACTAACATGTATATATCCAATCCCCTTCTCTACTGCATATTCAATCCTCTTCTCTATTACATGCCTTTTACAAATATTCAGTGCAGTGAATCATGCAATTCATATCTTCCTATATTCTATCAGTTTATCCCAAGCTTACAGTGCACTGCCTCGTCCACTTTATCTTCCTAACGTCTATCAGTTTACCCCACATCTTATCAGTGCACTGCCTCGTCCACTTTAACTATGTAGTCAGTATGAAGTGTGCACTGCCTCGGCCACTTTAACTATGTAGTCAGAATCAACTGGATCATATTTTATTAAAGTTTTAAGGTTATTCTTTCATTTTTAAACTTATTTATCTTTTTTATTTTTTATTTATTTTTATTTGCATGAAAAATATATATATATATATTCTAACATTAAATCTAAATATATATTCTCTATTTTTACAGTTCTCTTTTAATTAAACATATTTTATTTATCTCTTCTGATTATTTTAATGATTTTCAATTGTCTCTTCTGATTATTTTAATGATTTTGTTTTTTAACTATACAACATAAGCATAAGCATAGTCTTAAAAAGAATCTTTCCTCCAACCCCAACAAGAGGCTTCCTGCATGTTATTAGTTCATGTTTTTCTAATGATGAAAGCTCTTTTGTTACAACACAGATCAGAAAGTTGTATTACATTTTTTTCTTAAGGAAAGTTTTCTTTACAATCACATTGAATTACTGTTTGGGAGAATGTTTAGGATGAAGCTCTGGTAGGCGTTTTTTTAAAATGAAAGTGCGTGTTTTAATGAAAGTCCATTCATCAGTTAGAATCACTGCTAAATGCAAGTACAACATATCAACATATAATTCTAAATTTTTCATGGGAATGAAAATAAACACACAAATTCATATGAACCACATTTTAATGCATACTCTCATAGAAGATTATAAACACACAAGTGTTATTCTGAACTCTGAATTTAGAGTGCATGTACTGCTAAGCTACTTCAAAGAATTTGCTGAATGATAGCCTTAGACTTTTTGGAAATTTCAAAATGTTTCTAATTTTAATTTATTTTGAATTATCTGTTAAAGGATGATTGTATTAAGAATAGTGAAGTGTTTTACAGTTCAGTATGTATGTTGAGATATTAGTATGTTGAGATATTAAAAGTATTTTGAAAAATCAAAATATAAATCTTTTCTAGAAATATTAAAAAATTTATAAGATGAAACAATGTTAGTAATAGAATAAATGAACTTGGAATAGATTTCTCATAGAACTTGATTTGTGATGGTCAGGATTGTCCTCAAAGGTGACAGTGTTGAAAGGAAAACTGAACGAAGTGTGTGATGAAGTAGAAGAGATCCTGAATAAAAGGGGAGTCTTACACTTTGATTTCATATTCATGGATCAGTTCAAGAACTGTTACCTGCCAGATTTTCTGTTACTTAAGGACAAAGGCATGCTTAACAGAGGAACAGTCATTGTTGCAGACAGCATTGGATTTACCGAGGCCCAGGATTACTATAAATATTTGAAAGAACATCCCGAAGAATTGAAGACCGAGGAACGCAATTCTGCTGTGAAGTTCTCGAATTGGTTGCCATGCAAAATGACAGTGTCAACTTATGAAGCTGAAGGTGGCAACTCTTTGATTTGTGAATTAATTAGTTTGGTCGGCTGAATGTCTAAATTGACCATGCAAAGGCCATAGTATGCATGATGTTGTGATTGAAGTGGATATAATGACCAGGGATTAAAAATTGCCTTTGTTTACATGGGTTTGGAATGGAACATGGACTTGTATTGGAGGATGAGCTTAGGGCTTATTTAGGTTTCTCTAGCTAGTTATGTGAAATGCATTAAATTAAATTTAGATTTATTTTATGGTCATCATATTTGATTATAAATGTATTTTGATTAAGATTTAAAAATTAATTAAGTTAAATGATCGTACTAATTATAATATTTGATAAATATATTATTTTAAATATTTTAAATTCATTTTTTATAAAATATAAATCATTGACTTCATAGAATCAAATCCCACACAAACTAATAAATCTACACCTTATGTTTTCTATTTAATTATAAAGCATTACAATCAAATATAAAATTATTTTATAATATTTTATTAAAAAAAAAATATTAATCAGATAATTATATTTAAATCATCATTTATAATATTTTATTAAAAATTATTTGAAAAAGATAACTATTAAGCCAATAAATATAATCAAATCATCGTTCGTTTTAGTTATTTGATTGATATTAAAATGTTAATATATTGAAATTTATATGTTGTGAAAACCAACTCTCATATCTTAATTAATATAAATAAATAATATATATTCTATAATAATCCATGTAAATAAATAATATATTCTATTAAAATTCTATTATTCTTAACTTCGAAAGATCTGCTTGAAAAAGATACTAAGAGTGGACTTACTTCACTCAAATGGACAATGGAAATACTTTGGCTAAAGGCAAAGAAATGAAATTAATGCTACCCTTATTGCCGAATATTATTCTAACTATAATTTTAGTAGGTAACGAATTGTTATATACGTGGCCTTTTCATGCATTTATTGTTTATTATTCATGTTCGTTCATTCTTTTTGTACGAGTAGGTATATCCTGTGGGAGTAGGCACAGCGGATACACTCCATTCCTGCAAACACACAGTTCGTATTCAGGCATTCAACAGAAAACACAGCAGCCCATAATACACGACAGGCCCCAAAGTGCCCAGGAACCTCTCTACCTTGTATTTACCGATAACAAAAGATTTATACATCATGAATCCTCTCGAAGGATCGAGAGTTCAGGAGAACATCTATCAAATCACCTTCATGGAGAAGCTCCATGAGCATTAACTGTACATTTACAATGCGAACAACTACCAGGTACATGCATCGAATACATCAAATGACCACACGAATACATCAAATGATCACACGCTCCAGGTGGACTCTCAAACTCATAGTTCGAGGTGAATGATCACCCATGAGGAGAGGTGGCGGTTGGCAATTAATTCCAACAATCTCCCCCTTAATTTCAACAGCCACATTACAACACAGTTTACAAAAGTCATGGCCTGCTGGTCTAAAGTCTCAGCTAGGCTTCTTACAAGTAGACACGAAACACTTCAAAAAAAAATTTCTTCAATGTTGCTGCTGGAAACTTCATCATCAGAATGCTCTCAAGTCTTGGAGAGTCTTAAGGTGGATCTGCAAATCTGCTGCTGCAGATGCTTTCACAATCGCGTACTCAATACTGAAGGAGGAGGCACACTCTACGCTCTTCCTTCTCCGCAGGTGGCAAACAGCAAACCACACATCAATGGCGGAGGATTACATAATGAGTACAAGGCAACAGCCTTTCAACAAACACATACATACTTCAATAGCAAGCAACATGAAATTTCATCTATTAACTCATCTATCATCTCACAGTGGCTTCAGCCAACATCATTACTTCAAAAAAAAACTTCAAATTACAAAGGCAAACAGCATTGCTACAGCAAATTTGAAACAACAAAAACTGCTAAATTTCTTTGAACATTTTCTTTATCGAAACGCCACGCCATTGTCTTTTTCATTTTCCAGCGGTGCACAACTTTGAACCAGTTATGTGCGGGATTCTTCATAAGTTTCATCTTGACTTTCTTCTTCTTGTTTATGCTGCATGGCAGCTTCAACACCTTAGCTCTTGCAGCTTTATTACTGCAATCAACACCTGCACAGATATACAGAGTTAAGATGTTAAATAAACCAGCATTTTCTTCATTCTTCTGCTCTCTAGCAGCTTGGACAACTGCACTTGCAACCTCCATAGTTGCATTCTCTTCAACTGCTGCAACAAAGGCACAGTCATAATCAGCAAGACACTCCACAACATCAACATGCCTTGGCTTTTCAAGCCAGTCTGCAATCATCTTTAAATCTGCTTCATAGGCATTACATTTTTTAGCATAATCATGATGGATGCCTACAACGGGTATCAGTTTTTCTTCTGCTGCAACATATGTGCAGTTTGGAATTATCTTATCAAATTCCTCAACAAATCTCAACTCAGCTTCTTCATCAATTGCAACAGCAATTGGAATTTCATTTCCCCAATCTTCATGTCCCAGCAAATTAACATTGCCACTAAGCAAACTATTTATCAACCTTATTTCCAACTCGAGTAAAATTACCTCTTCTGGCGTGAAGTTCTCTTCATCGTACTTGGGCTTGGTTATGGCCATGGCTGCAGCTTTCCAACTGGGCTTAGCTATGCCCCGACACCAGCTACAGCTGAAAAAGATAACTCCCCTGTACTCTTGTATATGGAGTTCGCCCTTCACAAACAAAGGTCAGATTGCAAGCGACAGCTAGGAGTTTGCTACAGCAAGCTCAAACAAAGTCTTCATGTATCATTATCTACAACTTTTTCACTTTTTCAGCAGACTTTCTACAACGTACTTCTCAACTAAGTAGCACAGTAATTGCTGTCAAATACACTGAGCTTCTGCTCATATTCAGGCCTCGGCCTTCATAAGATTCATCCGCAAGTGTAAGCGGGATTCACAAGGTTGCTCCACCACTAAACCATGGGAGCACTGACGTTCACTCTGCTCTGCTCGACCATTAAACCATGGGAGCGCAGCAAACAAATCTCTGAATCGATGACTTCAGAAGTGACGACTTTGGCAACTCAGCTGCAGCAACATGCCTCTTCAATCTTGAGGATCTTCTTCTTTCTCAAAAAATACACAGCCCCCATACTTCTGCATTACAACCTGGGAATATTGGCTTCTGCAGGTTAATAATTATTCTCCCCCTCAAATACATACAGGATTGATGCCTGTTCAAAATACGCAGCAACAGCTGCCAGCCAACTACTTTGAGCTTCTGCTCAACTCAACTCAACTCTACTCAAGTCAACTCAGTGCTTCAGCCTTCACAAATTTCATCTGTGGCTTCACACAAGAATTGTGCCTCTCAACTCACTTGAGGAGATTTGGCAACCACTCACGGGATAAACAACAGCTCAACTCTAGGCTTCAACCCGAAAATAAAACGACTGCTTTCTCCCAGCAAACAACTGATCGAACTCCTCGGCGACTTTTCATTCTCTTGAGCTTCTTCACGCAGTGACACAGGTGGTCCCTCCTCGCTGCCTCTCAACAAATCTTCACACCAGCGGCATCTCCTCTTCTGTGAGCGCGGGATCCTCTTTCTTGATCTTTACGGAAGACTGTGGGATGACAGCGTTCACGCAGTCCGTGAGTGCTACAATTTTCTCTTGAGATGGGGTCACTCTTCACTGCACGGTGGCAGCAACCAGGACAACAATATCTTGCACTCGGTGTTCTCTTGGACGCTCTCTTCCACGCTGATCTGGACAAATGGGATGCTATTCTCTACACTCTGCTTGACGGCTGAGAACTGAGGCTGGGCGGTTCTCGTCTTGGCATCCCTTTCCACCTCCACTCTGCAGGCTTGGGTACGGAATGCTACAGGAGCTGCGTGTTGTCTGCGGGAGTCAGCGCCTCCGGAGCCGGTCTCTGTCGCTAAGAGCACCCATCTGAAATTCACACAAACAGCCTTCTGGCTCCAACTCTTCAACAATTCGCCCTCTTCTTCAAGCATAGGCGACGACCCTCTTCACTGAATAATGGGCTCCAACTTCCAAAATCGGAGCAGGCTAAGAACAACAAAAGCCACAAACCACGAAATCTCAGTGAAGGCGTGAGCAGCAGCAGCGGACACAACATTCAAAACGCTTGAGATGAGAAACAGACAGAGAGGAGGCTTCTGTGACGCCTAACCGTCATGGTTAGGGCAGTCTCGGGCGAAGTGACCAAAGTCACCACACTGATAACAGCTGCCACCGCCTGCGCCGCCGCCACTAGTGCAGTCTCTAGCAAAGTGGCCAGATTCACCGCACTTGACAAATAACCACCGCTACAGCAGCTGACCCAGGAAATACAGTTCCTTTCGGAGAAAAACGATATACTCCATAGGTGGAGAGATAGCTTTCTCAACATGGGCGCGAGAAACCTCTTTGCCACAGGTGGGAGTCTCTTAGCTCAAAAGGTGGCAACAAACTCTGCCTCTTCTCGCTGTTGCATTCAACGACATGGGCCATCACAAGTTGTTCAATTGGCAGCCAACCTTAGAGGCCAGAAGTAAACCCAACACATCAATTCACAGAGAAAACACTCAGGTAAGCGGCCAAGCTTTGATGACAGGTCTTGGCTGAAGTTATGTGCATCTCTTTAATGGTTTGACTGACCACTCTTAACCGGCGGTTGGAGGGACTCCCAGGGCTAACAAACCATCACTCAAACAAACCCAAACGTGCAGGTGGATATGAGCTTACAAGCTCTGATACCAATTGTGGGAGTAGGCACAGCGGATACACTCCATTCCTGCAAACACACAGTTCGTATTCAGGCATTCAACAGAAAACACAGCAGCCCATAATACACGACAGGCCCCAAAGTGCCCAGGAACCTCTCTACCTTGTATTTACCGATAACAAAAGATTTATACATCATGAATCCTCTCGAAGGATCGAGAGTTCAGGAGAACATCTATCAAATCGCCTTCATGGAGAAGCTCCATGAGCATTAACTGTACATTTACAATGCGAACAACTACCAGGTACATGCATCGAATACATCAAATGACCACACGAATACATCAAATGATCACACGCTCCAAGTGGACTCTCAAACTCATAGTTCGAGGTGAATGATCACCCATGAGGAGAGGTGGCGGTTGGCAATTAATTCCAACATATCCATACTTGCTTTTTCTTTAATAACCATGTTATTTCAAAGTAAAATTTATTGAATTGAAGTATATATGAGAGAGAAAGAGGGTTTTAGAAAGTTAGATAATTAAAGCATTTTATTTCAAATAGTAAAATATTAGTAAAAAATATTTATTTGTTTTATTTTAATTAGTAAAAAATAAGGGTTTATATTAAAATAGTTTATGATTGAATCACATAGTTAAAAACTTTATAAAATGGGGCAAATTGGAAGGTCATACCTTTAGTTCTTATGTATTAGGGAGGCTCCAAAGAAGTTGCTTTTTCTATTTATTGCCATGAAAATATAAAAAAGTAAGTACACACATTCCCTTTTAAACATGTTTGGTTCCCCGTCGAACCTCCATGCAACCATACCACATTTTTTTCCCAAAATAAATCAACACAATAATACACATGAATTCTTAGTCATGCACACGTATTCCTAGTTTTATAGCAACATGAATATTGTTCAACAAAAAATGACATTTAAAAAAAAACAAGTGGTTGCAAGAATATTGTTGTACAAACATGGCTAGCAAACACATAAAATAACAGAAGAAAATATTAAAAAAACTTGCCTAGATAGGGAATCCACTTCATGGTTCAAGTGGGTGGATGTGTCTTCATATTCTATAGTCATTGGAGTAGATGTCATTGTCTAAGCAAGTGGAAGTTTTCCTCTTCATGAGTTAGGTGAACAATATCACGGTCCATGTAATTTCCAAAGGATCAAAAAATTGTGGAATCCATAGAGTTGTCCATACAAATTGGATGATAAGGAGCCACTTTACCCACACTCTAGCATTGATGCCTAAGATTCTCCCATTCATAAAGGCTAAGAATTTTCTCCCATGTATCAATAGTGCATTAGTCTCTAATTTTATTATGCTCCTTAAACTACTTATTATGCTCCTTCAATTGCATCTGAAAACATTCCTAGACCATCTATTGAACATGAGTGTTGAATAGATCATATTCCCACTAGTCTTTGCAATGCCCTTCTCACATTTCTTTATCCCCTCACTAAGGTCTTTAAAGTTTCAAAGGAGGAAACATCTATTTTTTTCTAAGGAACTCCTAGGAAAGAAATATAAGGAACTAGTTGTGGAGAGATCTCGTTCTCATTGAATGGACAATACCCTAAAGCTATCCTTCCATTATGTAATTAATCCCTCAAACTTTTATTTTTTCCCACACATAGGAGCCTAACCAACCATCATGCTATTCATCAAGTTTATGGTGCATGGAGTGAATAGGGTAGGGTATTGGCAAGTTCTTATCCTTCTATCTTGTATGCACATGATATGAAGTGTGGTGTTGATCATTCCTTCATCCAAAAATGCAATCATATGGGGTGAATGTGGACATGCTAACTCTCCCCCCTCCTTTTTGCACACTAAACTATCTCCTAGTCTAGCTCAAAGACTCAATTGACACTCTACCTTGGCATTTATATTGTGAAAGACATGAAAGAAATATAAAGAAAGGCATAGCCCTATCCCACCATTAACACTCGTGGATAGAATCTAGAGAGTTGTATGCTTTAGGGAAGCTTATGATGGTGAAGTTCTGTTATAATGATGATTGAATCTCCAATTACAATGATTTTGGAAACCCCATTTATGAGGACGGATAATCATTGGAACACACCTAGAGCCTACACCACAGTTTTTGTGACATGTGTATTCAAGTTATTCATTTATTCATTTTATTTAGGATCATAGACAAACACCCCTACCCATAGCAATAGTTTTAATATAGGTATCATCAACAATTGAATCATTATAGGACCTTCCACCAACCTTTAAATGTTGTTTTTGATGACAATGCAAACAATTAATTGATCATCGATCCTAATTTATTGGCATAAGTCAATTTGTTGAAAAATACTCCTTAATTATTGAACTATTTGACTTGATCTATTGACAATGTAGTTAATTAAAGTAAGAATATTTGACAATATTCAATTGTCACTTACACCAATCGTTAGAGTCCATCTTCCTAAATCCAATCCTCTATCCTTGTTACATATTTTTTAAGAGTAGAAGCTTTTATTCATAATCTCATCTGTAATAAAAAATAAGAAAACCCATATATAATTAGAATCTCCAATAACATAAATTATATAACCAACACCAAAATCCAAATAGTGATACTCAAACATAAAACAATATATTCTAAAAATTAAAACACATAAACTTGGTAATAAAAATAATAATATAAAAATACTATAAATTACACTCTTCTTTCATCTAAAAATAAAATTCATTAATCCTAAGAAATGCTAAAACCTTTGAACATAGAATATATAACCAATGTCAAATCCAAATAATGATACTAAAACACAAAATAAATATATTATAAATATTAAAATACTTTAATACAAGTGACACTCTCCCTTCATTTAAAGGGAAATTTCATTATTCACGTGAAATGCTAGAATCTCCAAACAACATATAATATATAACGAACACCAAAATCCAAATCCAAACAATAATACTCAAACATAAAACAATATATTATACACATTAAAACACTTCAAAACAAGATATTATAAATATTAAAACACTTTAATTTGATAACCATAATAGTATGGACATAAAACAATATATTATACACATTAAAACACTTCAAAACAAGATATTATAAATATTAAAACATTTTAATTTATAACAAAATAATAGTATGGGGATTTTACTTGTAGAATACAAAATACCAACCAACCCTTCACATGGCAATCAAATTACTACCAACATAACACCATTTAGAATCTCCAAATAACATAAAATATATAACTAACACCCAAATCCAAATAGTGATACTCAAATATAAATCAAGATAATATAAATATTAAAACACTTCCAAACAAGATATTATAAATATTAAAACACTTCAACTTGATAACAAAATAATAGTATGAAATAACATAAAATATATAACTAACACCCAAATCTAAATAGTGATACTCAAATATAAATCAAGGTAATATAAATATTAAAACACTTCCAAACAAGATATTATAAATATTAAAACACTTCAACTTGATAACAAAATAATAGTATGGGGATTTTATTTATAAAATGACATAAATCAAGATTATATAAATATTAAAACACTTCAAAACAAGATATTATAAATATTAAAACACTTCAACTTGATAACAAAATAATAGTATGGAGATTTTACCTATAAAATGCAAAATACCAACTCTTCACATAGCAATCAAATTACTACCTAACACAACACCATTTAATCAAAGGATTATAGCTATGGAACACACCAATGAATATTTTCAAGCATTGCCAAAAAAATAAGGAGGCCATGACAAAATGTTCCAAAGCCCATTGTTTAAATCATTTCCAAATCAACACAAGATATTCGTTTTGATGATGGAGCTAATTATTGGATGCATAATATAGCAATCACATCGTGGGCTATATATTCATCATCCCACACACTAATCCACTCAAACAATGTGTGCATATGAACCACTAACCACTGAGTTGAGTATGTAGTGGTAATAATATTACTTACATATGCGGTACAATTATGGATCTGACACCTTAGTGTGTATCTATATTGTTAAATCCTCATAGCATAGTTGAATAACATTCACTGTGTCTATGATCTATGTTTATTTAAAAAATATTTACAAGTTAATTTTTTTTTATAGATATTTTCGATACAATTACATTTATCCATATTTCATATTTCTACAAGCTACAACCAATCTGTACATACATTGAAAATGAAATTATACACTAACATTTATATGAATGGACATTAGAGAGTAAGAAACATCACATCATTTATATCTCACATGGATAACCATCAATAAATGTTACAAACACTTGAACATTCATCATTGTTCACCATAAAGCACAAACATTAGAGGAAAAAGGTCGCATGTGTGTGTGGTGTGTGTGTATTGGTATTCAAAAAATAGAATATACATTGCCAAACAATAGCCTCACTAGGATCACTAATAAAAAAATATACATAAGTGTGCAAAAATTTATCCAAGGTCATACAAAGTAATACAACCACTATTATGGACATGGAAATGGAAGTGAAATAACTATAACACCTCCAAGAGGAGTTCCAACAACTCTAGGAGGGGGGGGTGGGGGGAGCACCCCCACCTCCACCTTGAGCTCGAACATAATCCCTTGCAACTATGATCCTCTGCATAACATGTTTCTAGTTAGTTGAAATCCCCATGTAGGCATAAATGAATTCGCCATTGTTGTACTGCAATCTGGCATTGGTGACTGCATGAAACACCACATATAATCATGGCACAATCTATCAACAAATGAACCCAACCTAAGACGTTATGTTGCAGTTCTAGCCTCATCATCACCATGTCAATGATGGCACCCTTCACAATATCTATGAGAAATTGGCCTCACATCTACACACGCAAAAAAAAATTCAATATCAATACATGGTATACCAAAGAGAAATAATTATACTAAACCAATATACTAGTAAAAAAAGTACTTAGCAATAGTACCCCAAGCCTCCCCTTGGCACAAGTGTCTATCCAAGTCTCCATGCAAAGCCATCCTTAGTATATGCATACTCAATCACAATGTGGGGTATATTCTCCCACCAGGCATAGACCTTAAGGTTTAAATAGAAACCCACATTGTCCATCCAAAGGAATAACTCATTGCATCATCACATACATGACTCTCAAGCACCACCTATGTGAACAACACCCTAAGGGTGTAAAAGAGGCACCCTCTCATAAAAAAAAGGAGAGGAGGACTAATCCAAAACAAAAAGTCATCTTTCCATGGTAAAAGAATCACGCCATTTACTCAACCATAGTCGTTTTCTTCATAGTAGTCTATCAAAAACCCCACTCATATAGGTGTTTCTACACAAATATCATTTCCCCCCAATAATCCAGGTCACCCCAATATTAGCAAGGATCTTGACTACTAAAATTGTAGCCACCTGCATCACCAAACACTAGAGCTATGAGATAATAAGTGAAACCTCTCAAATTCCTTTAGCTCCTGAATGATGAATAACCAATTGAATCGAAGTTATCATCCCCTCCAAATGGGGATGGTTCTCCCCCCACACCCCTTATATGGGCATCTTAGTCAGAAACTAGATATCTGTTTTTGATAGATCTAGTCTTTGCCCACTCACCTACAACATGCCCACCTTAGGGAACTATATTTGAACAAGCTCCTACAGCAAGATCTCATTTGATAAAAGAAAAGGGTACTCAAAATACTTGATTATACCTCAGTTAGTTAACTATGCACACACATCTAAATTCTTTTGTATCAGTTTATGCAGGTCAAAATAATCAAAATAGTCATGCTCTTACCATGATATCTACTTTTCCACCTGTCACACAAAAAGAAAAAACAAAGCATAGCTAGTTTCTTAGGGGTATGAAAAAAATTGCCATGCAATTGCATGGTTTTTCACTAAAATAGTTGCATACAACTTATGCACATTAGAATATAAGTAGGACTTCTACATTTCACCGGTGCTAAACTAGTTGAGAAACATAATTGCATGGGAGGAACCACCATTATCCCATGTGTTTCGTGTGTACCATCTAACAACCCACAAAGCATACTTGTTTTTTCATTAAAATAATTTCATACAACTTATGCACATGAGAATAGAAGTAGAACTTCTACATTTCACCGGTTCTAACCAACTAGCTGAGGAACATAATTGCATGGAATGAACCACAATAATCCCATGTGTTTTGTGTGTACCATCTAACAACCCACAAAGTATACCTATGAAGGACATAATATTGATGGCATGCACATTGCATATGATGGGAAGCAATAAGCACCCTGCAATGCAACATTGAATGTTGTGGTATGGGATTCAAAGGCCATTGGATATCAAGTAGCTTGATATCCAATGGTCAGAAAATCCCCCACTATAGCATTCAATGATGCACTTGGAGGTGCTTATTGCTCACTACATAGGATCTCACCAACTACTCATGCAACATTGTTGTGTGGGACCAAAGGTTGACACATTGGACATTATAGAGGTTCGCACCAACTACCCAAGCAACATAGTCATATGTGTCTAAATATTAACATCCTACACATTACACAAGCTCCCACCAACTACACATGCAACATAGTTGCACATGCCCAAAGATTGAAATTGTATGCATTTCACGGATGCAACCAACTACATGCACATTAGATTTACAAAAGTTAAAAATACAGACCCCACGCATTGTTCAACTACCAACCATACATTTATGCAATCTAGTAACACTATATTTTTACAATACACCTACACATTATGTAGATTCCAATCAAACAACTGTGAAATTCTTTCCCGTAGGTGTGCATGTGATATCCTGCAAATCATGTTAAGGATGGCTAAACATTCATGGCCATTTTTGTGACTATTGATTCTATAGTTGCACAATTTTTTGACAAACCCTTCGAGCCACCGTATGACCCATACAAACCCCTAAATAAAAATAAAAATGGGTCAAAATAAAGGTAGGGATGATACCTCTTACCTGGAAGTCACAAAATTCAAAATTGATCAAGTCACTTTGAATGCTAACTTTTGAAATTTTAAAGGAAATAAAAAATCATTAAAGTAGGAAAGTACAAATTATTTCAAAAAGTGGGTCATGTCCTTATTTATAGGGCTTCCCTAAAAAATTGGTATTCCATTTGAGAGATGAAGAGCTCTACTTTTTTAGCCATCACCACCACTAGGATCTAAATCTTCTCATATTTCACATGGTGTAACCCATTTATCACCATCAATGACTTCCCTAGGAAGCTATTTCCCACCCTAGGTTCATTTCTCAGGTCCAAGAACTCGAGAGCTCCATTTTTTATGTCAATCACATGGTAGGTTTTTTTAATTTTAAGTAATTTTATTTTGTACTATCTCTTTCATGTGTATAATTATCTCATATAAGGACTATTTATCCCAAATATATGAAGCATCCATCTATTGGCATAACAGGAAGTAGGCTAGCCTCTTTCTATCAATGCATGTTACTTTTTGAAACTAGTTGCATTCACCATAGGTTCAAACCTACTTCAGCAAGGACCATCGTGACCCACTCCATTCTCATAAACACCACCTTCTAGGAAAAAGTACTCTACCTTCATGGACTGTCCTAGTACTATAATCCATTCTACTATGACACCTGGATCTTGTGCTCTCCACTTAGGAGTAGGAGTCGAAATAGTTTGCAATCTAAACTAAAGCATCTTGTATCTCTTACTTCTCATAATGCTAACCTAACACCTCCAAAATAACATTGCTCCAACGAAGTCTCAATGGATTTACATGCTAGATGACCAAGCGCATACCATAGGCCTCTCATATCCTCAAAGAGTTGAAGACCATATACATTGTACTCCTCCATTCATCAACTCACCAAGGAGATCCACCCTAGGGTCTAACCATGTTTGTTATCATCACAACAAGTCATTTGATCACATTCATTACAAGGAACAAATATCCTTGTTTGTAATGTATCCATATTCTTTTATTAATTCATAAAAATATAAATATAAAAATACCTACAAAAATTAAAAGAAAAAAACAGAACAAGGGGAACATTAATATTTGTATGATTTTCTATGTCCAACAAAATCTATTTACTTGGAAGCATTCCTTGTTTCTTTTGTTCAAAACATCCCCACTAATTCACCCATGAGCACAGTTATTCCATCCACATACGACACCCCCCATATCCCAACATCATATGCTATGATTCAACCAAATTGTCATCCCTCACTGGAAACAATTTGTATTAAAATCCATCTATTTCACCAATGTATGATTGTTACATAATCCCCGACACCTACTCTACATAAGTATCTTCTTTTTATAACTGAAGATCCAATTGTGTTATTTCAAATAGGGTGTTATTGTTTCCTATTCCAATCATCATTCATGTTCTGACCAAAAGATGTCTTCAGCCTGACATTCATTGGCCAAAGCTTATTTATCCTTGTCAAAGTCCTAATATGTTACAATTGGTTACTTGTTGATCCTTTAAAGAGACCCTTCTTCCTTTGTTCTATGTTATTCAATCCCATCAACTTTAAATATTTTTTGGGAGCATATAAAGAAGATTTCATGTACCTTGGTCGATGTTCATCACTTTCAATGGTTGACGTTGGACTGAATAGAAAGAGTCATCATTTCTCTATGATTCAATAGAATCCACTATATTCAACACCAACTCATCCTCACATTAGGGGAGATTGTACAATACAATGCTTACAATGTCCCAATTCTAGTGATAGATTCTCGATCTTTTGTGGATATATAACCCTTTGTGAGGGGGCCTCCATAAAAAAGAATCCTTATATGTTAAGGATTCCCTCCCAATGAGCGATATTCTACTACGATTTTTTCCCTTGAAGGAAACATTGTTTCCATAAAAGGATATTCACTCAATGATACCATTTCTTAGTAATTGAAACTATTTTCATATAAACATATCCATTTTTTTTTACTTTTTTGTCCTGACTATTGTTGCTGCAATTTTACTTCAACCAGGGTTCAAACATCTAACACACACTAACAACCACCACAGATACCGACCCGAAAGGGTTTTAACCCTTTCAGGAACACCAGTGAAGAAGATGAGGTCTCACCTGAAGTACCTATTTAGACTGTACGAACTAGATTTCTACAGCGTAAAAGGGGGGTGGATTGACAGACCAACCATCAACAAACAACCCATCACTTCGACAAGTCTATAAAATCAACAAATCTAGAACCTTGACATGCCACTCACTTCAACATAAGCCATGACTTAGCCAAAAGTTATATAACATACATTATACTTCACATTCACGAGTTTCTCAATTAAGTACAATCATTCATTACTTCATGTAACTCATAAGCAAAGGAAAGAAACACATAACACATCACACAAGAAACACCATGTTCTAACGTGGAAACCTAATATGGGAAAAATCATAGAATCGCTTTGTATTTATTATGAGTCATAGCCAATAAATAAGCACTTCATGTTCATGACTTACATATCTTCCCTTGACTAATAACAGATCTACACACACAGCCTGCAAATCACACAACTCGGCTCTTTCCAATAGCTTCGACACACATGGAATAGTTCTTCAATACAAACATAGAATATCTCTGACATCTTGTTTTTTTCTCTTCAACTAGATAACCCTAAAATTCCCTCATATTACATATATATAGGGCACACAAAGCCTGCACCACTCCCACCAACCCAATCACCGACTACTTGACTCATTAATGTAAGTGGACAAATTTTAATGAACTGACTCAACTCTGCCCCCTTGACATAATCAACATAATTTTTTTCCGGATTTATCGGTTTTTTCGTTAGAGTTGACCGCTTTGTCGATCCACTTCTACTTTGGCTCTATCCACACCAAAATTATTTACCAAAAATGGTACCCAAAATATACTAGGCCCAACAATCCCCCAACACTCACATGTGGCTTGTCCCAAGTCACTTCAAGGTTGTGCTACTGTCTCTTTCATATTCAACAAAAAATCCTCATAGATCTTTCTAGTAGCTTCGACCGACTGCTGGACTTCTTCCCTCTTCTAGTTGATAGCCTCGACTAGCTCAACAGTAATGTGTTCTCGAATCGGATCAGTAGTTTGAGTAACTGTCGACTGAATGGATTTATGCTGACCCCCAATGACTTCAAATACTTGCTCAGGTTCCAACTGGAGCGTTTCCACCCTTTTTTTACTGCTTCTTTTGTTGAATTCTCAGCTGGTGAATCTCATTCTACAATGCTTTGTTCTCTGGAGCTTCCCTCATCATTTCGACTGGTGGAAGAGTCTTTAGCATACCTCACAGACTTGACATCTTTATTCAACGGCCCCAATTGTGTTCATGATATTCACAAGCTCTATATCCTTAAATAGAACAACTCAAGTCTGTGATACCCCCTCATACATCTTCATACATTGAGCCTCTAATTCTTAAATGGTCTAGACAGCTCCTTGCACCCCTTCCTATATTTGTTCGGTTACTTCGAGTGGGGCGTTGGGAACCAACTTGGCTTCCAATTCTTGTACTTTGTTCATATAACCCTAAATGACAGCTTCTAGGAACTGCAACTTCTCCTCCAGTTCCATTTCATCGATTATTTCTATCTTAGGAACTGCACAGCATGTTACTGCGACAACCTCTTGAAACTTCTGATTTTCTTGAAGGAGAAAATATTTGTCTTGCTTAAACTCAGCAGATTGATCCTTAAGTGATGTTGTCTGAGTTTTGTATCCCTTTAATAAATAAAAAAGTGATTGCTCCCTTGCTTTCAACTCTTGGCTGATGTTCTCTTGCAAATTATGCAACATAAACAGTGGCAGGGCAGATAGATTCAACACCACATACCCCTCTATGGAACTTATTCGCTTGGACTGACCTTATCACAAGTTAGTGCTCTCGGTAGCACCTTGACCACTATGTCACTAGATGGTGGAAGAGATAGCCACTCATGACTTTCTTCTTCATGTGCAGCCTCGACTTGTGGTGTAGTAACTTGTTGCGGAGTCGAGATGCTAATTCGTTTGACGGTTTGACAAAGTGTGTTCAATATGCCCGTCACACTGCTAAACAGTTGAACCATTTTTTTTAATAAGTGATCTCTTTGTGCATTGAACTATCTTGGAGACACTACATTATTTAGAACACATGAACTCAACATTCTTCTTTCTCAATTTATGTGATCAGTACTTTCAATGTTGATATTCAATGTAGGAGGTTCATGGAAAGATGCACCATTTGTAGGGAATAGAGACAAAATAATTATCACATTTAAACAACTTTAAAGACTTGAGTTATTTTTGCATTATCTAGAACATGTTATCCTATTAATTTGGTGGCACTACGGAGGCTATAGGTTGTATTTTCAAACACTAAAAAATCATTGTTGGTGCATGCAAGTAACCACACATACATGATCTTCTAATAACTTCTTGAGTAGGGTGGAAATAGACGTAATCAGGTATTGCTCAAATTATAGTTTACATTCTTGGACTCGATCAAGTGAAAAGGCTCATGATCAACTAGTCCAAAAAAAGTGCATAACATTTCATATGGATACTTAAAATGACAAATTGTAACTACCACATTCCACAATCAAAACATCACATAGGTCCCTTTCATCCTTAAGAAGGAACACATTGTTCATGGTGTGCTTAGATTTATTTAGGTTCTTTCATCACCTACATCTTCTCCCAATCTAGTGGTGCTACATTGTGGTATCCCTATCCAAGGTACTTTCCTAGATCCTTCAACTAAGAAATATATCTCCAATGTTCCAAGGAAGAATGCCATGCAAAGTATCCATCTAAGGTCAAGAAACCAACGAGTAAGCCACCTATAATGTGTAAATCTATCGTGGACCATCTAAGGGACAATCATACACCATGTACCCCAAATATTATGAGGAACCCTCAAACATGGTGTAAACACTTTAAAAGTAACTCAAAAAGATAGAAACCCCTCTTTAAAAGGAAGGGGTTTTTACCAATGCCTATTTTCTCCCTCTACAAATCCAACAAAACCTTCCATTTGTAAATGTATACCTATTGCAAACTTGTATTTCACCCAAAAACTATCTTCCATCAAGGTAACACACCTATCCTCCTCGCATATGGAAGAAACCAATGCAACATGGATAGAATATCCCCTAGGAGGTATAGTTGCCCACATTAAATATCTAGGTTCTCCGACTTTCTCTCAATCCTCCTCAAAACTTGAAGTATCAGCTATCCTCTCATTCAATTGTGCTTGTGTTATAGGATTATCGAGTAACTTGAAAAGGCCACCCTCTCTTACCCCTATATCTAAGGTCCTTGGACAAGCTTATAGACCACAATCATTGATGTTACATTATTGTCCTTCAAATACAACTCTACACTATATTGATCTATCATAAAATAAAATGAAATAATATTCTTCTTCAAACCAATAGCAAATAAGACAACACACAACTAAAGAACATCACTTGAAGTAATCTCGAAGTAAATGGAGCCCACTCCTTTCATAGGATAAGTATCATCATCATTTAAATCCACACTCATAGCTCCATATTGATGCATTGTCCACATACCATCCAACACTAAACAAAATTTTAGAAAAAAAATAAGAGATCATGAAGAAGGTGGTCTCAAACTAAGAGGAATCCTCCTCTACACCTTCTACAGTCCTAGCTACAACCTATATTTATATTTTCCCCTTCTTCTTCAATGGAATTTTTCTAGGATAATGTAGCATATTTTCACATAAAATTTTTTTTTTATTCAAATCCTTATTTATTGTATTTGTATATTCCTCCTTCTTGAAACCTTTATTGCTACCCTTCTTCATCCTCCCAATAAGACTAATCACATCTTCCTTCTCATGTTTCCTTGAACTAAATTGTATCCTACTTTGTTCTTGTATAAGATCATTCCAAATCTTGGCAAGAGGTGGAGATTCTGATAAGCACAAATACCCTCAACAGAAGGAAACTATCAAGGAACAAGTCCACTTAATGGAAAATGATTGGTAGTTCTTTGTATTTTATGTGAGCATACCTTTTTTGGCACAATTCACGTGGTTCCATAGTTTCATGAACCAAGGATTGTTTTGCTTGTCCCTTGATTTTGTATAATCCTCCCTCTTGCACTCGAATTACTACTGCATCATCAAAGGTTTTACCTTTGGGACACATAAGCACTTGGCCATCGACAAATGCCACTCGGAATCCTTTCTCATCTAATGTTGATATGGAAAGTAGATTCTTCCTCAATCCTGGTACATATAGAACATCCTTCATTTTGATAGGATTCCTTGATTCAAACTTGTACGAAGCTTCTCCCCCATTTTATGGGATATTGATAATCATATCCTAATTTCACCTTGTGAGGTGAGTCCTTTTCTGTGAGGTTGCTGAGAGCATCCTTAAAACCTATCATGTGCTTATAAGCACCACTATCAACAAGCCAATCATTGTTTCCAAGTGAGACCATACTTGTGAGTGCTGAGATCAAAACATATTCTTCATCACTTGAAGAATCCTCTTTTGCTTTATTCTTTACGGGTTCATCATCCTCTGCAACATGAGCATGATGTATTTTCTTGTTTCCTTTCTTGTTTCATTTCTTCTTGGGACAATTTCTTGAAATGTGTCCCATCTCATCACAATCGTAGCATCTGATACTCGAATAGTCTCTAGGAGGCCTTTGACCCTTGTGGGATTAGACTTGTGATGATGATCTTATTTCTTGCCTCTCTTGGCATGAGATTCTAGAGCTTGATTATCTTCATCTCCTAACTTTTCTTCTCTAGATTCAATCGTTGCTTCCTCTTGGGTGCATGATTCTAAAATTGCATTGAACAAGATAAGCTTCTTCCTGGAACATATCCCTTGAATATATGACTCCCATGATCTTGGAATACCATCTAATGTAGTCATTACTAATTATGCATTCTCAACCTGATCTCTAATGTGGGAGACCCTTGTGAAGTAATATTGGATGCTTTCATTGCTTTTCATCTTCACAACCTTGAGTTGAGTCGTCAAGGTCATATTCCTATTGATTTTGGTGCCTTCAAATAGTCTCTTCAGTGCATCAAACATCTCTTTCATATTTTTCAGAGATGAGATGTGTGGGATCAAGTGATCCTTGATGGAGTCATCTATGATCCTCTTGGATTTTATCAGGTTCTTATTATGTTTTTCTTTGTCCTCATCTCCCTCTGGCTCCACAACTACTTCTGTGACATTGTCCAATTCATGCTCTTCTAGGATGAGCATCACCATATACTTCTAGGCTCGGAAGTTCTCTTCCCCTTCAATCTTATCCTCAAGCTTGGTATGATTTTTCATCTTGATAAAATTGATAAATGAGAACCTCAAATGCAAATAGAGAGAGTATAACTTACCAAATGAAATTCTCCAATCAAAAGTTGATTTCTAAGATCTAGTTGTAGGGTGACCTAGGGTTTTCCAGAGAAACCCTAATTTCTCAACTTTGCGATATTGAGAAACTGTGAGGATGAAAAGATGCACCTCCCCAAGCCATGTTGAGCAAAGATACTTTTTCTCTAATTCTGTGAATAGATCCTCCAAAAACTTGATGCCTTAGTTCTTCGAGCTGTAGTGGTGGGCCCAAAAATGAAACTTCTCTAATTGGAATTTTGCTTCAACAGAAAGATGTACCCTAGTGAGGCGATTTGCTTGGACCCTCTTTTTCAGCTGATCTATGGAGAAAGGCTTCCGGAAATAGAAACCCTACTTCCAACAATTGCAACAACTACATAATGTTTTCTTTCAAGCCATCTCTAAGACCATGTTAGAATTTTAAATGCAGTAATAATAAAGATCACTGAAATATTAACAAGCACAACATAGACAATAGTACACAATAATTTATCCTGGGTAAACCCTCGTGGGGCAAAAAAACCCAGCAAAATTCTTCTGTATAGATTCGTCATAATGTACAATAGTATTCCTCATGCAATAACCCAAAATAAGAAGACTCCAAAATCAAGTACTCTTTATGACTCTATCTCTCTACTCATGCGAACTTTATGAGTGAGTGAGGTGACCAAATGAGGAGGGAAAGCTCCTCATTTATACTAATTAGTGACTTGACCTTTCCCCCCAACAAGGATGACTTGACTCTCCTAACAGGGCCGGCTTGTTCAGTTAACAATAAAATACTATTTTTTGGATCTTTCTAGGATGACCTAATAGTTAGGGTTTACATTGAATCTTTCAATGACTTGTACATGATCAATTACATCAATAATAATTCCCAAAGAAAGTACAATACACATAATACAAATGATACAAATAAGAATATCTTTTGAAGTTACATTCTTGAACACTATGTAGGTCAAAATCAAAATAATTATCTAAGATGAAATATAACATGTACACCAAAGAAAAATACATTTGAGGATCATTTCTAAGGATCCATGTCCACCTTAGTTGAGGTTGCTAGAGTATTTGTAACACATTTATGTACAACAATATATTTATAATAAGTTCAACATGTCATGCTCCATAATTGCCTTCTTTTACAATCTATACATTGTCTACAATTCCTAAAACATTGTTTCTCTTGTAAATTATAGAATCATACAAATAATGGAAGGTCGAGAATTTAATCAATTTTTTTTACAATGACTAAACCATTTATTGAGATACATGTAATTGATGTTTCAAGTTATAATCTATCCATTGTTTACAATTCCCAAAACATTGTTTCTCTTCTAAATTATAGAATATTCATGAAAAATACTAGTTGATTGGGTATTATGTAGCCACCCAATATTCAAAAAGATGTGTGTGTGTGTGTGTGTGTGTGTATGCGCGCGCGTGTGTGTGTGTGTGTGTGTGTGAGAGAGAGAGAGAGAGAGAGAGAGAGAGAGAGTATGTGGCTTCATTTATGACTTTGACTTTGAGGTGTGTAATTCCCAAAACATTGCTTCTCTTCTAAATTATAGAATAATACAAATAATGAAATCTCGAGTATTTAATCAATGTTTTTTTAACAATGACTTTAAACTATTTATTGAGATACTTGCAATTCATGAAAAATACTAGTTGATTGGGTATTTTGCAGCCACCCAATATCCAAAAAGATGTGTGTGTGTGTGTGTGTGTGTGAGAGAGAGAGAGAGAGAGAGAGAGAGTAGGTATGTTGCTCCATTTATGACTTTAACTTTGAGGTGTGTGTGTGTTTGAGTAGGTATGTTCTTTCATTTATGACTTTAACTTTGAGGTGTGTGTGTGTTTGAGTAGGTATGTTCTTTCATTTATGACTTTAACTTTGAGGTGTAGCATAAATTAGAGTATGAATTTTTGAACCTTAACATCAACATAGACCTATGTAAATCAAAATCAAAATAATTATCTAAGATAAAGTATAACATGTACAACAAAAGAGAATACATTTGAGGATCACTTCTAAGGATCTATGTCCACCTCAATTAAGGTTGCTAGAGTATTTGTAATGCACTTATTTACAACAATATATTTATAATAAGTTAAACATTTCATGCTTCATAATTGCTTTATTTTATAATCTATAAATTGTCTACAATTCCTAAAACATTGTTTCTCTTGTAAATTATAGAATCATACAAATAATGGAAGGTCGAGAATTTAATCAATTTTTTTTTAACAGTGACTAAACCATTTACTGAGATACTTGCAATTGATGTTTCAAGTTATAATTTATCCATTGTCCATAAATCCGAAAACATTGTTTCTCTTCAAAATTATAGAATCATACAAATAATGAAAGGTCAAAATTTTAATTAATGTTTTTTTTAACAATGACTAAACTATTTATTCATATACTTGCAATTCATAAAATATACTAGTTGATTAGGTATTATGCAAGCACCCAATATCCAAAAAGGTGTGTGTATGTTTGTGCGCGCGCGCGCACACGAGAGAGAGAGAGAGTAAGTATGTTGCTTCATTTATGACTTTGACTTTGAGGTGTGTGCTTGAATATAGGTATGTTGCTTCATTTATGACTTTGAATTTGAGGTGTATCATAACTTAGAGTCTGAATTTGTGAACTTTAAGATGAATATAAACCTATATAAATGGGTGAATCCATGAAGATGAGTGTCTACTTTGGGTGGTCTTGTGAGAAAATAAATCTGATGTTTTCATGTTTTTCAATGGGTGAATAAAAGTGATATTTTTGTTTAGAATTTCATTTCTCACTAAAAAGAAAACTTTTAGAGAATTATGTTAGTTTTCTATTCATAATTTTTTCAATTTTTTTTATTGAGATTTGATATGTCGATTTGGCAAATGTTTGACAGTGTGTTTTTATAAAATGAAAAGACTAGAAAACAGTCATGTTTTGTTGCGCACATAAAATCATTGTTAAATTTGTTTTTTGCAAAAACAAACTATGCTACAACAATCTACACACAATATACTACTGCATGACTATAAGTTTGTAACTAATGGATCTATATACTAATTATTATATTTTTTTCAATTCAATCAATGGGGAAACTTTGCCGACTTTCAACATGTTTTGTGTTGCAAAACATTTTTCTCAATTGACTATAAAACTAAAAAATCTACGAATACTCTTTTGAAGTAGACACACCAATTAACTGCACCATACTTTTTTTTATTTTTTTGGTGGTATATTTTTAAAGTTATGGATTTTTCATTTCACCGCATTTTGAAAGAGATAAAACAAAACTCAACACATGTTAAGAAAAAAATAATTAAAAATATCAAATCTCACCTATACATAACAAAATCTATACATACGGAAAGTAGATTCAAGGATGAAACTAATGGTATCAAGTCCGACAATCGCTTTGTAGTGTAAGAGATTGTTTTTACCTTACGAAAAAGGAGAAACCTGAAAATTGTGCAGAACCGTGAAGTTTTTAGGTCTCAAAGATTATTTGACCGAATAATCTTTTTCCGTAATGGAACTGTTATTTACAACAAAGGTTGTTCAGTCGGAAAACCAAATGCAAAAGTTTTTTCATCTGTCGGAAAAAGAAAAGTTTTTTCGTCTGTCGGAAAAAGAAAAAATTACGTTGTCTATACTTGTATAAATAAAACTAAATAGATTCATTATTTTCGCACATTTTATTTTCGCATATTTCTATTCAAAATATTTTTGAAAGGGTTTTCAAAGGAGATTTCTTTTCCAAAATGAGTTTTTTTTACAAGGTATTTTTATTTTTATTTCTTTCTAAGAGGTACATTCAAATATTTTTTTTCTAAGGCATTTTTGCAAAGGAGTTTTTATTCCAATGTATTTTTCCTTCTTATTTATTTGCAAAGAGTTTTTTTAAAGAGTTTTTTTACAATGTATTTTTGCAAATAAGTTATTTCTTTGCAATGGATTTTTTCAGAGTACTTTTTTTCCAAAATATTTCTACAAATGAATTTGTTTTTACAAAGTATTTTTCCAAGTGTTTTTTTCAAAGAAGGTTTCTTTCCAAATGGTGCATTTAAAGAGTTTTTATTTCAAGGTATTTTTGCAAAGAAGTTTTTATTCCAAGTTATTTTTGCAAAGGAGTTGTATTTTTTCTTCTTATTTCTTTGAAATGGGTTTTTTCAAAGAGTTGTTTTCCCAAGGTATTTTTGCAAAGGAGATATTTCTTTGCAAGGGGTTTTTTCTAAGAGTTTTTTTCCAAGGTATTTTTTCACTTCTTATTATTTTGCAAAGAGTTTTTTTTCCAATGTATTTTTGCACAGAAGTTATTTCTTTGCAATGGGTTTTCTCAAAGTATTTTTTTTCCAAAATATTTTTGCAAAGTAGTTTGATTTTACAAAGTATTTTTTTCAAAGAAGGTTTCCTTCCAAGGGGTGCATTTAAAGAGTTTTTATTCTAATGTATTTTTGCAAATAAGTTTTTATTCCTAGTAATTTTTGCAAAGGAGTTGTATTTTTCCTTCTTATTTATTTGAAAGGGGTTTTTTCAAAGAGTTGTTTTCCCAAGGTATTTTTGCAAAGGAGTTATTTCTTTGCAAGGGGTTTTTTCTAAGAGTTTTTTTCCAAGGTATTTTTGCACTTTTTATTTCTTTGCAAAGGGTTTTTTCAAAGAGTTTTTTTCATAGATATTTTTGCAAATGAGATTTTTTTTACAAAGTATTTTTCCAAGTGGTTTTTTCAAAGAAGGTTTATTTCCAAGGGGGGCATTTACAAAGTTTTTTTTTCCAAGGTATTTTTGCAAAAACACTTTTATTTCAAAGTATTTTTGTAAATGAGATGTATTTTTCCTTCTTATTTCTTTGAAAGAGGTTTTTTCAAAGAGTTGTTTTCCCAGGGTATTTTTGCAAAGGAGTTATTTATTTTCAAGGATTTTTTCAAAGAATATTTTTTCCAAGATATTTTTGCAAATGAGTTTTTTTTTCAAAGTATATTTCCAAGTGGTTTTTTCAAAGAGTTGTTTTCCCAGGGTATTTTTGCAAAGGAGTTATTTATTCTCAAGGATTTTTTCAAAGAATTTTTTTTCCAAGATATTTTTGCAAATGAGTTTTTTTTCCAAAGTATATTTCCAAGTGGTTTTTTCAAAGAATTTTTTTTTCCTAAGTATTTTTTCAAAGAAGTTTTTTTTCCAGTGGTTTTACAAAAAAGATTTTTTTAGAAGGTGTTCTTATTTTTTTCCAATGGGTTTTTTCAAAGGAGATTTATTGTCAAGGAGTTCTTATTTCTTTCAAAGAAGGTTTTTTTCAAATGAGATTTCTTTTCAAGGGGTTTTTTCAAAGGAAATTTCTTTCTAAGGAGTTTTTCTTCAAAAGACTCTTACAAGATTTTGATAAGGTGAAGTAAATTTTAGTTCATGTGTTTATAAATTTCGTAATTGTTTTTAAATCTTAATTTTTTTTTACTTTAAAGTGATTATTCTTTAATTTATCATCTATAGATTAAACAATCATGGGCAGTAAGAGAAACCATCAAAGAAAAGGAGATCGTAAACGTGATGATGATGATAATAGAGAAAAACAAAAACTTAGATATCATGCCAAAAGAATAAGGCTTGTAGAAATGCAAGAGACAATTATTGAAGATATAAATACAAATTTACATGATAATGTTGCTGAAATGAAAATTGAAAATAGAGTACAATAAGAACAAATTAAAGTTGAAGAGACCATTGTTGAAGATGTAAATAGTAATTTACATGTTAATGTTGATGAAGTCAATATTGAAGATCAAGTTCAAGATCCAGAAATTAGATCTAGTATGTATATATCATATATTTTCCAAATTCATTTTTTATAATGAATTGTATTTTTAGATATATGTTAAATTAAATTTAACTTGATGTATAGGTACTTTCACCATTGATGATGAAATGTTAGAAGACATGGATTGCAACAAATATGAAGAAAAAAATACCCAAACATGTTGCACGATATCGTGCTACAAAATTTTATGATGATGTTCTGAAGGATTATTCAATAGCAGGACAAGCAAAAATTTTGAGATGTTTATTAGTGTCCAAGAAGTTAGAAGGTGCTATGTCATTATTAGGTATTCATAAGGCGACAAAAAAATCTAAATTGAAACATAATGTGATAGAAAATATAGGTGATGCAATAAAAAAATTGAAAAATCCAGGAAGAAAGATGTGAGTGTTGCACATAGAGTAATTCAGATAACAATTGCTTCAGCCAGTACTAGACAAAATCGTTTGACAACACAACTAGCAAAAACAGTTGGAACCTCAAGAAAGACATTATACAAACATAGCAAATTCAGAATGCAAATAGATGAAAATGATGAGCTTGCTTGCTGGAAAATTATTTGTAGACAACCTTACAAAGATAGAATGGGAGCAGGTGTTAAAGATATTGTATGGGAATATTGGTTGCACATGCTCGAGTTTCACCAAATTCAAGGGATGTGATATGACAAAGAGTATCACGAGGGGTATATGAAAGCAGTCCAAATCATATAATGGAAATGACACAAGTACAATTGTTCAATAAATTCAAGGAAGATCATCGTGGAATTAATGTGTCAATCACTACATTTGTGCAACAAAAACCATGGTATGTTAGACCTATTACTGTACGTGACACATGTTGTTTCCATTATCATGTGCAATTTCAATTATATTACGACACGTTTCTTGAATTTGGTAAAATGTTTTGGACAAATTCACCACCTCCGCCCATAATAAGTGAATTCATATCTCAAACTCTATGTGAGAGAAATTACGATGAAGTATTTTATAATAAGAAATGTGTCAATAGAAAACATTATCATCGTTGTGGAAATCTGGTTTTGTTCCACAATAAATATCCTATCGATAATGATCAATCGCTGTCAAATATAACCGTTGATTGGAGAAGATATGAATACAACAATTATGCTACAACTTCTAATGATACACATTCCAAAATAATTGATTTGCGAGAAGATAAAATATGTGTGACAGATTTTTTCAAGAATTTTGAAAGTGAAATTTATAAATACACCAAGCATTCACATAGAGCATGATGAAAAGACCTTCAATTCAAACAGTCTCGTGAAATTTTTCCACCAGGAACAATTTTGTCAGTGGTTGATTTTGCAGAAAACTACACATTTGCTGCACAAAAAGAGATACAGAGTGAATACTATCATTTTGACCAAGTTTCGATATTTGTAAATGTTTTATATAGACATTCTCAATAGGATGTTGATGGCATTGAAAGCACGTGTGACAATCGAGACGTGATTAAAAATATCACTTTTATATCAGCGATGATCGTACAAACGATACACATTTTGTTCAACATTGAGTTAGGAACCCATGTCAACCCTTCTATTTACTTTGTTAGTATATTGTTGTTGGACGCATATGCTTTGTAAGTTGTCTCGTAGTATTTGTTGATCCATAGTTTGTATTATTGTTGTTGGACGCATATGCTTTGTAAGTCATCCCATAGTAATTGATGATCCATATTTTGTATTGGCCCATGGTTTGTATTGACACATGGTATTGACCCATAGTATTAGCACCTGGACTTAGTATATAAGTTTGTGTTGAAACCAATGAAGATACCGTGAAGTTATTTTTATTGCGCTTGCTCGAGGGAGGTTGTCCCCTCAAAGTGGCTTGCGATCAATATAAAAGTGATTCTATGTTTTGTTATTTTTGCTATCTCGTGTGTTTTCATTTATTAATTATTGCAGGTTCTTCACATCTGGTATCAAAGCACTTTCTTAGGCTCGCTGGGTGAAATTTCTGCCAAAATGTTTTTTCGCATCTATTGCAGCTTCGGATCTGGGAATAACCCCTATCCGCTTAACTGTGGGAAGTACTTGGGCATAATCCCTAAAATTCATTGTGAGGAGTACCACAGGAACCCCAAAGTAGCTGGCCCATTAAGAGAACCTGCTAGCAAAAAGGAAAACGACCCCTACCTGATTAATTAGTTCCCACTCGTGAGGTAAACACAGAGTTTTCGTTTGTGGCAAAGCGGTTATTAGTTTTACCTAAGCCATAGAGTGAGGGGTACTTCCCCAATACGCAAGCCATCAGACAACTTTGGTGGTCAAGTGAAACCCCTGAACTGTTAGGAAGCCGCACATACCTGGGGTCCATATCTATTTTCAGCTGAATTGTTGTCGATCACTGTCGTGCTATTTCAGATCCATTCTGAAAGCCGTTCTAGATCCAGCCATTTCAGATCTATTTCAGATCCAGTCATTTTCAATCCAATCATCGCCGCTTTAGATCCCTCTGTTTCCGATCACTTCCGCGCCATTACACGTCTATCTATTTCAGATCCCTTCCATGCCATTACAGATTCATTCCTGAAAAAAATATATATATTCTTTTTTTTGGCCACATCTCCCTTGTTTTCACTCTGTTTACCTTGAAACGTCCCTGACACCCCGGTAATCCCATTTTTCATATTTCATTCCTGAGGACCCTATCCCAAATTTCACTTCCCAAAGCCCGAAATCTCACATTTATCTATTTTTAGGGTTTTCCATAACTTCTTCGGATTTCACCCAATCGCCTTCAAATTTTACCACCAAGTTCCCTTCTTAATTCTGCTTCTTTGTCCCTCTCTACCAAATTTTCTCATTCTTTCACCCCATTTCTAAAATCCCCATTTTTTTCTTCCATGTCCATCAGAAAGTGTCCAAAACCTACTCAAACCCCAATTACCCCTCTGAGTTTTTCCCAAATCCAAATTTCCCTTTACTAAATAAACTTTTGTTTGTGTTTTTCTATCCATTCCCTGACCCCCCCCCCAAAAAAAAAAATATTGGTTATGGTTGTCACCCGTGAAAGGAGCAACAACCATGGAGGAAGCACTTGCATCCATCCAAACCAAACTCCAAGATCTGGATGAAAAAATTTTCAGCCTCCATTTTGAGCATTCAGCCAAGAACAATAACCGACAACATGAATCTTCGGCAGCCAATGGGTTCTCTTCTTCCAACAATTTCCATGGTCCGAAGCTTGAATTTACTTGCTTTAATGGTACTGATCCAACTGGATGGATCTATCGTGCAAAACAATATTTCGGTCTTCATAATACTTTTGATGTCCAAAAATTTCCACTTGCATCCTTTCATTTGGAACAGGAAGCCCTTCAATAGTACCGTTGGTACATCAAGGATCATGACGAACCAAAATGGATAGATTTTGCCAACTCCTTTTGCAACGATTTGGTCCTAGTGCTTTTGATGACTTCACCAGAGCACTCACTAAACTTCTTCAAAGTGGCACTGTGAGAGAGTATTAGACAGAATTTGAGAAACTAGCCAATCACACAGAAGGATTATCTGATGAATTCTACAAGAGTTGTTTTATCAGTGGTCTTAAGGATGAAATCCGGTCAGAGGTTAAAATGTTCTGTCCCAACACAATGATAGAAGTCCTAAGGTTGGCTAAGTTGGAAAAAGACAAGATTGCAGCCCAACAACACTCCAAACCCACTTTTATTCCCTTTTGAAATATGGGTTCTCAATGACCTCCCATCCCGCCAGCTCCTCGACCAACTTCTATCAAGCATTTTCCTGAAACAGAGATGCAGGCACGCAGAGAAAAAGGGCTTTGTTATAATTATGATGAGAAATTCACTAGGGGACATAGATGTGTTCAACAAAAGCTTTATCTCTTAGATATGGATTCTCCGCCTGCCTCTACAATTGGTCAAGAAACTCCCAATACAATGAATGATCAGGTCGACATTCAGGAGCCGCCTATTGACCCCCCATCTCAGGATGAACAACCAAAGATATCTCTCCATGCTTTATCCGACGTCACCACCCCCCAAACAATGTGGGTCAGGGGTTACTTCAAGAAGCTTCCTCTTGCAATACTCATTGATTCTAGTAGCACTCATAACTTCGTTGACCCTCGGATCACCAAACATGCTGATTTTTTTATCCATCCTTGCTCCAGCTTTGAAATCATGGTTTCCAATGGGGGCACCTTACCTTGCAAGGGGAAGTGACACAATGTGCATATCTCTCTGGAATATTATAACCTACACTTTGACATGTTTTCCTTGTCCCTAGGTGGATGTGATGTGGTTTTGGGCATTCAATGGTTATGCACACTTGGCCCCATCTTATGTGATTTTGCCGAAATTTGGATGCAGTTTTCAGTCAATGGAAAACAACACAAATTTAAGGGCTTACAACAAGGGTCTCTCCGCATCATTAGTTCACATCGCCTGCAAAAGATCCTTAAGAAGAATTCACACGGTGTCATCGCTCAACTCCATTCCATTCAGATGCACCCATCAACGGTCTCCCCTACTTCCTTGGATAGATATGCAGGTGTCCTTGCTGAACCAGTGGGCTTGTCGCCTTCAGGAGACCTTTCCAGTATGAATTTAACCGCATCTACATCTCAGCAGGAAATGATTGCTAGTTTGCATGCAGTATAGAAGTGGTAGCCATACCTATTAGGGAATTATTTCTGTATCCAGACTGATCTATAGAGTCTGAAAAATTTTCTGGAACAATGGGTATCCTCCCTAGCACACCTGAAATGGGTTATCCAACTCATGGGTTATGCCTATGCGACCACTTACAAGAAGGGTAAGGACACTATGGTGACAGATGCTCCTTCTCGCACATTTGATGACCCAACTTCTCTTATAGTTATTTCTCTACTTGTTCCAAATTGGTTGCAATCTGTTCAACAGGTCTATCTCTTCTATGAACTCCATGCTTCTTCATCAGCAAGACACTCTGGGTTCCTCAAAATGTATGACCGGGAACAATGTAACTTATTTTGGCAAGGACTGAAAATGACAATTCAACAGATGATGACTGACTGTGATACTTTCCAGGTCAACAAGGGTGAAACGACACTCCTTTCGGGACTGCTCGAACCCTTTCCCATCCCTACATAGATGTAGACAGCTATTTCTATGGATTTCCTAGAAGCGCTCTAGTGGTACAATACAACATCTAAAAGGACACCATATGAAGTAGTTTATGGACAGGCACCACCATTTATTCTTCCATACACGCTCAGCAGCTCCCCAGTTCAGGAAATTGACTCGGTTCTTCGAAACCACGATCAGATTCTTCTCATTCTGCAGGATAATCTTCACATGGAAAGAATTTGACTAAAACAACAAGCCGATCAGCACCGTTCTGAGTGCACTTTTCACGTAGTTGATATGGTCCTTCTTTGTCTACAACCTTCCAAGCAATCCTCCTTAAAACTCAAAAGGTGTTATTGGGCCAGAATGCAACACAAGGATGCTACAGGGGAACCACTCCTTCAGATCCTGCATCAATTTCCACATCTAAAGCTTTGAGGACAAAGCTTTTTCTAAGGAAGAGGGGATGTTAGGAACCCAAGTGAACCCTTCTATTTACTTTGTTAGTATATTGTTGTTGGATGCATATGCTTTGTAAGTCGTCCCGTAGTATTTGTTGATCCATAGTTTGTATTATTGTTGTTGGACGCATATGCTTTGTAAGTCGTCCCGTAGTAATTCTTGATCCATGTTTTGTATTGGCCCATGGTTTGTATTGACACATGGTATTGACCCATAGTATTGGCACCTAGACTTAATATATAAGTTTGTGTTGAGACCAATGAAGGTACCATGAAGTTATTTGTATTGAGCTTGCTCAAAGGAGGTTGCCCCCTCGAAGTGGCCTACGATCAATATAAAAGTGATTCTGAGTTCTGTTATTTCTGCTATCTCTTGTGTTTTCATGAATTAATTATTGCAGGTTCTTCACACATTGTATTGAAAATATTTTCTACAATTCACTAAAAAGATGTGAAGTTAAATTCAATGAAAATTGGATATGATCAGATGGATGTGCAGGACAATTTAAATCTTCATGATCATTTTATTGGTTATGTCGACTTCATAAAGCATTGACCATTAAACATCGCTGGAATTTATTTGAAACTGGACATGGAAAAGGTGAACATGATGGTGCAGAAGTATGCGTAAAAAGAGCACTTCGAAGATGGCAAATGAACCATTCTTCTGCATGATTTCATTCAGCTATAGAGGTTTTCCAATGGTGTAAATTACATCTAAGCCATGATTATAATCAACAATCAAAAGATGTGTGCAGGTATGTACACGATTTTTTTAATTTATATTAATTGTCAATTCAAAAAAATGTACACTAACATTTAAGTATATGTACACTAACATCAAAAGTTGACATTGGTGATTTATCATTTATTGTGTAGGTTTTTTAGTTTGTCGGGGTCCAAGATATAAATAGATCAATACCATACGACGCTAGCACCATACATGGGACTATTGATTTTCACTCTATTCAAACAAAATCCTTCCAAAACATGTTTGCATTTGACAGTAGAAAGCAATCATGTTTTTGTCATATTTGCACTGAAAATGTTGAAACTATAGAAGTTTGTGAAAACATAACAAACAACTACGTAAAACATTGGAAACACACAGAGATTAATCCTAAGGGAAAATGCCACTAGCAAGCGTAGAAGAATTAGAATCAGAATAAACAGCAATATTATCTAATGGCGACAAAATTTTAGATCTTGTTAGAGAAGGTAATGATCTTACAACTTTTTTGTCGATTGTTCATTCTTGTCCATCACCTTATGTGCATAGTCAATTTAATTGATTTAAAAACCCTAACGCCAATTGTAATTTGCACAAGGGATGTTTTCGTTGTGATTGCACCTTTAGATAACAACGAAAATGTAAAATATTATTTGATGCGATGAACTAAAGGAAAGATGAAGTTATTGGAGGACTACAATGACAACGAATATACATACGAAAGGGGATCCATCATTTTAAAAGGCTATTTTTTTCAGCTGACCCATATGATTGAAAATTATGTCTACTTTCAGGATTATGAACCTGATGTTATATGTTGTCAATATGGTCATTTAGTATGTGCATCTCGAATAAAATTGGTACAAGTTCTATTGACAAAACAATTAAAAACTAAAAAATGGAAACTATCCAAATATGACCATGAACGGATAATTGAGGACAGCATTCCATTGCGATGTTTTTAACTAAATAAAATATGAGTCGATCGATTTTTTTGTCCATGTCAAATGTTGTGTACAATATATTTTTTTCTTTGAACTATGACTATGATCTTGAATGGGAACTAGAATCAAAGTTTAAATGATTGTATTTTAGTATGCTGAAATGAATTCAAAAATTATTCGGTAATGAAAACTTTAATGTGTAATTACGTCTTAAATTTGTGTAAAGTACTTTATTCAGGTCCCCATATGTTTATTAGACCACTTAAGGGATGAGATAATGGATGTGGCTGTCCCCACACTCCACCCCGAATATTTACTTTTGACTGAATGATGTAAGTGAGGAATCACCAAGAAACCTGCCAGATTTTGTATTCATCTGATCAATTTCATGCTTCTCTAATCTACTTAATAAATGGGAAATTATTATTCTTGATCCATTAGATGGGTTGATCCATTACTAGTTTTGTGGTGGCCTGAACAATCCATATAAATATGATCCATGAGTTTTTTAAGATATCACTTGTGTAAGTTCACATAATTGAAATCATGGCAAATAGAGATAATGATCATTTGATTTTTAATCACAAGCAAAAATTTCAAGATTGTGAAGCTTATGCTAAATTAAAGCAATAATTATTTACAACAAATCGATGAAAATTCATCAAATTGTTGTCTAAAATCATTGCTCGAATTTAGCATAAGCTTCACAATCCTGTAATCTTTGCTTATGATTAAAAAACAAAAAAATGTTAAATCCCCATTTGCCATGATTCCAACAATATCTACAGTTCACCAACTAACAAAATGTACCTGAACATTGTGTTTCGCGTACAATCTACCGAGAGCGGACTCAAGGCCTGGTATCCCTAGATTAACGTAAGTCTAGAAAAAATAAGACATAACTAAAATACTTTCCTAGATCATATAGAAATACAAATGTAAGAATAGATCATTTACCTTAGATTTGTATATCCCTTTCTCCTTCGTTGATTCAATGCCCCAGCGCTGCTGGATTGCGAGTAGCTAAACCCCGTTGAACATATAACAGACCACGAGAAGTGAAAGCATATATATCATATGTAGATCTAAGTTAACAGTTAAGGAGGAAAACTCTAAACATTATCAAAGAGACAACATTTATGGAAAAAAATTATATTAACTGTATTTTAGAGTGGAGAAGTACAATAAAAAAGAGGATTACAACCATTGCCTTAACGCTACAAGCACCTTCTGACAAGCCATGCCAAAGCTCCTAGAGAGAAGTAGATGTTTCCCAAGCTAGAGTGTTAGATCTATTGGGCTTAGTTTTACCAGCATAAGAGTACCATAGACTTCATCCCTTTGGGATGGGAGTGAGCTTTATTTAAATAGGACTAAGTGGATAGGGTATGGATAGGATAGGTTGAGATATGATAGTAGAGGCTTAAGGGATCCTTCCAAAGTGATAGGAATCGAATGTCAGCTCTTACAAGAGGTCAGGGATAAGGTCCCAAGTCAGCAAACTTCAAGAAGGGACTCGAAGGGCTATTTTTGTCCATTAACTGATATCGGCGCACCCTGCATTAGAGCAAGCTGCGGCGTCACATGCTGCATGAGTGCAGCCTGTGACAAACTCTCAAAACCTAGTACAAATAGGTACAAATCCTTCCAGGTCAATCACTCAATCAAGCTAACTCCAGGGGTGTATACATTGAATCTCAAGATGGGAATATTTTAGGTGTAACATAATGCCCCCCAAAGCATGAAGCTGTTTGAAAATAGACAAGTAAAATGCTTTGATAGAAGGAATGGCAATGGACTTGTCGAACGAAGGACGCTGCTGCAGTACAACTGAATCTGAGTACACAGTTTCAAATGACTCACAACATGGCTTCCGACCAATACAATGCAGATCCATGGTAGTAATGACCAACTGAACACAATCATGGCTACTAGACACAAGCGTAGATCCATGATGAGATGATAACACAGCCATGACCAATACAAATGTGGATCCGTGTAATATGACTCAATACAAACTCCATCGCAACCTGGGTAAAATATGATTCCCCAGGGTCTTCAAGCCGAACCCGCAATGATATGAATCTAACCATGTGATTACAAATGTCTTAACGTCGAACATGGTAGAAACCGCTTGATTACCAGTCATTGATGTAAACCATTAACAAGCGCGAGGGAGATCACCATTAGTGTCAATGATTCCCAAGGTATCATAGTACATATCACCAAGCGTGAATAAGTGAGTTGAAGTTGAACGCAAGATGAAATATTTCAATCAAGAGTCAATGATGTAGATTCATGTTGAAAGCGAGGTAATCTTCCATTGAGGCATGCAGGGCCAAGGTACTTGGTTGGTTTCTAGATTCAATCATCGGAAGATGAGCTAAAGTCAACAAGGATGAATCCGTCGAAGGAGGGCCATGATGAATCCCCCATCAATCGACATGAAACACGACAAAAGATGTGTAGAGTAGATTGGACGGTGTAGTAACATGCAAGACTGACTCAGAGTAGACCAACAAAGTGATGGGCATACTGACTGCAGATGATGAATGGTGTACGTATTCTTGAACATGGGCATGGCATGACTTGGTAGTATTGACATGACGAGTACAACACTAACTCCTAATGCATCTGATGAGGGGAGATTTATTTGAATGACTCAAAGGAGTAACAAGACATAGGATGTAGGTAAAACTCGAGGACAAATAGATGACCCAAGTACAATATGCAAATGCAGATGAGTGCCATGTTCAAGAATGACTACGTACTGCCATTGGTAAAGTGTGTAACATAAAAGCCTTCATTTTTCCCCATCATGAATGATGAGTGCCTCATGTGTTTTTTAAAAGCTTGATGAGGGTAACCAGATGCTCAGTATATCTCATCTCATAGATGAGTCCAATCCCAAATATTTTTTGAACCTTGGATAGGAGGGGTTCATCCCTTAGCAGGCCCTTCAATGTAAAATTTAGCGAGTCCATAGAAGGTAAACTCGGTCGTCATTTCATATTTAGAGAGTCTAAAAAGAACTAAAGAAGACTCCAACGGTCCTTTTTCGTAAAGTTAACCTCATCGCCCGAAAAAGGGTAAAACAACGCAAGAGAGGACTCTTCTAGTAATGATTGGCTAGAGTATACCTTTTTTGTAAACAGTGACCCCTAGTCCGAAAAAGGGGTAAACTATCACCAGGAAGACGACCATTCAAATACTTTAACAAGCGTGAACACGACAAGTTCACCTGGAAATCTTTTCATTTTTCGAGAGCCTAAAAAGAGCTTAAAGGTAGACTCCGAGGGGTATCATTTTCCATAGGAGTTTAACGAGCCCGAAAAAGTGATAAATCGTAACTCGGTACTTATTCTCATGGTTTCAAGAGCACAAGAACAAACAAAGAGTAAGCTCATCATCATAAAATAATTACAATCTAAACATTGCAAAATAATGACAAAACTTTCAAGGGAGAGTTCATACCAGAGATGACCATTGTAATGCGAGAAACGGCACAAAAGAGCACTTAACAACTCTTGCACACTTGGAAACTAGGTCAAATAGTCAACCGATATTCCAAATATGATTAAAAACGATCAAAACTATAGCAAATGACCTCAAAGCATCAAATATTTGAAAAAGAATATTATATTCCATTTATAAATAGAAAAATGGGTCAAATATAGTCATTATTGTTTCATTTGCCAATTTGGGAGAAGAAGTGCCAATTTGGAGCCAAGATTTCACTCATCAATTCCGGGAGCTACGAGTCGTCATTTCATCCACTGTCTAGAGCAGGTGAGCCTAAACTTCATCCAGCAAAACTGTAATGGATTACATTTTGATTTTAGGTCCATTTTTTAGGTTTTTTGTTGGATTTGTGGAGGGTTATTGCGCCCTCAACTCGTCGCAATCTGCCCTTTCAGGAACTATGACGAGACCTACTCAGCACAAGTCTCGAAAACATGGAGTGCGACGGTGGAAACACATATCCCAACCATCAATTTAAACCCAAAAGGTGGACTTCCTGTGGTTGAAGTGAGGTCCAACAGTGTTTAAATGTCCACTTTGGCAATTTGAAAGCAAGCAATAATGGTACTAGAGTGGCGGGAAAGAGAACACGAGGTGGAAGACGTACAAGCCGCCAATGATCCACAATGCGTGAATGCTTTGTGAAACTGTGGTTTGCTCAAGTTCTTTGAGATTCAAGGCATGAGGGCCCAAATCTCGCTGCTGACACACATGCTCCGATGCTGGGATGCGGCCTAGCAACACTTTGTGATCGGTGAGCACATTCTCACTATAGATGTTGAGGACATCTATTTCCTCACTGGTCTGTCCCTGAGAGGGGACCCTGTAGCTCTCACCGGATCACGAGCTAGTGATCACACTACTGATGACATGGTGGCGCAACATTGTACTGCTCATGCTCGATCCTATAGTGGGAAGATTCCCATTAGGGATGTTGTAAACCGGCCACTACGTGCCATATTGTTTACTATTACTAGAGCGGCGGGGAGCCAAGCCCCACACATGGCCACTCAGACTCAGATGCTCTATGTGAAGGACTGTATGTTGCCCAAGATCTTCAACTAGTGCGAGGGTCTCCTCACCAACATTCGAGCTCAGCTGACCAAGTGTCGGCGGGGAGAGCTCAAGCAGTTTGGGTACGGATCGATCGTGATATCATTCCTCTTGGAGCGAGTCCCTCTCTTGCGCCCATAGGCACGACTGGATGACAGGGATCCTAGGGATCGATACATGCTCAGATGGGCAGAGGTGATGGCCCATCATGGTGGGGGCCCTATCATCAACTTTGGTCTTGAGTTCTTCAGTTGGTTAGAAGGCTAATTGCTCATGATTGAGGACTACCCGTACGACGGTACGGATTTCAGAGAGGATCCCAACTTAGTGTTGCCCGAGGGTACAACATGGGGAGACATCGGTAAGAACAAAGTCCTTGTATTTTTTAAGTTTTGTATCTTTATGATTTTTTTTATGTAGTGCTGACAAGTATGACATGTGTGTGCAGATGTGGGTCCCATACGGCTCATGGGGGTTTCTCTTTTGGTGAGGAGAGATAGAGGTGGGGAAGCAGTTGTGCCCCCAGGTGCTCATGCTGCCATTGTGGAGATGGAGGATGTGTACAGGAACTTGTCCTAGCTGATAGTGGATATTCTTGAGCCAGCAATAGATGACCTTCTGAGACCTATGCAGAGGTTCGGAGTTGGAGTTCCTGTACGCTTCAATGCCTTACTCTGCAAGGTAGCGAGGATAGTAGAGTGTTTCCATTCACAACGACAGAGAGTTGTCCGCCCTAGGGGTGTATGAGCTAGGCGTCAGGTCTGATGATGTTATCATACTTGTACTGAGAGCTTAGTGTTGATGTATTTGTAACTTCGGAAGATATTCACTTGTATATTTAATGTATTACCTTTGTACTTTATTGTATCCCCAACGGAGATGTATTATTCCTCCGATTGGAAGTGTCGTCAGTTTCACTTGCATGTGTCACAAGTTATATTGTAAGTATCGTAACTTATACTTGATGGGTTATTAGACCACCTTGATGGGGTCGTCCCTGTATGAGTCATGTGGGTCAAAGGGTTATTAGACCACCTTAGTAGGGGTTGGCCCAACCATCATTATGTTAAGTGGTTAAGTTGAGGCCGACCTAGTTGAGTAAAGGTCAAGTGAAAGTTAGTGTATAAATAGAGAGTGTGACTCTCTCATTTTACACATTGTCTCATTCACTCACTTCGCATTAGTGAAAGAAGAGAAGGGTGCGCACAAGTGGAGGAGGAGCATGCTGTTGAAGATATCTATCTCTTGGGTTTGATCATGGTGATCCTTGTAATGATGCTTATTCTATCTCTGAGGAAATTGCAGGGTTTTTCACCTTCTTGGTTTTCCCTCGTGAAATCTTTTGTGTCTCTTGTCTCTTGTCTCTTATGCTTGATATGCTGTACATGTTGTTCTTTCAGTTAAAATCCTAGATATATTGAATTTATGCTAAAAAACTAACATGGTATCAAAGCTAGCCTGAAGGAAGGCATGCTATGGAATTTATGAGACTTGTTGGACTTGCGACAAATTGCAAGTTAGGGCTTGATATAGAAAAAACCAGTCATCGTAGCACTTTCGCTATAAATCCATTTTGGAAAAGGTTCAGGTTCTAAAACCTTTACAACACGTAGACACCACCCCCCTGTACCTTGTATCCAAAGGAAAGCCTCTAATTCGTTGTACTTTGTGATTTATGATCAGTACAAGTTAGGGTTTTTGCCTCTTCCAGATCTCAGTCATAAGAAGGTGACCTACGAAAAAAGGTCACAACTTGGGCTATGAAGCTCCAAATGAAATTTCGTAAAAGTGACAGGTAGAGCATGGACTTTATTTTCTCAGGTAAGTGTTTCAGAGGCCGAAGTTGAACCAGTGACACATTAGAGAAATTTTGAGGTAAAAAATGGGCCTCGAAATAAAGAAAATGTACTATAAAAATCAACCAATCACACTATAGTAGATGACATCATCCCCCATGGTTAAGGTGGCATTGCATGAGTTAAGAATGTTTATTTGTCAAATTTTCTATGGTGGATTAAAACCCATAGTTAACCAAGGTAGTGTTATAAGTATTTTTAAGTCATAAAGTAAAGTACTCATAATGAAAGTCCTTTAACATTTTTTCATAAAATAATATTATTGTCATTTCAAGTAAAGTACTCATAATGAATGTCTTTTCACACCTTTTTTTTCCTTTCACACTTTCTCATAAAATAATATTATTGTCATTTTCAAGTAAGGTACTCATAATTCATAAAGAAAGTCCTTTCACATTTTTTTTCCTTTCACTTTTTTTCATAAAATAATATATTGTCATTTTCATGTTTTTAATTTTAAATTATGTATTCATTCCATTCTATTTAATATCATAATGTCAAACTAATTTATTACATATATATATATATATATATATATATCTTCATTTCACATTTTTTCATAAAATAATATTTTTATCATTTTCATATTTTTAATTTTTAATTATATATTCACTCCATTTTATTTAATATTATAATGTCAAACTAATTTATAAGCATATATATATCTATATATATATCATCGTACTTTTAAAATAAATTAAATTCATGAATGATATTAATATGAAAAATGTATGTTAGTTATCTATAACTACACACACACACACAAATTGTCCATTTTATTTCAATAATAATACATGAAAACATATTATAATATTTCTAAAAAATTCAGTTTCATCACAATTTTCAAAGCTTTAAAGAAACATGTTTTACAAAATAATAATGTTCTAAAGATAATATTAATAGTTAAAATATATATATATATATATATATATATATTTACTACTCAATTTTTAAGAATAAATTAAGTCTTATATTATTTTCTATGAGAGACTTAACTATAACATTCATTTACAATAAAATAAATATCCCAAAAAAATTTATGATTTTGATATTAATTTACCAATATAGATTTAATGAATAAAGAATAATAATAATAATGCAATGTGGATTATAATAATATTATCAACATTTTACATGTAAATAAATTTTCAATTAAATCACATTATATTAAATTGATGAGAAAAATACTAAATATAAACGGTCAACATAAATAAAAAGAATAGCTCTTAAATTTTTTTATTATTATTTGATTTCATTTGCAAGTTCAAGACAAATAAATGCTAAAAGACAATAAATTTTTGGGAATTTACAATGAATCTTAGTCACATCAATGTAAAGTCATTTCATTAAAACTCAACCATGGTTATTTATATTGTGCATAGAAAATAGTGTAGGAGGTGACTTGTCATATATACCTACCCCATAAAACCCCTAACTCATAATATTTTAATATATATCATACTTTTTTAGTACATCTCTAGGGAGGCCATTTTATTACCTCAAAATCTCTCTAATGACGTGGCACATCGTACAAGTTCATTCTCATGTTTTATCCCATAAACAAGTCACGTTGCGACACTTGGCATAACTCTCTCTCAGAGAATCCAATTAAGGTCAGACCTATGGGGTTAGAAAGATGATAGGTTAGGATACCATAGGTTGAATTTTCAGACCCTGTAGATTCCTAATTTCAGAGATGCATTAGAAACAATAACGTGCATATTTCTGTCAAAACAAAATTGGATTTTCAACACCTTCATTCTTGGATTATGACTGTTGCAGGAATTTAAGGCTTCGGAGAAAGTTGAAATTTTTGGAATCGGAGTCCACGGATGAATTCTCCTCATCAAAATCAAAATTTAGAGACCAAGATCGAATTTTTTGGTTGGGAAGAAGACAGGGCTTGATCAAACCCTAGTTTGGGATTTTGATCGGAATATGGAAAATTAGGGCTTCTACAAAAGTTGGAATTTTTGAAATCTGTGACCACGGCTGAAAGCTCCTAGGAAAAAATCGAAGTTTAGAGCTTTGGATCAAACCTTTTGGTTGGGCAGAAGGGTGGGCTTTATCAAACCCTAGTTCAGGGTCCTGTCTAGTGAATCCAAAAGTTTCAAAGGCAATTTTAAGGGGTCAAATTTTGCAGTTTTCAAATTCTGAGTATACCAACTTGATCAGCTCAGCAAGACGCATCTTTATATCCTTTCAGAAGTTTGAATTTTTAGGGTTTCTTTGACAAATCCTAATCCATCTCTAGATCCAGTTTTTGCAAATAAAGAGGATTGGGTTAATCCTAGAATAAAATGAATTGGACACCTACATAAGTGAAGAAGTTCCAGTTCCAGAGGGAGATGAGGCTAAGGCCTTACATAAGAAGACTAGAAGCAATCTCGATAGGTATGACTTATACAGGTATGTTTTGAAATATGTTCATGATTAAGTTTATGATATGTTTGTCTTCATATTATTGAGGTGAGTACAATTTTGATTAATATCAGACTTGTCTCATCACCCTAGTAAAAGTATGAATGCATGTGAATGATAGAAGACATTCATTGATTAGGGTTATGACACCTATGATTGTACTAATGCACTGTGGTGTTGTATGAGGTTGATGTTGTCCGCTAACATGAAAGGTACATCAACAAACACAAATCAAGTTCTAGATCAAGAACATATGACCATGGTGACATGAAGACAAAGACTCATCCATTTTCATTGATCACAAAGAAGCTCTACTTACGAGGTATTTATAATTTGATTCTACAATATGAGATATGCAGGTTACTAAGCACAAGTCATTGAAGAGGACAAGAAGACATTGTTTGGGTATGTTAGACATAACTAGCAAACATGATAACCAGGTATGTTTTTCCTATATCAAGTTAGAATCCTACCTTGTGTTAGGATCTTATACTTTTGTATGAATGATAATGATTATTCTTGAAAGTTAGAAGTTTAAGTAATCAAGGGTTTATGCATATTATGTTTCTTACTTTGATTGATGATATGACTAACCAGAAGAGTCCTATGTTCAAATAAGAATATGCATGAGTAAGAGAAGTCTTCCCTAGAACCTTGAATACTAACGCTTATTACCTGTGTGTAATTATTTAGAATCATAATGTTTTGATAGTATTGAGATTATGCCAGCATAGATCCATCTTAAACCCATATCTATTAAGCACCAAGAGGGATCCAATTTCTTGAGGTGTATTTCTTTTTTTAAATTTAAACTCAAGAAATTTGATCTCTCTTGATTGATAGATCCGGGTTTAAGTTTTAAGGTTTTATTTTATAAATGAACATCTATTTTTTAATTACTTTTCATAATATTTTATTTTATGAACCAACATGGATTTTTTTGAAATACTTTCCATAAAAAAAAAATTATGAGCAGACATGAATTTTTTTAATTATTTTGTTAGTAACAAACATTACATCACAAACCTTACAACATATCCCCCATACTTACTTTACTTTACTTAATTCTTTTTACTTTACTTATTTTTACGCGCAATCAATTTTTACATTTTATTAGATGTAACGTTACATTTTTACGTTTTATTAGATGTAACGCTACATCACACACGTTAGAAGATCTCCCACATATTGGACTGTAGAGCGCCTCGTTTCACTCAGTGCAATTAATGTGTGTATGGTTATGTATGAGATCTTGAGGATAACACAATGGTGACACTAGTGCACACTTAAGCATGCATAAGTGGTCCAGGATGAGTATAAGTGATGGGTCCAATTTTCAGGTATTTGATAACCCTTTTTCCACAGTCCAGCTCAAGCAATGGCGAAGAAACACACTCAATTGTGGGAAAAGTGTTGTACTTTAACTATTTAATGAAATTGTTTTTATGATTATTCTTGTATGTTAGAATGCTTATCAAATAAATTAATTATATGGAAACCAAGCGCGATTGAGCAAGTTCAGGGTCATTAAAGGATGGACGTGTAGAAGACTAAAGGATGACCAAGCTTGGCGCCCTGTTTCCTGATTTATAGAGGACTCACTCCCACTTTCAAGAAGAATCTGCATTTTGACAATCAGTTAGGATCAGCATTAAAATCATATACATATCGACCTCTCAGGTAGCGAGAGGCCCCTGCTGTTATTTTGAGAAAAACATTGTTTTAACGTTTCTGCCCTATCGATACTGTGAAGTACAGACCTTTTTTTTGACATGGATTTTTGTAAGGTCCCCTCCTATCATACCAGCATGATAGAGAGGATCATGATGCTAAAACCGGGCATCTAGCCCCATATCCATTAAGTGTAAACTCATTTATAAAAAGACATATACATGTGCATGTTATAGAAACACAGCGGAATTAAAAATCATGTTTAATATCTAACATACATTCAACATTTCTGTGACAACCATTAAATAAAGACATTGCATAATTTATAAAAGAGAATACTTATCTTATCACAAAGTAGTCCCAAGCAACTGGCTATGCAACTGCAATGTTCCACCCAACCATAGGCCAGTTGTGCTTATCAACTTCTTGATACAACTGCCACCCCCCGAGCTGGGCATGATTACTACAAGGAACCAGGGAACAGCAGACTCACACATAGCCAAGCATACACCAAGATGATCCAAGCCAATCTACAGTTGGGTTTATCAGGCTGCTAGGAAATGGAAAGGAAGAGTGGCTAAGCTAGTGAGCTCAAGCACAGAGCCAGGGGTAACCTTACAAGATCTACCTAGCTTGGCACCCACAATACTTACACACCCAACACAAGGAAGTATTCTTTTCACTGCTGTACAGTCCCTCAAGCCATACCTTCCCCATCTAGTGCTCTCAGGGTGTGCATAGAAGAGTATCCAAAGCCCTCTTGATCTCCTTGAGAGGTTATCTCCCCCACTAGGTTTATCAAGCCCTTTCTATCCACTACCACTCCAATCTCTTGCTCACAGATTCAAACCAAAACAAGGATGCACATAACAGCAGAAGTATAAGTGTTGGGCATGAAGGAACGTTTTTACAGTGAGATGCCAAAGATGGGGTTTTCATTAGCTTCAGAAAAACGTGGGAAACCCAAAAACGAAACTAGAAGATGGGGAACAACCCTAGGAAGCCAAATCCGTTTTCAGAAAAATGTCCATGGACATTCTGGGGCAAAAACGGCCTCCATAACAGTCCCAAATCGTGGTCCTTCTCTCCCAGCTGCTGTATAATGCAAAAACAAGCTCCCAGGCATGGAAAATGCAGGAAAAATTGTGAAAAACGTGATGGGGAAAGACCCAGTAGTTCAGACTGCGTGAGAGAGGAAATACTGTGGGTTTAGAATTGCTTTGGGCACCATTTCATGGGTGTTTTCTTGCCCAAGAAGCAAAAATACGAATTCCCAGGTTGATGGCTTGCCCATGCACGAAATTGGCTGCCATACCTCTTCATTCCCAAGGCATTAACTACCCCAACCAACTCTTGGAAGAATTAAATGATTGGGTCCATAACCCAAAATGGGCAGTTGAGGGTTTATGGGTTTTCTCATTGACACATGGATTAACACCATTGGCTCAAGGGTTTTAATAATTTTCCTCCCTATTCCTTGTAGAATCATGCCCCCATCTCTTTGTTGCATAGCATAGCCAGTTGTGGGTTTTTCATTAAAATTTGTATTTACATGATGTCTTAATTACATTGTGCCTATCTAGCACAGGAACCACATGCATCTATTTTTAATTGTCGATACATAAAACGCTAAATCAATGGTGGGGCCTTGGCCTTGAGCTCCTCACCATGATCAAATAACAATATTTACATCATTTATGATTTAATGCAAAGGGGGTCAAAATGGGGACATTACAATTTTATATTCTAATAAGAGATTGATGATTAATTCCGGCCAGCGTTTCTAAGTTTTATTCTCTCCTGAGTATGGGTTGGGGAGGGCCCCTCCAACACGTAAGTCAGGAGATTTCTATTTGTGGGTATTTCTTCCAATTATGCGTTTTACATTGATGAACAGTTCTATTACATATGGAAGCACTTGAATGATTTATTATTTCTGTAGTAGTTTATAACACATTTTGTAGTACAGCAGAACAATTTCAGTAGTCCTGTAGGTTCTTTCTTTCAATGCATATTTGAATAAACGATTGCATGTGTATCAGCTTTGATTTCAATATCATGGTTTATATCTGAGGTTTTTGATTGTTTCTCATCGTGATCAATTTCTTTAGTAATAGATGGATAGCTCGAAATGATTGCACTTCAATGTTAGTCTTGGGATTTAAAATGGTTTAGATCAGAATTCTAGTTCTAGGTATAAAGTAACTACAGACTTCGTTTTCTCAAAACTTAGAATAGATCTGTTGTGACATTTTCATTTTCTAGATTTAACATTCCGCATTGAGTAATTTCATAAGATCATCTCCTTCACTTTCAACATTTCAATTATTTAAAATAGATTTACTGCTTTATTTCTCAGAACAGATTTACTGCTTTTGGTACTTTAATTCTTTTAATTAGATTTATTACTTTCCAGTATTTAATTCCGTAGCATAACCAGTTTACATCTTTAGTAGACAACCTTTAGAACACTGATACCGACATCCAACTGTGACAGAGATTATCCTATAAGAGCACAGATAGTGCATGCACCTCTAAAGATTGTACGTTCCCCAGGTTGACATTTAAAGTAGGCTCTTGGTATAGCTTCCCTCATTAGGCATCCATATTAGGAGCTCACCACTTTTTGGCGCCGTTGTCGGGGAGGCGCTAAATCTTTTAGGAGACATCACCTAAAAAACACAAAAGAAAACAAAAATTACATAAAACAAAAACATAAATATCTGTACCATTGAATGCCTCATCGGCAAAGGGATAGATTTGGCCGCTTTCTGCCCAAGAACCCCATGAGCAACAATGGTAATAACAGTTCTGACCATTCTCAATTTGACTTGGTACACTCTGAAGACGAAACTGACCACACATACGACCCAAACAAAGAAAACTTCACTACCAGTTCCAGCTCAAACACCTCAATGGAAAATGAAGAGGAGGAACCTAGGGAGCTTTTCTCTTTTCACATTAGCATACCTCTTGGAGATGCCAGAATGAAGAACATAAATCCAAATAATCTGCCAAACTTTCATGGTTTTACTTCAGAAGATCCTAACACATTCCTGTTTGAATTTGAGGTAGTTTGTAGATCATTTGATTACACTACTGATGCACAAAAGCTAAGGCTTTTTCCTTCCACATTGAAATACCTATCACTTCGGTGGTTCATGAGCCTTGAAGGAAATAGTATCTTTAGTTGGGATCAAATGAAATAGTCATTCTTAGAAAAATATAGGGACTATTGCAAGGCCAAATATACTAGGGATGAAATCTTTAGGATGCAACAAGGAGATAGAGAATCATTAGAAGATTATGCTGAAAGATTTCAACTCAGCTACAAATGAGCCAGCCATTGCACATTGGATCCTGAATCACTAAAACTTGTCCTTCTCAAAGGTGTAAAAGAGGAGAATTTTGAAGTCTTAAATCTCCTTGGAGATGGAGATATATTCCAAAAATCTTTTGACCAGATACTGCAAATCTTCAAAAACTACTCAAGATCTAGGAAAACTAAGAATGGGACGAGGGATACACATACAACCACTGGTGGATCATCATCCTCAACACCAACACTTACAAAATCTGATTTAGGAAACCTGCTGGATGACATGAAAACTAACATACTGCAATCCCTAGCCATGCAACTTGATGCTCTTCAAATCAAAAAGAAACAAGATGAAATTAACCAAGCATTGGTAGTATTTTGTCCTCGTTGTAAAAAGAACCATGAGAAGGGGCAATGCACCTTGAACATAATAGAAGTATGTGGTCTCTGCACCGATGACCATTCCACTAATAAATGTCCCCTATTACCCTCATGTAAGGCATCTATTCAAGACCCAGTAGCTGAAGGAATCGTAGAACAACTCTGTTTTATAAATCAGAGGAGGAATAATTTTGTTAGGCCATATCAGCAGAGCAATCAAACTTACTATAATCAAGGGCAACCAAATTGGAACTCTACACTGACTCCATGGAAAGCACAGCCAAATCAAAACCAATGGCAACAAAACTAGCAAGCATATCAACCATCCTATCAACAGCTGTATTATCCACCATCTTATCCTCAATACCCCCCACCTTTTCCATCCACCACAAATTATGCAAACCAGTACCCCCATCCATCAAATTGGAGGGCGCCATTACAATAGCCACTTATTATGCCACCCCCACAACCTCAACCACCCCCCAGACCTCCACCTATTCCATCCCAACCAATCCCAAATCCTAATAATAACAGACCCCCACAACAGTAGTAGGCTTATAACACTGATATCACACAATTCCGAACTTATGTTGTAGACACCATAGAGATAAATGAAATAAACCTACGATCTAGAAAAATGTTGTAGAATACATCCCCACACAACATCCAACCACCTATACCTGAAGCTCAAGACCACACATTAGAACCCTATGTTCAGCATCCTGATGAACCAGAAGCTCTCGAGGACGAAACCCAACCACTTCCACGCAATAGAAATCCCCCATTTCTAGAAAAACTTGTTCGGAATACAAAAGAAGAGGAAGAGAATACAATCTTAAACGAATTCAAACACCTAAACATCCAAATCCCGATTTTACAAGCCAGAAGGGATGTGCCCATCTGCAACAAATTCATTAGAGAAACTTGTCTAAAGAAGCCAGGAAGGAGGAAGCATGACCCACCAACTATTAATGTAGTGGGACAATTGGCTGATTTAATGCTAGATGTCATAATAAATCCTAAATATCTTGATCCTGGTAGTCCTGTAGTCAACGTCACCATAAATAACAAGCAAATAAATAAAAGCTTAATATATTTGGGAACTACAATCAATGTCGTGACTAAGGAAACCATGTTATACCTCGGACTCCAATCACTGGTCAGACCAACCACAATGGTACTCCAACTAGCAGACACATCCACTGTGAAGCCCGAAGGAATGCTAGAAGACATTATGATCAATATTGAGTCCTGGGAATACCCAGCTGATTTTATAATAATCGAAATCAAAAGCAAACTTAGTGGCTACCCAATTATCCTGGGTAGACCTTAGTTAGCAACTGCGGATGCTTACATAGGTTGCAGATCAGGAAATATGACAATCACCAGTGGACATACCAGGAAGAAAATCACAATCTACCCACCAGCAAGGAAATCTTCAAAGTTAGAGTATCAAAATTGGACTGATGATTACCAGAACACACCAAATCATGACCTCCTATCTATCCTAACAATTGATGTTGCAATATCTTTAAAGGCAATAGATGAAGATGGCCATATAGATGGATTTATACAAAATATATCTCCTAACAATCATGTTATTCAAGAATTTTTTTCTACAGAAACAGGTGAAAGTTCAAAACAAAACATGGATGACTTATGGACAGAAGTACTACCAGAACATATTGAGAAGATAAAAGTTGTGGAAATTCACCTTGGCAAAACAAATTACATAAATTCCAATTTAGAACCGGAGCAAGAAGAAAAATTGATGAAGATACTAGCACAACAAAGTAAAGCATTTGCATGGACATATGTAGATATGAAAGGAATACATCCTGATATCTGTAAACACTAAATTTACATAAAAGAACGTTCTACTCCCATCAGGCAACCACAAAGAAGGCTTAACCCTGCACTAAAAGACATAGTCAAAGTGGAATTACAAAAGTTATTAGATGCAAAGTTCATATATCCAATATCTGATAGTGAGTGGGTCTCACCACTAGTCATAGTGCCCAAAAAAGGAAGCAAATGGAGAATTTGTGTGGACTACAGGGAGCTGAATAAAGCAACAAAGAAAGATCATTTTCCACTTCCATTTATAGACCAAGTGTTGGATACATTATCTGGAAACAAGTACTTCTCATTCTTAAACGGTTTCAGTGGGTACAATCAAATTTTAATACACCCAGTTGATCAAGATAAGACGACCTTCACATGCCCATGGGGAACTTATGCCTATAGGGTCCTTCCCTTTGGTCTATGTAACGCCCCAGCAACATTTCAAAGAGCCATACTGAGTATTTTCTCTAATTTTCTGAATAACAAAATGGAATTCTTCATGGATGATTTCACACCTTATGGATAGAGCTTTGACTAGGCATTGAAAAATATTGAATTAGTATTAAAGAAATGTATTGAAATGAGCTTGTGCCTAAGCAACGACAAATGCAGGATGTTAATGAAAGAAGGAATTGTTCTAGGACATCATATATCACAGAGAGGTATAGAGGTGGATCAAGCCAAAGTCTCAGTAATCAAAACACTTCCCCCACCTATCAAACAAAGAGATGTGAGAAGCTTCCTTGGATAGACAGGATACTACAGAAGGTTTATTGAGAATTATAGCAGAATTCTTGCCCCCATGTTTGCACTTCTCACAAAAGACAATGAGTTCATATGGACAAGCAACTGCATGTCAGCCTTTGAAAGTCTTAAACAGAAAACCATCATAGCACCAATACTTCAAGGACCAAACTGGGAAATTCCATTTCACATTCACACCGATGCATCAGATAAAGCCATTGAAGCCATCGGATCTGTGCTTGGGAAAGAACAAGACAAGAAACCCTATGCCATATACCAGATAAGCAAAAATTTGGCTGGGGCAGAACTCAACTACACAGTCATAGAGAAGGAATTTCTAGTAGTCATACATGCAATCAATAAATTCAGGCATTACATTACAGGATACCAAAGTTTTATCCATACTGACCACTCAACGATCAAATATCTTATGAACAATCCTAATACCAGTGCAAGAATTATTCGATGGATGCTACTTCTATAGGAATTCGACATCACTATAATAGATCAACCAGGCAAGCATAATGTTGTAGTAGACTTTTTGTCAAGAGTAACACATGGGAAAGATAATGACTTGGTTCAAGATAACTTCCCTGATGAGCACCTTTTTTCCATATCAATAAAAAGCCCATGGTTTGCTAACATAGAAAACTATTTGGTATCCAGGAAGTTTCCAGAACATTACAGCTATAAAGAAAGGACAAAAGTAATAAGACAAAGTGCCACATATACATGGATAGAGGGCATGCTTTTTAAACTGGGACCAGATCAAGTACTTAGAAGGTGCATTAGGGAAGATGAGGTACATGACATAATGGATGCCGCCCACAATGAACCCTATGGAGGACACTACGCTGCAAAAAGGATAGCCTACAAGATCTTGCAAATAGGGTATTATTGGCCAACACTCCACAGATATTCTTATGACTATGTGTCCCATTGTGATAATTGCCATAGAATGGGAAACCAACACAAAAACAAGAAATGCCACTACATCCACAAATCTCTTTAGAGGCATTCGATAAGTGGGGATTCGATTTTGTTGGCCCATTCAACCCATAGTGCAATCAGAAGAGCTACATCCTTGTATGCATTGATTACCTTACAAAATGGACAGAGGTAGCAGCACTGGCTACTGCAAATGAAACCAGTGTGATCAAATTCTTTACTGAGCAGATCTTTCACAGATTTGGGGTGCCAAGAGAAGTAGTTTCTGATCAAGGACCACAATTCACATCAAATTTAATTGAAGACTTGATGAAAAGAAACAATGTAAAGCACAGACAGTCATCCTCCCACCACCCTCAAGGAAATGGTCAAGCTAAGGTAACCAACAGGGATTTAGAGAGAATCTTCACAAAAACTGTCCAACTTCATAAAAGGGATTGGGCTGACAGACTTAGTGAAGTGGTCTAGGCTTACAATACTACATGGAAAACAACAACAGGATTCACACCTTATGAACTGGTCTATGGGAAAAAGGTCATGCTACCAATCGAATTTGAAGTAAAACATTAAGAATTGCAGCTGATCTAAATATGAACCTATCAGACATTCAAAAAGAACGCATGCTACAGCTAAATCAACTCGATGAACACTGCCAACAAGCACTTACACATACTGAAATCATCCAACAGCAAAGAAAAAAATGGCATGACCAACATTTAAAGGATAAGAAATTCAACGAAGGTGATTGGGCACTACTCTAAGACTCCAAATTTCACACATTCAAAGGAAAGCTAACCACTAGATGGCTTGGACCTTACAGTATACAGAAAATTTATGACAATGGGGCTGTGAGAATTATTACAATTGATGATGATGAGTTCCCCATGATAGTGAATGGGCATCACCTAAAAATCTACAAAAAATGAAATTCCAAAGAAGAATTTACACAAGTACTCTACCAACAACAATTGATGCCGATAGAGCATGCTACAAATCAATAAACTTCAACACATATCATGAAAAAAAAAGAGAAAAAAAAAGGAGTAACAGGAAGTTTACAGGGCATCAACCTATTCAAGCGAGGCTGCCATCAATTCAAGTGAGGCTGTCATCAATTCAAGCGAGCCTGCAAAATGTATCAAGCGAGCCTGCCATTTATTCAAGTGAGCCTGAAACCAATTCAAGCAAGCCAGCCACGTCTACATGCAGAAATCAGTCTTCATCTACTACGGAATTCTTCAAGACACACCATGCCAACCTTTTTCAAACATATTCAAGCGAGCCTGCAAGTTATTCAAGGGAGCCAATCACATCCAACCATGCAATCATCCAAATATAAAGCAAAATCACCTGAGTCATATCAACAACTGGCACAATTTTCAAAAGCACATATTCAGCAAATTCAAAATGCGCAAAACGGAAAAAGTAGCCTACACACGTAACTACTGACATGCAGAAATCAACTATAGACTCTGCCAAAATATACTACAGAATCCACCTTGCATGAAAAATGCACCAGATCATCAATGCATGTATGCATACATACCAAGGTAATCTCTAAAACGATTTTATTTGATTCTTAAGGTAAAACATTTTCCCAGAATACATTCGTTTCTAGTCAACTGAGGACAGCTTCCATTTCAAATCGACGGCATGGTGGAATGACCTTCATAACTCATTGTTGCTACCAAAGTCCTGTCACCCTCAGCAAATCATGATTACAACATTCACCACATGAAGTACAGAGGTCGATCATGAGAAGGCAGAGATCGACCATGAAAAATAGGGGATTAAAAGTGGAAAGTACAGGTATGATGGAAAGGATGGTGCAGAAAGGCAGTGAATTAGGGTGCAAAATATTCCACGATTTTGCATATAAGTAACCACTTGGAATTCCCAAGAAGCAGCCACCATTTTATTCCTTGAGCCTGTAGGTAGAGCCCAACCAAGTTAGAGGTATAAAGCTGCATTCCAAAAGCCCTGGTTTTGTCTAGTTATAAAGAAGATTCTAAAAATGACAAAGGGTTTTAAAAAGAGTGAACCGGAATATCACAGTGCCATTTATCAAAGCCGAAGAGTCCTGCAGATCATTTGCAACTCAGGCTGGATGCCATTTATCCTTGGACTGAGAGGATACCATATAGGGGTGCCCAGGAATTCGCAAGAAACTTCAAGCATATTAAGGATGAACAGTACGTCACCTGGGTGAAGGGGTTACACATAAAAGTGGATGAGGACGTGATAGCCAATCACACTGGTCTTCCAATGGGCTTGCATTGGAGCAGCAACGACCGGAAGGCAAACCACATAGCAAAAGCAGTATTCTTTGAGTGTGGAGAGGTTTATGATGAAGATAAAAATGGAGTTAAAAGACCCTCCATGCCAGCACCATGGGATGAAATGGTTGCAACTGTCCTGAGGTATATTACATGCAATGGAAGATTAGCTATGTTCCCATTTTCCATTTTCATATTTTAGAGCTTCTCAGGCACAGAAGTCACATTTCATCAAACAACAATATTAGCATTCCATTTTACCTGCTCCAATCCCTAGCAAAGATGAGCAGGAAGTTGGCTAAGGGAAAAGAGGATGCTTTGGCCCATCATGGGCTGATCAAACTAATAGTTGGTGAGGAGCTAAAAGCTCATATTCCAGAGCTCTCCTGGGAGGAGCTCATCGTGGTGTCTGTTGAGGACGTTCAGAGAATGAGGACTACGCCCTTGCCACCTGAATCGAAAAGTAAGACCACCTCTGTATCAGGGGCAAAAAGAAAAATTGACTTGGACAGTGTGGCCAACACCTTGGTCAAAATAAAACACTCCAAAGAGGACTCCCCCAAATTAGACCTAGATATTCCTACTAGTAGTCAGGGGTCAAAGAGGCCCAGCAAGATATTCACGCAGGTATCTAAAATCTGAGTCTCCAAGGAGAAAGAAAGGGAACCCAACCCCCTGATTACCAATGTGTCTGATGATGACATTGATCCTTTTATAGATCAGAAGGATCCCACTACAGATGAAGAAGAGGACGAAGAAGAAAAAGAAGAAGAGCATGAAGAAGAGGAAAAACATGATACAGAAGAAGAAATGGATAAAGAAGAAGAGCAGAACTTACAGGAGCAAGGAAACTTTTAGGAAAACCCTCCAGAATGTAATGAAGACCCCGAGGTCATTTCCCAGCTCGCTGAAGCACGAGCAGAATTGGAAAGGCTCAAAAATGAGTTGGCAACATTAAGAATTGGGCCAAGAAGCCAGGCCACACCTCCCCCATTCTCATCCGAGAAGACACAAATCCTAAAGATGTGTCATGCAAAAGAGCTCTGGCTGACCAAGCAGAAGAATTTAGCGCTACAAGAAAAGTTGGCCGAAGCACAGAACGAATTAGCATAGAAAGACCAGGAGATTATCAAATTTAAGGATGTTTTTGCCACTACTATCGGCATATATGAGAGACTGCGTGAACTCAGACCACCGTCAGCGGTATATGCAGTTTATTTACAAGAGAAATGGGGCGAATTCCAGCTCCAGAGGTTGAAGAAAGGTCTCCCTATAAAGGTAATCACTCCCAAATAATTTATTGATGCATCTTTGAACTCCACAGAGCTGGAGAAAGACCAATTGAGTGAGTTCTTCTTGCATAATTTCATAGTTTCTGGCTCGCCCAACTGGTCGCCAAACCCATATGTGGGTGATTTCCAGTTAAGGGCATTGTGTTCGTAGATGAACCACAAAATTGAGCGAGCCCAGGACTACCATCTCTATGTTGCATCCAAATGGAAAACCCCATTAATGATCAGACCAAAGCCAACTCACCCTGAGGGAATAATCTATAACCATAGGATCCTCACTCAAGACGAGGAACTGATACCCATTCTCCTCACAAAACAACAAGAGGCGGTGATTCATTTTGACATTACACTCCATAGCACATAAAAGGAAGTTAATGAGTCCATTAGGGAAAGGTGGAGCAAGGTGGCAAATGATCTAAAAAGAAGAGAAATCCAATCTCCCCTCAGGCTTGAGGATGCTCTTTTCAAAACCACACTCTACAAAGAATGCCTGGCAAGAAACCAACTCAGGTGGATCGGGATGAGGCTGAATCCCCCATTCTTTCTTTCCCCAGTCCTCAAAGAATAGATTAATGAAGAGGAAGAGAGGAAGGCATGGGCCAGGGAAGATCAGAATTTTGGATATCTCAGGCAGGCAGGGACACCTAAGGTGGTAGCATGGGATATCAGGGAGGTCATCGATGAATTGAATAAGTCACCCAAGGATGGGTCAATCCTTCAAGTAGGGGAGAGAATAATGGGTCCAATTTTTAGGTATTTGATAACCCTTTTTCCACAGTCCAGCTCAAGCAATGGCGAAGAAACACACTCAATTGTGGGAAAAGTGTTTTACTTTAATTATTTAATGAAATTGTTTTTATGATTATTCTTGTATGTTAGAATGCATATCAAATAAATTAATTATATGGAAACCAAGCGTGATTGAGTAGGTTCAGGGTCATTAAAGGATGGACATGTAGAAGACTAAAGGATCACCAAGCTCGGTGCCCTGTTTCCTGATTTATAGAGGACGCACTCCCACTTTTAAGAAGAATCAGCATTTTGACAATCAGTTAGGATCAGCATTAAAATCATATAAATATGGACCTCTCGGGTAGCGAGAGGCCCCTGTTGTTATTTTGAGAAAAACATTGTTTTAACGTTTCTTCCCTATCGATACTGGGAAGTACAAACCTTTGTTTTGACATGGATTTTCTATTCTAATAAGAGATTGATGATTAATTCCAGCCAGTGTTTCTAAGTTTTATTCTCTCCTAAGTACGGGTTGGGGAGGGCCCCTCCAACACATATGTCAGGAGATTTCTATTTGCAAGTATTTCTCTCAATTATGCTTTTTACATTGATGAACAGTTCTATTACATATGGAAGCACTTGAATGATTTATTATTTCTGTAGTAGTTTATAATACATTCTGTAGTACAGTAGAACAGTTTCAGTAGTCCTGTAGGTTCTTTCTTTCAACGCATATTTGAATCAGCGATTGCATGTGTATCATCTTTGCTTTCAATATCATGGTTTATATCTGAGGTTTTTGATTGTTTCTCATCGTGATCAATTTCTTTAGTAATAGATTGATAGCTCGAAACGATTGCACTTCAATGTTAGTCTTGGGATTTAAAATGCTTTAGATCAGAATTCTAGTTTAAGGTATAAAGTAACTACAGACTTCGTTTTCCCAAATCTTAGAATAGATCTGTTATGACATTTTCATTTTCTAGATTTACCATTCCGCATTGAGTAATTTCATAAGATCATCTCCTTCACTTTCAGCATTTCAATTATTTAAAATAGATTTAATACTTTATTTCTTAGAACAGATTTACTGCTTTTGGTACTTTAATTCTTTTAATTAGATTTATTGCTTTCCAGTATTTAATTCCGTAGAATAACCATTTTACATCTTTAGTAGACAACCTTTAGAACACCAATACCAACATCCAACTGTGACAGAGATTATCCTATAAGAGCACAGATAGTGCATGCACCTCTAAAGTTTGTACGTTCCCTGGGTTGACATTTAAAGTAGGCTCTTGGTATAGCTTCCCTCATTAGGCATCCATATTAGGAGCTCACCAATAAGTTCAAGGACAGGTAATCAAGGAAGCAAAGATCAAGAGGGAGCACACTCCAATAGTTCCTGCAAGGAAGCAAAGATCAAGAGGGAACAAACTCCAGGAAGCAACGATCAAGAGGGAGTCCACCCAACAACTAAACAAAGATAAGTATTTGAATTGTCATTTCTTGTATATATGATTACTTAAATGATGTTGTTCAGTTATGTACATACTTATGTTCCTAAAGTTAGGATGTGTAGTATGCATATTAGGATATTTGCATTAATGAACAAGATACTACTAATATGCAAGTAATGGGTAAGTGGCCTATGGTATTGTACAACATTCCATTGCTACTTATCTAGAATGAAACCTCTTTGCTAACATGTTGGGAATTGTGGACACTCTTAACAATGTTCTGGTAGAGATGGAAGGCATCTAGAAAGTTACTGTGTGAATATGGGATATGGATAAATGTTGTATTGAAGCATTGGCTAAGATAATTGCATAATTGCATGACTGTATGACATATGTTTTTATACGTAAGATCTTGTTATGAAAACTATGAGAAGTTTCTAATCATGCAATTGAATTTGAATTGTAGTAAAGATCGTGTACAATCACCTACAAAAGAAGGACAACAACATTTGTTCCAGCAACGAAGTTCAAGAAAACTATCTATTGAAGATATTGAAGAATCCGAAGTCCCCGGGATTCGGGATGCAGTAATGGAAGAATACCATGATCGAGGAATACTAGTTGATCATGAAGAATGGTGTTTGGGATGTGGTCCCAAGACCAGGTGTGAAGTCTGTTGTGACTTCCAAGTGGATCTATAAGATCAAGCATGCTGCAGATGGCAGCATAGAGAAATAGAAAGCGAGATTTCTAGCTTGTGGCTTCTCCCAGAAAGAGGGGATAGACTATGAAGAGACTTTTTCTCTTGTAGCCAGATACACTTCCATCAGAACAGTACTTGCTCTGGCTGCAGTGATGAAGAGATTATAACCACCATGATAATGATAGCAGTCTTGAGCAATCATTTCACCAAGATGGCCTCACAGGATCTCTCACGTGAGCAACCATGATGGCTGAGACCTGAGCTGATGTAGAACACGATTGAATCGACCCTCGTGATAGGTGAGAAGATGCCCGACGACACTGATGTGGCTTCTATCCATATGGCACTCATTATTTCGCAAAGGATATGCTTTTTATTTGCTAACACTCGTGATCATATCAGGACCATAGAGCTTGACCATGCCTTCATCAGAACCATCAACTGTCGCTTTCGCTACCAACTTTGCAGATTTGGAGCCTACTGATTTACTGCACAAGTAACATCTACAAAGTAAACCTCCACCATAGATCCACACCTCATGAGATCTGGGCCGTTGGAAGGTGTAGGGATTTAACCAAACTTCACAAATTTTAATCACGACCCCTTTTGCGCATGTTGATTCTGCGAACATCACATGGATCGTCGATCTAGATCTCCTCACGCCTTCACCGTTGATCACTTTTCGGTCCCACCTTACATTTAACTCCCCGCTAGCGCTTAAAGGACTTCCAACTCATACTTGTGCTGAACGCTTACGATCATCGATCTCTATCACCTTTGATCCTAGCCGTCCATTTATGTCTACACATGCAGCAAGTGCAATCTTTCAATTTAATTCTCTAATCCCCACAAAACCCCTTAAATTTTATCAAATTTTCTCTATCTCGGACCAGCTCCATCACACAGAGCTTTGATCTTCTAGACTTTCGGACCACGGGGTTTTAGAGCAGAGCCCTATTTCAACACTTCTATGGGTATGGAGTCCTTCCGAACCCTTAGCACAAATTTGGTGCTAACACATTATTTGTATTGTAACTCATTTATTAGGAAACTTACTTTTTCTATCAGTGTCTTGTACCGTTGATCGAATTCCCACACCGACTCATTTGGGAATTTCTTAATCTATTTAAGCTCAGTGACATATTGTGACTCAGATTTTGGTTTTTTAAATTCGTCAATCATTGCCATTCTAACATGCTCCAATGTTTTAGCTGTTGTTCCCACCGGAACCTTTATAAAGTTCATATACCAGTCTAACACCCGACCCCTAAGGGTTGTCGCTAACTGTCCCATCTTTATAGCATCGTCCTGAACCTGCTTTATAGTCCAGACAGCTTCGCATATAAACCAATACTGTTTGGGATCCTCGGTCCCATTGCCATGAAATGTGGGCATCTTTACCTCATCTGCCATCCTAACGTTGCTAGTATTGTTGTTCATTGAAGCGCTACTTTTGCCGCCGCAAGTAGGGAAACTCTGTGAATAGTTTGGATTTATTCCTATAAAATTTGGATTAGTGTGCGGGGTCAAAGGTATGTGGTAACTTACGATCTAACCTTCTTCTGCCTCTGGGGTATCCTGGTCGACGTCTCCTTCGTAATAGGGTCACTTCCTCCCTTGTGGTCCTGTTCCATGGTTCTCTGTTCCGGTCCTCTCAAGAGACTCTCTCAGTCCTCCTCTTCTTCTCAGAATGCCGCAATGTTGCTCCACTCCTCATAAGACCACACTCTTAATTAGCTTCCCTTTCAAACTCGTCATTGCTCATGTCCATCTACCACATCTTTCCGTCAGACTCGCATTTATGCGATACCTTCACCCTCGCACACTGAATCTTCTACTCATTGGACGACATCCTCAATATTCCTTTTTCGCAGACAATCTTCCTCTTGGCCCCCTGAAAAAATTTCTTTCGGTGTCGCTGTATGACTTGATAGTATCTATTACGAACTCAGTTATACCCTTCAAGAATACTATCTACCCAAAAATCAACAACTCATGATACCTTGTTATTGACTTGCTTCAGCTATCACACCAACTCCGGGGTCCAACAATCAGGTTCAGTCTTCTAGCTGTGGTTCTTGCGGAACGTCAATTGTGCTAGCCACTCATGCGATAACACCGGGAATTCACAGAAAAAGATTTCATGAATATCTAAATAAACGTATCTTTCTAACCAACCGGTTGTTGTCTATTTAGGATCTCACTTCTCACTTTCTGCGAATTCTTCCACCTTCTTATCGAACCACTACTGGATCTCTAGTTTTGTCGGGTGCCACAGCATATCCTTTTTTCTTCTTCCTTAGGGTCCTGGCAACGAAACCATTTCCTGACGCAGAGTCTATCAATAGGGGTTCACTCTGCACTGTCGCCAACAAACTTATATCAACCCAAACTCCCTTATAGACTAGCCCGGAAAGGTGTAACCCTTTCCAGAAACACTTGCAGAGCAAGTGCAGTCTCACCCGAGGTGGATAAGAGGGTTGCTGGAACCAAGTTTCCGCAGTTGTGTAGAGGATATGCACACATTACCTTCGCACTAACTAGAGATTATAACATTCACAACATACCATTAACTTGTTATTCACATCTTAAATCATTCACAATTTCTAACACATACATTCATAACATACTCAACGTCATATGCACATTAATCAACAGAAAACATTCACAAAAACCCATTATTCATCATCGCATCATTTTCACAGAGAAAGAATTCATATCATAACCGAACATCTTCATTCATTCATCAAACCTGCGGAATTAACCTCGCAGAAACTGTCAATACATCATGTTGCAGATCCAAGCAAAACCCAAAAGATCAGATCACTCTCCCCAAAATTCGATGCCCTTATGCTTACAATCCTACTCTATTTATATTCTTCTATTCTATTACAAAATGGTCCACATGACCGACTTGACTAATCTAACAAATCTTATGCTTCCGCAAAAATGGCAAAAGGTCATTTTTCCGTGGAATGACCCTTTCGCATCTGTCGGCTTCCGCACTTCCTGTGGATCTATCCCGTGCCAACATAGTTGGTGTCCTTCTATAATAGTATGTGGAATTGGATTGATCATTGATTGAAAGGATTATTGGCAAACTCTCCCATGTTTTGTTTCGTGGGAATTATGGAAGGCATGGAACAAATACTTATTTGAAAACCGGAAACCAATTGTTTCTCTTATTAGCAGCTGCGCAATAGAATCCTTCTTGGAATTCAATACCCTACAGCCACATATGATGCTGCAACCATATTATATTCCTCATATGAGCCTAGTGTTGAATGCAAACAACCCTTTCAGTTACTTTGACGAGGCCTCTCAGAGAGGCTCATGCCTCTATTAGTGGCACAAGAGCAATTATGTATTTAAGGATCATTTCTTCAAATTATGGATGAAATGTGGACAAAGATCCAATACTAGAAGTGAACTCTTAGCATTGTGGATGATATTAATTTTTGCTAGACATTCTGGCATTGATTCTTTACAAGTTGTGGGGGACTCCAAAGTAATTATCAACTGGGCTTCCAGAATATCTGATCTCCATGTTCTTCTACTATCTTCATGGATACAGGAGACCAAAAAGCTTATTCTGGAATTTGGTTTGATCATTATTTACATGCATATAGGGAACATAATCAATTGGAAGACAACCTTTTAAAGAGGGAACTCTTGGTCCAGGAGGGTATTATTTTTTCGGAGAAATGGTCCCTTGATCAACTTATTTCAGTGGGTTCTTTAGATGTTCTACAATTATAATTTTTGCAGCTCTTATCTAGCAGTTATTATGGCTTTTTTATATTATTATAATAGTTATTATGGCTTTTTAATATTATTATGTGGGTTGGCGATTAATTTTTTGTGCAGGTAATTGACTTCACTGATCTCCAACGTCTTATTGGACTTCTCGGCGATCCTACTAAGCTAGCTTCACATCTTGGAATGTCTTGGGCTGGTGATTTTTTTTTTGGTTTGATCTTGTCTCGGAGGTTGCAGGATGCTTACTAATTTTTTTTTGTGGTATTTCCCTAGTGGGGATGGTACTTTGGCTCTAGTCTTTTAGTCCTTTGATTTGTCAGGCTGTTTCTGTTGGTCCTGGTGGGGCCCTCGATGTATTTGTGGATTTGGAATATTCACTTGTTTCAGTTGTGGTCTTTGTTTTGAGATATCTCTCATGTGTGGCAGGGATTATGCTTCCTAGTGGAAGGTTTTATGAACTCTTGTTATCCTATTATACTATTTTAAGATAATGGTATTGTTATTTTTCTCTTGAAAAAAAAAGGAAGAGTAGTTTCTCGGTAGGGGTTGGACTAAGTGGTATGTATAATATAGATAAGTTTTGGAGGATAATTATATTTTTAAAAGGATAATCATCTTATATATACTTTCAACATAATTGTTTTAAAGAACAATAATTATGCCCACAAAAGTAAGGTGATCCAATTTATATTGACATGGAGGCGTGAGTTCAAAACCCTATGTAAGTGTGACTATAAATATTTCCTTATAAAGACAATTATTAGCTTTCAAATTTAATGGATCCTACATAAATGTAAAGTCCTAATTATCTATATAGAGTGTGCAAAATATTCTATTGAAAGAGTGTACAATAACCTCTTAGGATTAAGGACTAGTCTTCCCATGTTTTAGGTTAAGATTCTCAATGAAATCTAAAATAATAATTGTAGTTTTAACATAACAAAGGTGATTCATCACAATTTTAGGGAAGATAAGTCTATTTATATATTGCTTAATTTTTGAGTGATGGAATGAACACTAGAATGAAGGATTGAAATCTACAACCCAAGTCATTGCTAGTTGAAAGTACAAGTGGCATGCAATTAATTTCTAAAAGATATTGTAAAGAGTAGGAAAGAAAACCTCTAGAGGATTCTCACCTTCTTACCCCTAGTTACGAATGAGGTTCTTAGCATTTTGGTAGTTTCATTACAATATTATTCCCAATGTTACATCAAAAATCAATGACCACATTTAGAAAATCTCATGCAAGGGAAGATTAGAGGATTCTCACCTTCTTGCCCCTAGTTAAGTATGAGGTTCTTAGTACTTTGGTAGTTTCATTACAATACTATTCCCAATGCTACATCAAAAATCAATAACCACATTTAGAAAACCTCATGCAAGGGAGGAGTATGCCCATTAATATTTGAACTTGGATCTTTGTCACAACAACTATTCCAACTTGCTACTAAACTACAACCTATCAAGTAATATTAACTAAACAATTATTTTTTCCAAGTAATGCCTCAAATAGAAACCCAAGGTATGCTTCCACACATTTGTGGATGAAATCTCTAGTAAACTAGTTGGCATAGACTAGTGCACTCATTTAGGAGGATTCAAACTAGGCACGTGTTGGCATGTAACTAAGAAAACGCTCAACAACGTTAACTACAATTGATTGAGCTAACCCCTTCAACTAATCACTAACTAATAATTATTGAAAAGCTTAACTTGTTTTTTTAATTTATTAAAACAACATATACACACCCCAAAAAATTGAATTTGAATTATTATTATTAAATTAAATGATTTATCAAAACAAGAGCAATATTATCAATGAAATGATTTCATCACAATGATTATTGCACCAAGAGTAACGAGGTGCTTACAACCCAGTATGGGGGAGATGTTGTAACGTTTGTGATGTTTGTCACGTTGCGTTCCCATGTCGGCTCATAACTTATAAAAAATCAAAACTAATTAAAAATTTCATGTTAGCTCATAACTTATCAAAAATAAAATAAAATTAAAGTAATTAAAAAATTAAAAGAGAGGGATCCAATTTCTTGAGGGGTAATTTTTTTCTTAATGTGTAAAAAACTTAAGATAAAACAAAAAAAATTACACCTCAAGAAATTGGATCCCTCTCGGTGCTAAATAGATCTTCTTTACCACACTTTTAGTAGTATAGTTTATCATTTGATCTTTAAAATAAATATAAAGTTTATTAATATAAATGAATAATTTTTTTGTTAATTAAACGTAACCTGAGTGGTCGTGAGGAAAGTTCATATTCTCCTCACCTAATTTAAATCCTACCTTTTAACATGTTTACTTAAATATTGATAGTTAATAAAATATATTTTAAAAAATAAATAAATAAATAAACTTTTTAACATTTTATTATTATAATTTATATTTTCCCAATTTTATCTCATTACACTTTACCATATATTGTCATGAATTTTATAATTGTGACATAAATCATATAAGTTATTTGAATTTCAAATTATTGCAAGGATAATATGCTTCCACAACATTTTCTGAAATTTGTATATGATGACTATCAACTCTTCACCACCAACTTGCAATTGTGGCCATAAAAAATGTGCCAAGACTCTATCACATAAGACCAATCGCACACAACAAATCAAAATGATAAAGTAATGGACTATTTATATAATAATTAGTTGTGACATAATATAGACACATGTTTAGGAATTCTCAATTCATTGCTTACTACTATAATATCGTTGGAACAATTTAACCAAAATATTAACTCAACTCCAATTTTCTTTAAACTCTACTAGACAAATTTTCTTCCAATTTCTTCGAACCGTGCAAGGAGTAAGTGAGGTGTACTGGGCTAAAGAATGAGGATGGTGGGATGAAAGTTTAATTCTGGAAAATATATGGGATTAGGTGCAGCAACAGGTCATGGAGGTCAAATCAGATTGCCTTATTCAAAAGGTACCAGCACCATTCACTTTTCAACATAGAACAAGCCTATGCCTAGTTCGAGGCTTCCAGGGTGTATGGCATATGCATACAGGGCAGGGTAGGGTCATTGGGAGTTAATAACAGAGCTTATATCAGTCACATGATGGCTATTTATGTTCAGAAGATATTTTTTCAGAATTGTGAAAATATGGGAAGAATTGAGGTTTCTGGGCTCTCCCGGGATTGCTGAGCTAGTAATTTTCTTATCTTTACAAAACAAGACTAAAAGCATTCAAATTATGGTTTTGTGGACTGATATGGTTAATATATCATGTTATTAACATACTAAAAAAGATGGGAGGTCAAATGGGTGCACATATTGCATTTTACAAAGAAATCAGTGAAACTAACCTAGAAAACACACCCAAGTAGCTAGTCTTGCATTGTAATTCATCAAACTACTCCAAAACTTCATATAATCTGTTCTGATATTAAATAAAGCTCTGATAGATGATATTAAACACATATAAGTCAAAATATAGATTCAAAACACTCTCTTTCTCATTATTAGATTGCCTCCAAAGTACATGCCTCATGGGCTAGATTTTCATTACATTTGATGGAAAATGAAGAGAATAATTAGAATATTACTGTGGATATGCTCCGGAGTTATGATCAGGTCACCTACAAATCATATGACTTTCATTGGCTGCATACTGAACTTCTGGAGTTGATTGGGCCGCATTCACTGAGCCAACCCTCTCCTTCAGGGAAAGCTCCTCTAGATTTAGCTGTGAATGGGAGAAGAATGTAAGAAGAGAGTGAGGATCATATATGAAGATGGTATCTGATCATATAAATATATGATGTTCTGAAAATCATGGAATACATGGAGATCCTGTGCGCAACTCCTGAGAACTAGCTCCTCCTTCTAGTTATTTTCCTTCAAATCTAGCTGCTAATCCACTGTAGAATTGTCCTCCTCTTCATGCTGACTATGAATATTCATGGCTGGACTGATATGAATGTTATTGGCTGCAATAACATATTCTAGACCTGCATAACACTCTTAGATAAATCACAAAGTCTTGGGGCACGTCACCCAAGCAAACTTGTTGAGGCACATCACTCAACTAGAGAGGCTCAGAGCTCTCAAACCCAAAATTGCAAATGAGAAAAGTCCTTCATTGGAGTTGGTTGACTTCTTTTATAAACTTCATGATGACCTGCTGAGTAATTTACTTAGCTTCGGTGACTTGTGAGAGTAGGTTACCCACTTGTCCATCCTACTCCAAGTCATGTAGGTGCCTTCTTGGAAGAATTAGCAAGTTTTGTCTTAGAAAAACTTGCCAACTTTTGTCTCTCTTCACCCAGATTAGCAACTGCGCCTTAGTTAGATTTCTGGATGTTTCTAAATCTTTACTTACAGTTCTTGTTTTTTCCACTTTATTTACTTTCCACTTTTCTGCTTTTGCCAGCTTTTGTCAGTTTCCTTCTTGGTTCACTTTTCCAACTTGTCTCCATTAGATTCTCTTGCTATTATGAGATTTTACCACTTAGGCAAGCTTATCCTACTTGACCAATTCGAATTTCCTAGCCAAGTCAACAACCACTTGGCACATTTATTAGCAATAACTATTTAAATGTGAATAATACAACTCATAAATAATTAACTTAGCCATTATATAATTACCCAGTAATTAATTAATTAATATGTTGTAATGCCTCCAAATTTCCCCAATTAATTAATCACTCAGACTTAGTCATGGGGTTAATAACTACATGGGGGTCCCCCCTTGTCCATTTAATTCCCAAATACAACCTTAGACATCTTCCATAAGGTGGTTTCCATACTTGCTCATTAATTTAAATAATTATTGCCTATGTGACTTAGGCCAAAATTACCCCATGTGCCATAGCAAAATTTGGGGACATGACAGTCCTCCCTTCCTAAGATTGCTTGTCCTCAAGCAATGTCGGGATTCCACCAAGCTTCTGCTGCACCACTCTGATTATAATTATCCCCATCCACTGTACAGTCTGGAATTAACTTGGGTCTTCAAAAAAATGAAGAAAAATTGCACTGTAATTTATATCTGCAATTTAACCAACAATGAACAAAATTTCCAACTCAGTTAGGATAACTTGAGTAGAATTCCTGGATCCCATGGTCCCTGATGAATACCATCCATTATATATGTTACTTGTGAAAACTTGTCACTCCAGGGTATGCCCGGATCCATCCATCGTGCTGAAAGTGTGCCTCTCCTAGTGCAAAATTGAATAACCGGGTGACTTCTCCACCAAACACAGAAGTTCTTGAAAGCGTGCAAATTAGAATGCATCTCTTGTGCATGGGCACTGGAGACATCTAATGGCTGCAAAATACATTTTTGTTGCTGCTCACAATTTAAGACAATGTCAGTTATAACAACAAATTTATTGCAGAAACAAGTGAACATTTTACCTTCCAAGGTCTTCACTGCAATTATGTCCATATCCATCCAACCCATAGATGGACAAGCAATTTTATTTGCTGAGTAATATGGAATGTGATCAGCCATGTGTATTTCCTCCTCACATAAAGAGCACTCATGATCTCTATGGAACTCCATAGGTGTTCCCCTCTTCATCCAATGGCTCGACTCTCTGCCATAGATCCAAGGGTGCATAACTCCATCAAATGACCCACATACTCAAAGTAAGTGTGCATCTGATACTTCCTTGTCAAAAATGGCTGCACACACATGCATGGGCTGCCTCCACTGCTGCGGGTTAAGGAACATGTCATCAACCTCGATTTTAGGATCCTCCTGCTCATCATGTGACACCAAGAGGAAGAATCCTTTTACCCAATTTTCATTCCCACAATTTGTGGTTGAATGTGGAGTGGAGAATGAAGGGTGGTGAGCCATGCTTCTGAACACTCCATCCACTTTTTCTGCACCTTCTTCTAGCACATACTGAATATATTGATCCTCATGGTACACCCACTCATGAGGTTCCTCCATAGATATTTTTATGTCATTTACCCAAAAGGGATGACTCTCAGGAAAAATTGAGGATTCGGTCAATTCTTGCCACTCTTGTTGAAATTCTTCTATCTTCCTTTGTGATTCTAAGAGGGCACTTTCAATGTATCTCAAAGAATCTTGGGTGGCCAACAACTTAGCTTTGAGCTTGCAGTTCACTTTTTCATATATGCTAATACTCTCTTCATCATGCAGTGTTGCTTCCCGCAATAACTCAATAAGCTCAAACATGTAATTTTTATCTAAAAGCAACTGTGAGAAATTACCTTTGATTGTGGACATTGCTTTCTGGATGGCCTCCATGGCTTCAAAGGAAGATTGGTCTTCCATTAATGCAGCTTCCCAACACAACTTTGATATTGAAGCATGAGTTTCATGGAGAAGTTTCAGGGCCTCTTGGATCTTCTGTTCATCCATATTTAAAGATGTTGCAAGAAGATGAGGTTCTTGCAGATGTTTCTCCTTTTCATTTTCCATCACCGGATCAATTTCATTCAGTGCACTTGAGGTTTTGAAATTTGATCTATATGTTGCTGCTGCAATATATTCATCTTGCAGGTCCTTAGAAACATAATTTGGGCTGCAACATAAGTGCTCATTCATCCTTGGTGCAACAGAAAGATCTTCTCTCCAAGTTTCAGCCTTCACACTGCTCTCATTTTTAAAACCAAAATTTTGAACCTCATCACTATGGGGGTCAACCATTCTGAAATTTTCAATGGAAATGGCTGCCACTTCATATTGACATAATGACACATAAAAATAATCATTTAATAACTCACCAGGTGTCATGCTATCCTCCTTATGTGGTGGAGTTATTATGGCTTGTTCACCCACCCATTTCATTGCTTCACACCCTATTGAGATGTGTTCAATTTCTGCGTCCTTGTGAGGTTTAAGGGGTGATTGTAAATTTGAATTATGCTCCTCCTTTGGATCAGATCCAAAAGATGTATCACCTTCATCAATTTGTCCCATTTCTTCTGCACTTATTTTGAAATCAACCATCGAAAGATTGAGAGTGATTTTACCTCCCTCATCTCCAACAATCAAATGTTTGACTACTGGATCTTCCACTGTGCATGACCTTCTTCATCCACTTCTTGGAGTAATGGGGCACCAGCAAGGTCTTCTTGGTCATTTATTTCCAAGAAACTTGATGTCCCTCCACATTGTGTGGTGCTCCTTTGGACTTCTTTCTTGAAGGAAAACCAAACAGTCTCACAATGCTTGGCCCTAGCAATGGCCTTGATGAAACTTCCTTCTTGATTCCTTTTCCCTGATATTGGAATGGATCCATATGTAGGGCTGAAAATTCATTTTTATTTTTTCCTACTTCTTCTCCACCCAAAGAACTAGGTGGCTCTTGGTTTCCTCCCTTGATTTTTCCTGGCTGTGAGGACACATCTTTATCCCTCCTGTCCATCTTAGCTCCTAGGGGTAAAAATCTTGGATCGACTTCCTTGCACACACCATCAACCATATGTGCAATCCTTCTTCTGCTATCACTATTGTAGGGGTCTTTGAATAAACTCTGAATCTCTAAATCACAATAGTCTCTAAAGGTCAGGGACTTCTGAACCTCCTTCTTCAAGGCAGAGTACTCCATGAAGTACTCATAGGATTTCTTTGGGTTCCCTCTATTGTGTATTCCTCCATAATCCCAATTAGTCATAGGTAGATCATTATATATATCCTCTTCAAACATATGTTCAACAATGGAATCACATTCAAATTTCCGCAAATAGAAATTTCCAATAGGGATCGATTCCTCTTCATATGGTTCAACATATTCGTCATCATATTGCTCATAAAAAACATCATCAGAGTAAGAGTCTTCTTCACTGAATATTGACAGGACTGCAAGTTCATTAAATTAAGAGTCTTCTTTCCACAGGAGTAGAGGAAAGAGATCTAATACCACTGTAATATCCTTGGAACAATTTAACCAAAATATTAACTCAACTCCAATTTTCTTTAAACTCTACTACACAAATTTTCTGCCAATTTCTTCGAACCGTGCAAGGAGTAAGTGAGGTGTACTGGGCTAAAGACTGAGGATGGTGGGATGAAAGTTTAATTCTAGAAAATATATGGGTTAGGTGCAGCAGCAGGTCATGGAGGTCAGATCAGATTTCCTTATGCACAAGGTACCAACACCATTCACTTTTCAGCATAGCACAAGCCTATGCCTACTTCGAGGCTTCCTGGGTGTTTGGCATATGCATATAGGGCAGGATAGGGTCACTGGGAGTTAATAACAGATTTTATATCAGTCAAATGATGGCTGTTTAGGTTCATAAAGATATTTTTTCAGACTTGTGAAAATATGGGAAGAATTGGGGTTTCTAGGCTCTCCCGGGATTGCTGATCTAGTAATTTTCTTATCTTTACAAAACAAGACTAAAAGAATTCAAATTCTGGTTTTGTGGATTGATATGGTTAATATATCATGTTATTAACATACTGAAAAAGTAAGGAGGTCAAATGGATGCACAAATTGCATTTTACAAAGAAATCAGTGAAACTAGCCTAGATAACACACCCAAGTAGCTAGTCTTGCATTGTAATTCATCAAACTACTCCAAAACTTCATATAATCTGTTCTGATATTAAATAAATCTCTGATAGATGATATTTAACACATATAAGTCAAAATATAGATTCAGAACACTCTCTTTCTCATTATTAGATTGCCTCCAAAGTACATGCCTCACAGGCTAGATTTTCATTACATTTGATGGAGAATGAAGAGAAGAATTAGAATATTACTGTGGATCTGCTCCGAAGTTATGATCAGGTAACCTACAGGTCATATGACTTTCATTGGCTTCATACTGAACTTCTGGAGTTGATTGGGGCACATTTACTAAGCCAACCCTCTCCTTTAGGGAAAGCTCCTCTAGATTTAGTTTTGAATGGGAGAAGAATGTAAGAAGAGAGTGAGGATCATATATGAAGCTGATCTCTGATGTTCTACAAATCACGGCATACTGAGCTTCATGGAGATCCTGGGCACAACTCCTAAGAACTAGCTCCTCCTTCTAGTTATTTTCCTTCAAATCTAGCTGCTAATCCACTGTAGAATTATCCTCCTCTTCAAGTTGACTATGAATATTCATGTCTGGGCTGATATGAATATTATTGGCTGCAATAACATATTCTAGACCTAAATAACACTCTTAGATAAATCACAAAGTCTTGGGGAACATCACCGAAGCAAACTTGTTGAGGCACATCACTCAACTAGAGAGGCTCAGAGCTCTCAAACCCAAAATTGCAAATGACAAAAGTCCTTCATCGGAGTTGGTTGGCTTCTTTTATAAACTTCATGATGACCTGTTGAGTAAGTTACTTAGCTTTGGTGACTTGTGAGAGTAGGTTACCCACTTTCCCATCCTACTCCAAGTCATGTAGGTGCCTTCTTGGAATAATTAGCAAGTTTTGTCTTAGAAAAACTTGCCAACTTTTGTCTCTCTTCACCCAGATTAGCAACTGCGCCTTAGTTAGCTTTCTAGATGTTGCTAAATCTTTACTTACAACTTTTCTTGTTTTTTCCACTTTATTTACTTTCCACTTTTATGCTTTTGCCCGCTTTTGCCAGTTTTTGTTAGTTTCCTTCTTGGTTCACCTTGCCAACTTGTCTCCATTAGATTCTCTTGCTATTCTGAGATTTTACCACTTAGGCAAGTTTAGCCTACTTGACCAATTCGAATTTCCTAGCCAAGTCAACAACCACTTGGCACATTTATTAGCAATAACCATTTAAATGTAAATAATACAACTCAGAAATAATTTAACTCAGCCATTAATTAATTACCTAGTAATTAATTAATTAATATGGTGTAATGCCTCAAAATTTTCCCAATTAATTAATTTCTCAATTAATTAATCACTTAGACTTAGTCATGGGGTTAATAACTACATGGGTTCCCCCCTTGTCCATTTAATTCCCAAATACAGCCTTAGACATCTTCCATAAGGTGGTTTCCATACTTGCTCATTAATTTAAATAATTATTGCCTAGGTGACTTAGGCCAAAATTACCCCATGGGCCATAGCAAAATTTGGGGACATGACAACTACACTAATGGTCTATTATATAAATTTATTTAATATATAATATTAATTGTCAAATATATAATATAATACATGTCAACGGATAAATGTTCGACATGTGTTGTACTTTTTATAGGTTCTTGTAGAAAAGGAGGTTTAACGGTGTGATCAACCCTCGACCATGGAGCATTTTGTGTTTTTTCAATTAATGTTTTTTTAGCATATTGTAAACTAATTTTAGTTAAAGAATTATGGTTGCAATTTAATTCAAGTTAATGGATTAGGGTTTTGGATGAATATTATATTGATTATAAATGGTGAATACAATGTACAATGAGATAGCAAGAGTAGAACCTCGTAGTTAAGTTGGTTTTCCCAGTTAAGGCTTTCCAGGGTAAATCTCCATGTATTTTGTGTGAGGCATTGTTATTTCTTGTGTTTTAGATTTTGTTTACTATTTTTTCTTATAGAGGTTTAGAAAAGTATTCATATGGTATTAAAGTGAGATTATTGGCTTTAGGGGGATGTCTTTGTTGCTATGGTTTAGCTCATTCCATGAATAACAAGTGTATCTTGGGTCTACAACAAACCAATGTTTGAGTGCAATCTTTTTGCAATGAATCTTGTGTAAAAAAAATGGAAGCAGTTAAAGAATAGAAATTGAGAAGTTTAACAGATAGAGATTCATGTTATGGAAAATGAAGATGGAATATTTTGTTGTAGGTAAAGAACAATGGGTTGCTATAGAACCAGGTACAAAACCTACTTATATGTTGAAATAAGATCAAGAAAACGTGGATAGAAAAATGAGAAACATGATTCAACTATGCCTCTCAAACACAATGTTATTGAACATTGTGGAGAAGAAAGTGCAAAGAAGATGCATGATAAGTTGGGGAATTTGTGTTATTCAAACTCCTTGATAAACAAGTTATTTATTCGAAATAAGTAGTATCAATAATAGTATGGAGGATGGAAACTCCATGATGGAGCATTAAATGGCTTTAGTACTCTGGTGAGTTGTTAGGTCTTACCCTAACCCTATAAAAAAGATATATGGGTTTCTATGTATTGAGGCCATCTTGAATAAGGCTCATGAAGTAGATATAGCATAAAAGAAATATTTATAAGAAGACTCACTAAAAGGTTCCACTTGCTAGAAAGTTATGTGACAAAGAAGGTTTACTAGAAGGTTCTACTTAATAGAATTAGTTCCTTCACTAGAAACTATACAATGGAGTAAAATCAATGTAATAATATTCCTTGGGAAGTATATTGTAATTGGTGCATTGTTGATTTGGAGGTTCCCCCTTGAAGAGGTAAGTGAACATAGCTTTCATCAGTAAATATATTTCTACTACATGATAGTTGGTTATCTACAATAGTCTATTGATGCGTTAATTTTTTCATTTTCATTTTAAAATCTTGTTTTGTTATGTTATTTATGCTCCAACTTTCCTATTCTACTATTAAGGTACATAACATTTGGTATTATAGCACTTTCCTGTGCCAAAAAAATTAGAATTTTATTTTATGCTAGAGACATGTTCTGGCATTTATAAATAACACCACAATCTATCATTTAGTGGTTAAATTTATAGTCAATGAAGGCTACAACTGAGAAATACAAGAGGTTTCACTTGGTTGGACACCCTTGTAACCCCTATTGATACCCCTTCAAGTAGTACCACATTAGAAAACACATGTATATGGAATTTCACTATTGTGTACCCTTGGGTATATTGGAAGTCCCTACTTAACCTGAAACCATATTTAGATAAGTTGATGAATTGTCTTTATTTGGTGGCATTGAGTACAACATTCAGGAATATTACTCTCTAGTACGTGGGTGGCCAGGTAGTATGGCTAAGGGAATGGTTGAACCTCATTAATTAGTTCCTTGAGAGGTTGGGTAGAGTATCATTGTTGGACCTTCCAAGTATATTAGGGATCTATATCACCTAGCATTCGCTAGTCCTTAGTACCTTGGAAGCCCCATCCTCTTTTAACAATCTATGAAATTCCTGCATCACTTGCAGTATTAATATTTTGGAAATTTGGTTCATGTAGTAATATTTGGGTAGGAGTACAATTCTTCCAAGAGAAAGAAGAAGAAGAAGAAGGATAGGTCCTCCCTACACCATTGTTTTCAACCCATCTCAATAGCGTCCTTGCACTGAGATGAACTCATCGGTATCACTCTTCTGTAACCCTTTTTGTGGATCCATTTCCCCTATTGCTACTATTAGCACCTAGTTTTCACAAGTGTAAATAATGGAATATGGTAGAAAAATGTTTGAAAATTTGCTAATTTGATAAAAAAAAAAATCGAAAATATCTCTAGTTCTATGTTTTTGTGGTTAAATGGGACATAAAGTGGCAAATGGGGGTGCTAGAAAGAACAACAAAGAGAAAACTCTAAAGAAAAATGCAAAAAATTAATCAATAGGAGCAAAAGAATGCCAAAAACTATAGTCCGAAAATCAAATATTGCAAATGTTTATCACCATGCAAGATACACCGTTGATTCGGTGCTAGCAGGAGATCAACGGTCTTTGTTTGTTATCGCATTGCCAACATGCACAGAGATATAAAGGATGTAAGTTGTTGCGAAAACCAAAACAACCTACCACGTGCCACCTTTGAAATATGTCACAAGGAAGAAAGGTAGTATTGTAAAACCACTTAAGTGTTGTGCGATAAGTGTTATGTTCAAACACGTGGACGGCTTAGCTCAATGTTGAAGGAATCCGATTGTCAAAAGAAAAGTTTCAAAGAGTGCAAGTGCAGTAGAGCAAGCAACGGTCCAGGTGATTGTGTGGTTAATCAATGGTTCAAGGTGATCGACGCATTATGAAGAAGCACGAGTGATAAGGAGGAAAAGTGGTTGCGAAAGGAAAAACAACTTGCCAGGTGTCAATGCCACAACATGTCGCAAAGGATGAAAGTGGTAAGGAAAACTATTTTAGAAAGCCCCGAAACCATTGTGATAGAGGTATGGTCCTAAAAAATAAACGGGGGAGATCAAAAGACGAAAGAAATCTGACGGTTGATGAGGAAAGATCGTTAAGGTGATAAAGGAACATCAAATCCAACGGCTAGGATTGCCGCACAAAAGATCGACGAATGAGGAAATTGACCAGTGGAAAAGAAGACTGAAAGATAGCGAAGGAGGGTTGTATATAGCAATGAGCACATAAAGTTAGCATTTGTTGTTGGAAGACGTCGGAGTCAAAATCTGCTTGACGCGTGTAGGATGAAGAAGGTGATAGGGCAGGTCATTCTCAGAGAATTTCAGTGACAGGTAGGGTCTTGTAACTTATGTTGTCGGTAATTTAAACTTGTTAATAGCAGGAAGAATGGAAGAAGATTCAACTCTTAGCAGTGTTAGGGTTAAGAATACTCTAGAGGATAGAGATTTTAATGTATTTGATACAGAAATTCGGTTGCTGGTTCATGAAATTAAGAGAAGGTTAAAGAATTTGCATACAGAGGGCGTAGATGTACATAGGGTGTTTCAGTCATCCCTTATCCTTTTATGCCTAGACCAAATTATGCCATTTCCTGAATTTGTATGATGGTGTGCATCAAATTACTCTAAAACCCAGTAAGTCATTATGAACGTTTAGAAGACCAGGATTGTGTGTTCTATAAAGCCGTCAGTTGTCAATAATTCTTTTGGAATCCCTGTGTCCCAAGCATCTGAATCTGAAATTTTTTTCGAAGAGTCTATTTTTTCCCTGTATCATCGGCTTTCTCTTGAAAATCGACAAGCTTTTTTGACCTCCTGTCTTAAATCTGATTTGGAAATTGACAATACACCATACCCATTGGATGTTAACTTTTTCAATGATAATACTCAATTGGTCCTTTCATTGATAGCCCAGTTTTTAGGTCTAGACACTGATACCCTAGTAACTGAGTTACAATTGAGTTTATTGTTTAGAATAAGTGTTGGTTTGCCTGAAATGGAGTACGATTCGATGCCTAGTCTCAAGTTTGAAGAGTTTGTAACAGAAAATATTAACTCACAGTTCACAAGTTTCTCCAACACACTACATTTCAGGTTTCAGTCACAATTGATGAAAATGGTTATGCTTAGCAGTCAAGAAGAGTTACAGTTCTCACAAATACTTTACACAGGTAATTTAGAAGATAATATGTTCAATTACATGAATTATATTTTATCTGAAGTATATATAATGATTTTTGGGGAAAAACTACCAAGGGTTTTACCATAAATGAAGTCCCTAATGCAGTTGAAGGAGGAGGTAGCAGTGGGAGATTGGTTTGTAATTAAGGATTACCCAGTGATTAGATTGTACGGTTTTGTACATGAACCTTATGTGCTGCCTGTCTTCTTAACTTTAAGAATTTTTACTTTAGAATTTGTCAGACATAAATTGATTTTAGAAGATGAACATTTCTTAAAGTCCAAGAAAGCTTATGATTTGAAATATCCGTGGAAAATAGGCTCGGCCACCCGTTTATTATAAAAAGTAAAGATGCTCTGTCGGATGTGAAGAAGTTGTTGGAAAATATGGAGTTCAAGAAAGATGTAGCAGTTGAATATGATCCTCTCCATATCATTTCTGAGAGGAGAAAGAATAATAATATTAAAGCTTTTGAACACAAAGAAATAGAGGGATTGTTAAAGGGAAGAAATTTGTTGCGGTATGAATCTAATGATGAAGCAGTAACAAATTTACAGGTGGAAGACTTTATTTTAATAGAATCAGCAATAGAGACAGATTGTATACCAAATACTGTGGAAGTTGGAGAAAAAAGAAGTTTGCAAGAAATAATGGATGTAGATGATGAAGAAAGAGATAGAGAAAAGATACTTAAAATTGAGACACAACAAGAATTGGTTATTTCAACAGATAATGAAAGTTGTGAAAAAGAGGAGTTTTCATCCCCATAGGTCCAGGTACAGGAATATAATTTTCAGGAAGTAAAGGAAGGTGGAGATATAAGTAAATTTCAATCAAGACTTGAAATGTATAAGTAATACGGGCAAAATAAAAAAGCTTCTTCCCAATTGATTTATGGTTTATTGCCAAAAGTTAGAGATTTAACAAGATCAGATGTTACTTTAGAAACAAGCAGAGATATCAAATAAAATACTTTAAACTTGGCAGTATCGACTAAAGAAAAAATGACCAACATAAAGGTTAATTTGAAGAAAATAACGGTGCCTGATAAGATCCAATTGCGCAAGCAGATAGGAGAGGTGATATATGAGGATTTTGTACAAGCAATATTGAGAGTTTCTAAATTAGAAGGTATTGTAAGTAAAATGGATAGTCAATTAAAACAAGAAAGATTGGAAAATAAAGCTCACCAATAGCAAGTCAAAAAATTACAATTTGACTTGGTTGCGAGTGATGGTGGAAGCAAGGCAAGTAAACAATTGTTGATAGAGAAAGATAATATGATTCAAGCATTAAAAAAGAAGATGAAGATCCCAAACACTCAGTTAATCCAAGATCCTGAAGAGACAAAGCTAGAGCAAGAAAAAGAAGCTTTGTCCAAAGAAATTAGTGATAGTAAAGCAGAATTATTAAAATTTGTTGAAAAGGAAGCAGAATGGGAGAAAGACAAAATGAGTTTGAAAAATAAAATTGAAGATTGAAAGGAAAGCTGACAATTTTGGTGCAACAAAAACAAATAACAATCCAGTGAGTGAAGAGACTAATACAGCTGACCTCGTGCAATCCATGTCCCAAGTAAGTCTTAAAGAGGTAGAAATTAAAGAATTGAAAGAAGAGAAGCAGAAGTTAGAAGAACAGAATCAGAAGAAAGATGAAGAAATAAAGGGATTGTAGAGCAAAAATAAGGAGCTGTTAGATACAAATCAAAGATTCACTTCCCAGGTGATCGGACAAGTCCCAATGCAAGGATGAAAACATATGATTTGGGATATTATCATTGAGAAGACTATCAGTCTCGGGCCTTATTTAAATTTTGTGAAAGCAAAGGAAAAAACAATAAAAGAAGCATTAAAGAATTGTACAGTAGTAAGAGAAAATTTGAGCAAAAGACCAAAAGAGATAGCTTGGAATGCCATGGATTTCTTGAGAGTTTTATCCGAAGACGAGTTGAATACATTGGGTATTAAAAATAGAATTTCAGTAATTGCTTGGTCGAGAAGGATATTAGGAAAATATACCCATCTAGAAAGTGTCGAAGCTCGGTGTGCAGGAATGAACAGACAAGTTGCAGATTTCAAGAAAAAGTTTGATAAAATATTCCAAAAAGGATTACCTCCTTTTTGGAATGAAAATGATGAATTGATTTCCCAGAATGATCACAAAAATTTATTATTTGCAATAAGAATGAATCATGATAAATTCTAGAAATTGACTCATGTCCTTATAGGTAAAATCTTATTAGAAACGCTTGTAGAATATTTTGAAACCATGGATATGTTGAAGAACCTGAGCGAGGAAATCCCTCCTATGTAAAATGAAGAAAGTGTGGAGCTGAAAGTCTTAGCAAAAGAAATGATACTGTACGAAACTATTACTGCTTACCAGTGGAGCTATGTGGAAAAGTTTGGAAAAATGAAGTATACCCTTCATCCTTGAAAATGCTCGTCGAGCAAATTATCAGCAAATTGAAGACTTTGGAAGAATTTTATTTGTAATAATTTTGTATAAATTTTCACTTAACTGACATTTGGAAAATTAGTTAAAGTTATTTCAGTTTTAGTTAAAAGAAGCAGTTAGGTTTTGTTGCGAAGAAGTTTTGTATAAAAGACAATGTGAGTCATTTTTGAAAGGGTTGGAAACCTTTTTGAAGACAAGAGTTTTGTATCAGGTTGATATATATTTTTTATCTAAAAGAGCCATACATAAAATAACATATTTTTACAGTATCATAGATTCATGTGTTGATAAGAATTACAGTCTATATTTTCTTTTCTTATATGTGCAAGTTTACTTTCCTTCGTTATACTTTCCATTGCATCATATCTTCTATGCTCAGATGAGAGTTTATAATAAATTGAGATTCATATGTTTTATGGCTTGATTTATTGGATCCGAGTATCCATTATTTCTCTAAAGTTGATAGTGGATTCATCTCTTGGTTCCCATTATTGATGGACTGTCTATGTTTCTTTCTAAATCACCTGCAAAAAGTTATAACTGTAATATGATGACTACCTCTCCTCTGTGAAAAATATTTATTGTTGTTTATCTGCTAGTCTATAAATTTCATAGTTTCGACTCCATGCCCAATGATTCTTGTGTGAATTTAAACCACATACTTATTTGGAAAAAACCCCTAGTTATTATCTTTATCCATTTACATATTTTTGAGAGAGCCCTCTCTGGTAGGGAAAAGGATAATTTCCCTCCTAAATGTTGGTTTGAAACAGTTACCTTAGGTTTATCCTTCCACAACCAAAGGGTAAAATCTGAGTGATAACAGCTACCACTAGAGAAATTAATGGGATGTTTTAACTCAACTCTAATGTTTTGATGATATGCATTGTCAAACCCTTGCAACAAACCTAACCCACGTACATAAATAACACACCTAACCCACACACATAAATTATCCACCTAATCCACATTCATAAATGATGCATTGATGGGTCTCAAGGAATTTGAGGAAACCCATGCTTTAGACCATAAAGGACTCTTTGAGGGCTTGAAGATAATGAGAAACACCATAAACCACCATACTCGACCTCTCTTATGGATCTTTGGTGTCAAAGTGGGGACACAAATTACACTATCAAGAGTTTTTGAGCACTAAGGTTGGACCTAGCAACCTTGACCATGATGAGGGGGGGGAAACCTCAACCTATTGCTATCATTTGGAAAAATAACAACAACGAATCATGAGATAGCCCTTACCTAGCATAAGCAACTATCATGGCATTGCATACAATGACATCTTATTGAGGCTAATAAAAAGTGTTTGGCTAGTTATTAGTTATTATGGGTGTACTTTATATGCAAAGGTTTTACACATGAAAGGAAGGATGTTTTATAGATGTAGCAACAATTATTATAAGATGTTATAAAATGGTCGGTGTCTTAACACATTCACACCCACATGTTACATAGAAGAGAGAGGATAAATCCAAGTAAGTAATCATGTAATGCCCCCATTTTGAACCTTAGGATATTTTGGCTGTAATGTAAATATTGTATGCATGTTATGTATGGTTCCCAATGTGGAGCTCAAGGCCAAGGCCCCGCTAGTGAATGCTCGGCCTTGAAGAGGAAAGTATTTGGTATTATGGTAACCATGTGTTAGTAAGCCATGGAAAATGTAAATGATGTAAATAATACCATGTAAATAAAAATACCAAGGGCTGGCTATGGCTGCAACTAAATGAGGGGGAACTATGTATCCACTAGGGAGAGGTGTGGGGGTGTGGAATGGATCCCTAGACTTCCATATGTCACCATGAGAACCCCTTTTGACTGTCCTAGATTCCATTGAATGCTGTTGTAAGGAGGTGGGTGAAGAACGCTGTTCATGAGGTCAATGGATTATGGGATAACCCTGAAATTTGTAAGGCAGGGTATGGAGCTCTGTCTTCCTTGTCCCATAAGCCACCCTACCTCGTGGAGGATGTATTCATCATTCCTGGACCTTGTTTGATCAGGGAAGCATTAGTTGAACCCTTACATGACCCAGTAAACTGAGAAGAGAGGAAGAAAATCAGGAATCACGATCCTGAGTAAGGCCGCGAATTACAGATCAAAGACGCACAGAGAATTGCATGGGAAAGGAAAACAAAACCGTGGATAGGATCCACAGACCTGAACCTTGGAGCATTTTGGAGAGAGTTAGATGCCCTAGAACCCATAGAGAAACCCATCTCTGTTAGCCCAAAATCGTGGACACGGGACAGAGCTTCGGTCGCAATGTGGAAGAGTTCCGAGTGTGGATTGCAATGGGAAGAAACCAGGAGGGTTTAGATGGAATGGTGGATCCAAAGAGGGTCCATTTACCTCGATATAACAGTTAGGGCCAACCATAGCTACCCAATTCTATGCTAAGGGAGGGGGTGCCCCCTAGGGACTATGAAGCAGAGAAGGGGACATTACTTAGGCTGAGAGTGGAGGGGATGGGGGTGTCTGAACTTCCTGAGGTCATTGGGATATGCCTATAGCTCTGTGGATGATTTTATTGACCTAGAAAACCCTCACATGCCTCCCCATTTGCTTAACAAATCAAATATTTGTTGGATTCCCTGAAGGACTATACCTAAGGTTGTGAGTGATCTTTCCTAGCCCCTCCTTAGTAGATACATAGTCCCAGCTCAGGGGTGGTCTCTGAGTGCTTAAATAATACAGGATGGGTAGAGACCTATGGTTGGGTTCGAACGTTGCAGTCCATATCCATTTTGCTTGGAAGTTTCAATACAGAGATAAGTGTTCCTTGTGCCTCGAATGATTTCTATCCTACATCTGTGCATTTGTGTTTATTTATGTCAGAATGTATGATTTGATCCAAATGTGTCATGTCCCAAAATTTTGCATTAGGTCACAATGGCCTAAGCCCCTTTCCCATAGTCATGATAGTTTGTCAAATTGATTATAAGGGTCAAATAATTGCCAAGCATGATGTCCAAGTTGGTAATAATGAAAAATTAGATCCAAATGGACAAGGTGGGCCACATCAAGATAAAATTCCCAATTCAAAGTTTGTAATATTCCCATCCAAATGAACTATCTGTAAAATTAGTCACAGCAGATCTAATGAACAAGTAAATCAATCATAATAGATGAACATAGAAAATATGGTGTAAAACTGTGTAAAACATGCACAGTGCTCAATATCCCAATAAGGGTGAATAATTACAATACAATAATATGACAATGATTGAGCAATTCAAATTGACTAAGGAAGTCATTCAAATCACTGAATGGAGTAGCTTGACTCCAACTAGGAGTCCTCATCATCAATCGATGGTGGTCATCAATGCACAAGAACCAGTCATCCAGGTGTCAATCTGAGTCTAACTGAGTGTAACATGTGTAACTGAAGTGTGTAGCACTGATATAGGGAAGCAGGCTTAGTGGAGGACGTATGGGAGGCTAACTGAAGTCAAAACAAGTCATCTAGTCAATATAGAGATCCAACGACATGAAACAGTTAGTCGGGAGTGAAACTAGCCTCAAATTAGGGAGAATCAGAGCTAACTGAGTGTAACTGAAGTGGAACTGCAGTGGTAGGTGAAGAAGTGCGCCCTTCTCTGACAGTAGGTTAGAAGTGGGTGCCTTCCTGACTAGGAGGGCTAATGAACTGATGTAAGATGCTCCCGGGTGCTAGAATAAGGTGGCTAAGGTGCTGGAGGCATCAACCTAGTGACTGGGATGCATGCAAACCCTAGAATTTGCATGCAAACCCGAATTGCATGCAAGATCCTGAAAGATGATGTGGATATCCGAACACCCCCCCTCAAGCTAGACTATGATCTGCAAAAAAAAATAATGTGGGGCTCTGGTAACTGAGACTGAAGGTCACCCCAATACAATAATCCAAAAAATGCTAAAAATAAACTAAGTGAGGAAAGAGGGAAAACCCAGTGGGAAGAAAGCCCCCCCTCAAGCTAAAGCATAATAATGGATCAATCTGTCTCCACCATGATGGAACTCACCCCCAACAATGAACGGAGGTAAGAGAACTTCTTCTCAGTGAAGCTCTTGGTGAAGATGTCTGCAATTTGCTCATCAATAGAGCAATATTACAGAATGATGGTGCGATCATGCACCAACTGTCGAATGTAATGCATGTGAATCTCAATGTGTTTGGTCCTCTGCCGCTGAACTTGATCTGTGGAGATCTTGATAGCACTTTGATTGTCACAAAATAGAACAGTCGAAGTAGTGCCACCAAAACCAAACTCGGAAAGAATACCCTGCAACCAAACTGCCTGAATGCAGGCATTGACTGCCCCTCGATACTCTGCCTCTGCTGAAGAAAGTGCAATGGCAGCCTGCTTTTTGCTGGACCAGCAAATAGCACCATGACCAATCATGAAAACATAACCGGAAGTGGACTTTCGATCAATGCTATCTCCTGCCCAATCTGAATCAGTAAACCCAATGAAATCAAGCTCAGAATCTGCAGCATAATGTATGGCAAAATGTTTCGTACCTTGCACATACTGCAAGATCCGCTTGGCTACTCGCCAATGAAGCTCATGGGGCTGCTGCATATACCTTGAAATGGCACTCATGGCATATGAAATATCAGGCCTTGAGTGTGTCAAATAAAGTAGTGAACCAATCAACTGTCGATACATACTGCAATCTGCAAGCGGTGTAGAATCTCCCTCCTCAAGGCTGATTCCTGAGAGGGATGGGAATGGGGCTGCCTTACATTAAGCCATATTAAACTTCAATAACAGTTTGGAAGCATATTTTTGCTGAGATATAGTGATCCCATCAAAATTTTGAGCTATCTCCAAGCCCAAAAAGTGACTCAGCAAGCCCAAATCGCTCATGTCAAAAGCTAGATGTAAGGCAGTTTTTAGCTTGTTTATTGAAGTAAGAGTGCGACCAGTAATGAGAAGATCATCAAAATAAAGTACAATAACCAACAAATTACCTTTAACTTGTTGAATATACATGTTTGGATCAGATTTTCATCTTTGGAAATTCTGAGAAAGAAGGAAGGAGTCCATCTTTATGTACCAAGCTCGTGGGGCCTGTTTTAACCAATACAAAGATTTCTTCAATCTACAAACTAATGATGGATCTGATGTGTAGCCCTCTGGCTACTACATATATACCTCTTCAGCAATGTCTCCATGTAGAAATGCACTCTTCACATCTAGGTGGTGCACTTCCCAGTGCTTGGATGCGGAAATATCCAAAACAAGGTGGATGGAATCCATCTTTGCAACTTGTGCAAAGGTTTCAGTGTAGTCCACTCCTTGGACTTAGGAGAAACATTTTTCCACCAACCTTGATTTGTATTTGCTGATAGAGCCATCATCAGCAACTTTCATGCGGTAGACCCATTTACACTTCACTAATTTTCTTCCAGGTGGAAGAGAAACTAGCTCCCATGTATTGTTCTTTTGAAGAGAACTGTACTCTTCATCCATGGCACTTTTCCATCTCGGATCTCGGTGGGCAGAATAGTATGATGTGGGATCTGAACCAGTTATCAAATAAAAAATCTTAGGAAGTAATAGATCAGAAATAGAAAGAGCCATACCTGCTCTTTGAAATTCTGCACTTGTTCGTCTCGGATCAGCAGGATTTCCAAGGTTCGAACTAGCAGATTGAAGAGTGTTTTGGGCCCACTTTGGTATCTGAGGACGATGATAATGATCGGATTCCAAACCTGATATGTCATGATCATCATGTGATGCTAAAATATCAGAAATATCAGAACTCATACCTTCATTATCACTGCACGGATCTTCTTATGGTGAAGGCATTGAAACGACAGTTTCTTCCTCGACTAGTTGCAATTCTTGAAGTGGTTCTTCAAATTGCACACTGCGCTCTATGAATATATTTTTAGATCTGATATCCATGAGTTTATATGCTTTTGATTCTTCCCCATATCCTATCAGTATGCACTCAATACTTTGTGGATCTAAAGCTCGTCTCTTCTTGGAAGGAATTCTAGCCCATGCAGTAGAGCCAAAAGCTCTCAAATTTGACACATCCGGTTTGTGACCAAAGAATGCTTCGAAAGGAGTCATACCTTTCACAGATGAATGTGAAACATGGTTCTCTATGTATGCAGTAACATTGATTGCTTCAGCCCAAAGATTTGCAGCCAAACCTTTTGATTCAATCATGCATGTAGCCATCTCTTTCAGTGACCGATTTTTCCTTTCCGCTACACCGTTCTGCTGGGGTGTGTAGGGAACTGTATGTTGGATCTGAATTCCGCTTTGGGCACAAAGTTGCAGCAACTCGGCCTTGATATATTCTCCACCATTATCAGATCTAAGAGATTTGATCTTTCTCTCAGTGGCAGTCTCAATAGAAGCCTTAAAATCCTTGAATTTTCCAAGCACTTCTGACTTGTTTTTGAGAAAAAATACCCATGTAAAGCAGGGAAAATCATCAATAAATGTCAAAACATACCTTGAACCATTTAATGATGTATGGGGAAAAGGACCACTGATATCAGAATGTATCAACCCCAAAACTGTAGAATCTCTGCTAGGTTTGCCGCGGTCGAATCTGTCCTCGGGGTGCTTCCCAATAAGGCAACCAGTGCATATTCCCTTCGAGGAACGGAGTTGTGGAAGACCATCTACCATGGAATTGTTTGATAACAACAGAAAATACTTATAATTAAGATGTCCAAATATTTCATGCTAAAGCCTACTAACCTCATTACCATGTGCGCGAAGAGCAGTAGGCTTTGCAAGCGGAATAAAGTGTGAAAACTCATAGCATTTTGCAGTGCGGTTCGCCTTTCCGACTGCAACAAGTCTTCCACTTTTGATATCAGAAATTTCAACTATATTAGGGCTGAATGTAACTTGCTTTAGTTCACCAGTGTGTGTCATTTGATACACAAAAAGAAGATTTGAATCCAAGGAAGGCACATAGGGAACATTCTGAAAGCTTCCATGATCTACATGAATCGTATCTTTTCCCTTTGAAGACATTTTTGAGTCATCTCCCAAATGGATGGGGATGGAGCTATTTGGATTGAATGAAGAAAAAGAATCAATATTTGCAGCCATATGATTCGATGCACCCGAATCTATCAAGAGAGTAGTGGGATTCGAAACAGTTGCCATGAGTGCTTGTCCTCTTTCATGATCATCATTCCTATCATTCTTCCTTGCACCGTGAGGAAGACTTATGTTGTTCTTTTCCAAAAGGAGGGCCATTTGATCTATAGTATTCTTCATACATGAAATTTCGGGATGAAAGCCACGGTTGCAATAAGTACATTTAGATTTTTGGTTACCTTCTTTGCCCTTTTGCTTGAACTTCGAACTGGATGGTGCATCCATCTGTTTGCCTTTCTCTCTTTGCTTGTGAGGTTCGAATTTGGGCTTCTCCTTATTTTGCTTTCCTTTACCATTCGAGATCTTGGGTCCTTGAACATATAGGGATGAATATTTGGAGCTTATGGAAACCATTTGAATCAACTTATCATGCTCTTTTGTGATGGACTCAATGAAGGCATTCAAGGTAGGCATCTTCCAATTTGGGGTAGTTAGCCGACCGGAATTGAAAGTAGAGACAAATACCGAATAATATTTACCAAGCTTACTGAGAATGGAGAGGATCAATTGCTTATCCTCTTTGATAACTCCACTGTTCTTCAACTGCATGTTCAAGTTCTTGAATTTTGTGAAGAATTCATTAATGGTCTCAAAATTCTCAGGACTAAGGGCAATCAATTCATTCTCTAATTGAAAAGCCCTAAGCTCGTCTTGCTTTCCAAATAGTGTTTCAAGTTGCTCCCATATAGATTTTGGAGTCTTCAATCCACTGAGATGGAAGTGAAGATATTTCGAGATGGAGAGACAAAGAAGAACATAAGCTTCATCAAGCTTGTTGTAGTGTTTGGTTCTATCTGACAAGGTGTTTGGCTCCAATTCAAGACCAAGAGTGACTCGGTAGTAACCTTTTGAACGTAATGTGATCTCCATATCATCTTTCCAGTCAAAATAATTGAATGGGGTGAGGATAGGATTTGAAGAAGAGTATTCCATTGCTAGGAGCGAGTGCACACTGATGTAGAAAAGCTTGCAAGGGCAAAGTAGCGAATGCAATTGATGGAAACAATGACTTGCAAATCACAATAAAACCAAGAACAATGAGGTCGAACAATCCACTTTTTTAGAGTTGCATCACACCTGGGATTGGAGATCAATCAATGTTGAATGGATCCAATGTATAAGTTCTAGGATTTATGTAGAAACTCGAGCTTCTGGAGTGGTATTGGAAGTATTTTCAAGCTTTGCATGCACTGGAGCGAATTCCCTTGAGATCTTTCATGCCAAAACTTTTTGTAATTTTTGAGCAAATTCACTCAAATTTTCTTGTAGAAACACCTGTAGAAAAGAGATCTTGTCCCTGCAATGGCTCTGATACCATGTAAAATTAGTCACAACAAATATAATGAACAAGTAAATCAATCACAACAGATGAACATAGAAAATATGGTGTAAAACGTGTAAAACATGCAAAGTGCTCAATATCCCAATAAGGGTGAATAATTACAATACAATAATCTGACAATGACTGAGCAATTCGAATTGACTAAGGAGGTCATTCGAATCACTGAATGGAGTATCTTGACTCCAACTAGGAGTCCTCATCATCAATCAGTGGTGGTCATCAATGCACAAGAACCAGTCATCTAGGTGTCAATCCGCATCTAACTGAGTGTAACATGTGTAACTGAAGTGTGTAGCATTGATATAGGGAAGTGGGCTCAGTGGAGGGTGCATGGGAGGCTAATTGAAGTCAGAACAAGTCATCTAGTCAATCTGGAGGTCCAACGGAGTGAAACAGTCAGTCGGGAGTGAAACTAGCCTCAAATCAGGGAGAATCGGAGCTAACTGAGTGTAACTAAAGTGGAACTGCAGTGGTAGGTGAAGAAGTGTGCCCTTCTCTGACAGTAGGTGAGAAGTGGGTGCCTTCTTGACTATGAGGGCTAATGAACTGATGTAAGAAGCTCTTGGGTGCTAGAATAAGGTGGCTAAGGTGTTGGAGGCATCAACTTGGTGACTGGGATGCATGCAAAGTGCATGCAAACCATAGAATTTGCATGCAAACCCTAAATGCATGCAAGATCCTAAAAAATATGATGTGGATATCCGAACACTATCATGGAGAAAAATTACTAGCTCCCTAGGTTGGGAGTGGAAGCATTAAAAGTTGGAGTAAAGGAGATACAAGAACCAAAATGACGTTAGACTTACAAATTCATATTAAATTGGTCGATTAAATAATAATACAAAGAAAATAAGGTGGCATTGGATCATGAGGGCACATAATAGGTTGTGGGACCCACATGTGGCAAGATTTCTCACTACACTTCCCATGATTCTTTCACCAATTCGATTTCAATATGAAGGGTAACATACTTGGGGGAGTTTAATAGGTATTATTCATGGAATGAGTCATGTAAGGTCGAATTGGAGTGGAAGAATAACTCCCATAAAAGAGGAAGATGCATCTTAGAAGAATTGTGACACTTGGAGCTAGATTCTCTAACTCCTATGACAACAATGGTGAAGATTCTATTAAACCTATGAAAAAGTTCAGACTTGATTGTTGAAATATGACATATATGATATGCCAGGGCTAAAAATAGCCTCCAAGACGGCGCACAAGGGAGTTATGGAAGCCAAGAAGTTTCCCCATTCGAATTGAGGGAAGATAGAGACTAGGAATTGTTGGACAAGTGGAACACATTGGAATCTCTTCTGAACCTGAGTTGGCATGAGGTTTTTGGAAGGAATTCGACCCATGTAGGACTTGAGAATTTTATAAAAGAAAATAACAAATAAGGAAAGGATATTTCGATCATTTTTTATTTGCATATTTTCCATTTGGAGAGCTTCTAGCTTGTCCATGCTAGTGGAGTGTTTACTCTACTTTCCTTAGTACCAATTTCGAGGGTGAAAGATTCCCATCCCAATTGGAAATTGGAGAGGCAATTCAGAACTTTCATTTGGATCTAAAATGGATTTATTTGTTTCAGGTTGAAGCTACAGGGAAGCTTATGATTCTTTCTTCTTCAACTTGTTCCCATCTCTATCTCACATTTCTTTGCATATTTTGGATCTTGGAGGAAGGGCACACTTGGTGAGATGTTGATATCTTTGTGAGAGTCCAATATAAACCATTTATTTGTAATATGATATATATACTCTGTATTTGATTCTCAGAATACTCTCAGGTCAAATTACAAAGTGAAACTGTGTAAAAATACCAAACAATGTGTAAATGGTGCCATTTTCCCTATATCTTGTTATGCGAGCTTGAAGTTGCTATATTTCAATTTGTATCAGTTAATATCAATTATTTTTATGATTTATGGAGATTCATTAATGTCCTTAATAATTTTCATATACATTACATAATCCTTTGGAACACAAATCTCGAATTTCATAGCAAGTGGTGAAGTTTCCTATAATTTCCACCTATGTGAAGACATGTCCACAAACCTCTGATTTATGGGAGTTTCATCAGCCTTTAGAAACTGATTAATGATGCATTTTGGTGAAAATTTAAGTCCTTTAACTAATACATGTCTCTTTTATGAAATTTGGGAGGTTCGTACTGCATTTGGGAAGCCATTAGTGACCTCTACCCTTGGGGGTTTGAATCTCGAATTTACTAGTAAATTTCCCTATTTTCTCCTGAAGTTAAATGAATGTTGCAGAAGTATTTTGAGAGTTTCCAAGGATCCATCAAATTAATTTTTATGTCTCAATACCTTTCAAATAGTCTCATTCCTAATTTGAAATCCTTAGGAGTATTTTGGAGCCATCTACCCTTGGGGGTTTCAACATTGATTTTCCTAGTAATTATGCCATTCATTCTATAATTGTAAATGCAAGTTGCTGAAGTATTTGGAAAGTATACAAGCATATAATAGCTGCTTTAATGTGTCCAAATACATATCAATCCAGTCCATACACCATTCGAAAATATTTGGTATCATTTGGGACAGTTTGGGGATTTACTAGTCCAAGTTTCAAAAATTGACTAAATTGGAAAAATTTTCAAATTACGGACATTACAGTGGTATTAGAGCATGGTCCTTGCACCTATACATTAGGTTCATCCATTGAAGAATAAATTTCAGCCATGTATTACTATTATGATGACTCCTATGAGTACAACTCTTATGAGCAAAATGAATTACAAAGATTGAGAAAAATATGTAAAACCTTGCCCCAACAATATCAGGCATATCTTGATCTATATAAGGAAGATATACAAAAGTCCACTCCTTTTGAAGACTTTGCTAATTGAGTGTTTGAAAATAGGCCCAATATTGAAGATGTGGATTTAGTGAATAAAGGTTTATACCATTCTTGCAAAAGACCTTGGAGAGCAAATAATATCTGTTTGAGTGAAAAGAGCAGTGAAATATCCAAAGCTTCATTGGGTGCAAGTGTTTCCTACTTGAAGATAATTTTTGGATTTTCTTCAAATAAAGGCTCCAAATATCTTGATCCTAAGCAAACTAAGGGGAAATACAATTCATCTTGCTTGGAGGAGCACAAAAAAAGTACCAATCAAAGGAAAGGAGAAGAAAGGAGGACCAAATGTGAAGCTTCCTTAAACGTAGAAAGAGCCTTACATGAAGAGGATGAAAATTCACTCCCAAGTGACTCTAAAAAATATGAAGAGACATCGCATGATGACACTTCTGCACTTTCTGATCATTTGGGTGAGTTGGTTCATTCTCCTACATCCTACACTTCCATATCTTGCAGCATTCATCCTAATGAAGTATGGGTGAAAAGTGTATTTTTGATGGTGCCACATGAGGAGTATGAAACTCCTATCTCTTCTCTAGATGATGGAATTATTCGAGCACCTTATTATTTCAATTTTCAGCAGCATCCTTTGTTAGCTTGTGATGATGCACATATACATGGATGCACTTATGATGTTCACCTGAGTCACTTGAAGACTCATGATTTTCCTTGCTCCTTGCTTAGTTCAAATGATGTTGGAGAAACTTCATCAACTGCTTGGGTGAAGATATATATGATTGGAGCAAATTTTTATTGGAAGAAACATACTTTGTCATTTCTTGATGATTCAAATATCCATGGATGCATAAATGGTACTTCTATGAGCCCCTTGAAGGCTCATTGTTTTCTTTGCTCCCTAATTGATTAAGATTTTAGTGGAGATTCCTAATTCACTTCTTGGATGAAAGAATACATGGCTGACTATTTTTATGCATATTACATCCTTTTGGAGCAACATTATAGGACATGGGATCCTCACCTATGTCATTGGAGCAATTTTGATTGGTCAATTGATGCTTGTATGCACTTGGAAAATGGTAGTCTACTTGCTTGGAGGTATAAGAACTTTCATGATTCTTTGATGAGGCACTTCCTTGATGTACATTTTTATTATGTTGTTATGTACTTTGATGATATATCTTTTGTACTTATGATGATTGGAAGAATGCATATAAGGAAATGGGATCCATGAATTCTCTTTCCTGATGGTATGGGTTGGAGAGAACTCCTAATTGTTGGAGTGCAATGCAAGCAATGGGACCCTGGGATAATTTTTAGTCTCATTGGTTTAAATTTTTTGGGGACACAAGTAGTATGGGAGATTGAGACACACTTAATAAAGTGATTTTAATCAAATTAGTGTAGCTGCAAGTGTGGTGGTTCCTCTCTAAAATTTTTATACAATCTTGAAGACTCAGTGTTGGGAAACTCAGTGGAAACGTCAAAGAATTATACAGAAAGGGGTTTCCAAAATATGAAAGAGGTAAAAGAGTATTGTGCAAACTTTGCTTTGATGGATTTAATTAATATTTTGGTGTTTAGTGGTGATGTCATAGGGGATATCAATTTGAAAAAGAAAATCCACATCTCCTTTCTTTTGGAAACACACAATTGTAGTGCATGAGTGCCACAACTCAGAGTTTTAGAAGCAATGTTTTGGAAAGAAAGCAGGTTCTTCAACATCCATTTGTGAAATTTCTTAAGGACAAGCAATATTTGGAAGGGAGGATTTGTCATGTCCCAAAAATTTGCATTAGGTCACAATGGCCTAAGCCCCTTGTGTAAAATTAGTCACAACAGATCTAATGAACAAGTAAATCAATCACAATAGATCAAACTCAGAAAAATGGTGTAAAACTGTGCAAAGCATGCATCAATGCTCAATATCCCAATGAGGGTGAATAATTACAATACAATACAGTCACAATGATTGAGCAATTTGAATTGCCTAAGGAGGTCATTTGAATCACTAAATGGAGTAGCTTGACTCCAACTAGGAGTCCTCATCATCAATCAGTGGTGGTCATCAATGCACAAGAACCAGTCATCCAGGTTTCAATCTGAGTCTAACTGAGTGTAACATGTGTAACTGAAGTGTGTAGCATTGATATAGGGAAGTGGGATCAGTGGAGGGTGCATGGGAGGATAAATGAAGTCAGAACAAGTCATCTAGTCAATATGGAGGTCCAACGGAGTGAAACAGTCAGTCGAGAGTGAAACTAGCCTCAAATCAGGGAGAATCGGAGCTAACTGAGTGTAACTGAAGTGGAACTGCAGTGGTAGGTGAAGAAGTGTGCCCTTCTCTGGCAGTAGGTGAGAAGTGGGCGCCTTCCTGACTAGGAGGGCTAATGAACTGATGTAAGAAGCTCCTGGGTGCTAGAATAAGGTGGCTAAGGTGCTGGAGGCATCAACCTGGTGATTGGGATGCATGAAAACCCCAGAATTTGCATGCAAACCCTAATTGCATGCAAGATCCTGAAAAAGATGATGTGGATATCCGAACACCCCCCCTCAAGCTAGACTATGATGTGCAAAAAATAATGTGGGGCCCTAGTAACTAAGAGCAAAGGTCACCCCAATACAATAATCCAAAAAAAAAATGTTGAAAATAAACTAAGTGAGGAAAGAGGGAAAACCTAGTGGGAAGAAAGCCCCCTCAGGCTAAAGCATAATAATGGATCAATCTGTCTCCACCATGATGGAACTCACCCCCAACAATGAACGGAGGTAAGAGAAATTCTTCTCAGTGAAGCTCTTGGTGAAGATGTCTGCAATTTGCTCATCAGTAGGGCAATATTGCAGAATGATGGTGTGATCATGCACAAACTGTCGAATGTAATGCATATGAATCTAAATGTGTTTGGTCCTCTGCCGCTGAACTGGATCTGTGGAGATCTTGATATCACTTTGATTGTCACAAAATAGGACAGTCGAAGTAGTGCCACCAAAACCAAACTCGGAAAGAATACCCTGCAACCAAACTGCCTGAATGCAGGCATTGACTGCCCCTCGATACTCTGCCTCTACTAAAGAAAGTGCCATGGTTTCCTGCTTTTTGTTGGACCAGAAAATAGCACCATGACCAATCATGAAAACATAACCGGAAGTGGACTTCTAATCAATGCTATCACCTGCCCAATCTGAATCAGTAAAACCAATGAAATCAAGCTCAAAATCTGCAGCATAATGTATGACAAAATGTTTCGTACCTTGCACATACTGCAAGATCCGCTTGGTTGCTCGCCAGTGAAGATCATGGGGCTGCTGCATATACCTTGACATGACACTCACGGCATATGAAATATCAGGCCTTGAGTGTGTCAAATAAAGTAGTGAACCAATCAACTGTCGATACATACTGCAATCTGCAAGCGGTGTAGAATCTCCCTCCTCAAGACTGATTCCTGAGAGGAATGGGAATGGGGCTGCCTTAAATTCAGCCATATTAAACTTCAATAATAGGTCGGAAGCATATTTTTGCTGAGATATAGTGATCCCATCAAAATTTTAAGCTATCTCCAAGCCCAAAAAGTGACTCGGCAAGCCCAAATCGCTCATGTCAAAAGCTAGATTTAAGGCAGTTGTTAGCTTGTTTATTGAAGTAAGAGTGCTACCAGTAATGAGAAGATCATCAAAATAAAGTACAATAACCAACAAATTACCTTTAACGCACTGAAGATACACATTCGGATCAGATTTGCATCTTTGGGAATTGTGAGAAAGAAGGAAGGAGTCCATCTTTGCGTACCAAGCTCTTGGGGCCTGTTTTAACCCATACAAAGATTTCTTCAATCTACAAACTAATGATGGATCTGATGTGTAGCCCTCTGGCTGCTGCATGTATACCTCTTCAGCAAGGTCTCCATGTAGAAATGCACTCTTCACATCCATGTGGTGCACTTCCCAGTGCTTGGATGCGGAAATAGCCAAAACAAGGTGGATGGAATCCATCTTTGCAACCGGTGCAAAGGTCTCAGTGTAGTCCACTCCTTGCACTTGGGAGAAACCTTTTTCCACCAACCTTGCTTTGTATTTTATGATAGAGCCATCATCAGAAAATTTCATGTGGTAGACCCATTTACACGTCACTAATTTTCTTCCAGGTGGAAGAGAAACTAGCTCCCATGTATTGTTCTTTTGAAGAGAACTGTACTCTTCATCCATGGCACTTTGCCATCTCGGATCTCGGTGGGAAGAATAGTATGATGTGGGATCTGAACCAGTCATCAAATAACAAATATCAAGAATTAATAGATCAGAAATAAAAATAGCCATACCTGCTCTTTGAAAGTCTGCTCTTGTTCGTCTCGGATCAACAGGATTTCCAAGGTTCGAACCAGCAAATTGAAGAGTGTTTTGGGACCACTTTGGTAACTGAGCAGGATCATAATGGTCAGATTTAAAACCTGATATGTCATGATCATCATGTGCTGCTAAAATATCAAAAATATCAGAACTCATACCTTCATTATCGCTGCACGGATCTTCTTCTGGTGAAGGCGGTGAAACGACAGTTTCTTCCTCGACTAGTTGCAATTCTTGAAGCGGTTCTTCAAATTGCACACTGCGCTCTATGAATATCTTTTTAGATCTGATATCCATGGGTTTATATGCTTTTTATTCTTCCCCATATCCTATCAGTATGCACTGAATACTTTGTGGATCCAAACCTCGTCTCTTCTTGGAAGGAATTCTAGCCCATGCAGTAGAGCCAAAAACTCTCAAATTTGACACATCCGGTTTGTGACCAAAGAATACTTCGAAAGGAGTCATACCTTTCATGGATGAATGTGAAACATGGTTCTATATGTATGCAGCAACATTGATTGCTTCAGCCCAAAGATTTGCAGCCAAACCTTTTGATTCAATCATGCATGTAGCCATCTCTTTCAGTGACCGATTTTTCCTTTCCGCTACACCGTTCTGCTGGGGTGTGTAGGGAACTGTATGTTGGATCTGAATTCCGCTTTGGGCACAAAGTTGCAGTAGCTCAAACTTGATATATTCTCCACCATTATCAGATCTAAGAGCTTTGATCTTGCTCTCAGTGGCAGTCTCAACAAAAGCCTTAAAATCCTTGAATTTTCCAAGCACTTCTGACTTGTTTTTGAGAAAGAATACCCATGTAAAGCAGGAAAAATCATCAATAAATGTCAAAACATACCTTGAACCATTTAATTACGTATGGGGCAGCGGACCAATGATATCAGAATGTATAAACCCCAAAAATGTGGAAGCTCTGTTAGCTTTTCCACAGTCGAATCTGTGCTCGGGGTGCTTCCCAATAAGGCAACCAGTGCATATTCCCTTCGAGGAACGGAGTTGTGGAAGACCATCTTCAATGGAGTTGTTTGATAAAAGCAGAAAATACTTATAATTAAGATGTCCAAATCTTTCATTCCAAATCCTACTAACCTCATTACCATGTGTGCGAAGAGCTGTGGGCTTTGCAAGCGGAATAAAGTGTGAAAACTCATAGCATTTTGTAGTGCAGTTCGCCTTTCCGACTACAACAAGTCTTCCACTTTTGATATCAGAAATTTCAACTGTATTAGGGCTAAATGTAACTTGCTTTAGTTCACCAGTGTGTGTCATTTGATACACAAAAAGAAGATTTGAAGCCAAGGAAGGCACATAGGGAACATTCTGAAAGCTTCCATGATCTACATGAATCGTATCTTTGCCCTTTGAAGACATTTTTGAGTCATCTCCCAAATGGATGGGGATGGAGCTGTTTGGATCGAATGAAGAAAAAGAATCAATATTTGCAGCCATATGATTCGATGCACCCGAATCTATCAAGAGAGTAGTGGGCTTCGAAACAGTTGCCATGAGTGCTTGTCCTCTTTCATGATCATCATTCCTATCATTCTTCCTTGCACCGTGAGGAAGACTTATGTTGTTCTTTTCCAAAAGGAGGGCCATTTGATCTATAGTATTCTTCATACATGAACTTTCGGGATGAAAGCCACGGTTGCAATAAGTACATTTAGATTTTTGGTTACCTTCTTTGCCCTTTTGCTTGAACTTCGAACTAGATGGTGCATCCATCTGTTTGCCTTTCTCTCTTTGCTTGTGAGGTTCGAATTTGGGCTGCTCCTTATTTTGCTTTCCTTTACCATTCGAGATCTTGGGTCCTTGAACATATAGGGATGAATCTTTGGAGCTTATGGAAACCATTTGAATCAACTTATCATGCTCTTTTGTGATGGACTCAATGAAGGCATTCAAGGTAGGCATCTTCCAATTTGGGGTAGTTAGCCGACCGGAATTGAAAGTAGAGACAAATACCGAATAATATTTACCAAGCTTGCTGAGAATGGAGAGGATCAATTGCTTATCCTCTTTGATAACTCCACTGTTCTTCAACTGCATGTTCAAGTTCTTGAATTTTTTGAAGAATTCATTAATGGTCTTGAAATTCTCAGGACTAAGGGCAATCAATTCATTCTCTAATTGAAAAGCCCTAAGCTCGTCCTGCTTGCCAAATAGTGTTTGAAGTTGCTCCCATATATATTTTGGAGTCTTCAATCCACTGAGATGGAAGTGAAAATATTTGGAGATGGAGAGACAAAGAAGACCATAAGCTCCATCAAGCTTGTTGTGGTGTTTGGTTCTATCTGACAAGGTGTTTGGCTCCAATTCAAGACCAAGAGTGACTCGGTAGTAACCTTTTGAATGTAATATGATCTCCATATCATCTTTCCAATCAAAATAATTGAATTGGGTGAGGATAGGCTTTGAAGAAGAGTATTCCATTGCTAGGAGCGAGTGCACACTGATGTAGAAAGGCTTGCAAGAGCAAGGTAGCTAATGCAATTGATGGAGACAATAACTTGCAAATCACAATAAAACCAAGAACAATGAGGTCGAACAACCCACCCTTTTAGAGTTGCATGACACCTGGGATTGGAGATCAAGAAATGTTGAATGGGTCCAATGTATCAGATCTAGGATTTATGTGGAAACTCAAGCTTCTGGAGTGGTATTGGAAGTATTTTCAAGCTTTGCATGCATAAGAGCGAATGCCCTTGAGATCTTTCATGCCAAAACGTTTTGTAATTTTTGAGCAAAATTCACTCAAATCCTCTTGTAGAAACACCTGTAGAAAAGAGATCTTGTCCCTGCAATGGCTCTGATACCATGTAAAATTAGTCACAGCAGATCTAATGAACAAGTAAATCAATCACAATGGATGAAACTTAGAAAAATGGTGTAAAACTGTGCAAAGCATGCATTAGTGCTCAATATCCCAATGAGGGTGAATAATTACAATACAATACAGTCACAATGACTGAGCAATTCGAATTGCCTAAGGAGGTCATTCGAATCCCTGAATGGAGTAGCTTGACTCCAATTAGGAGTCCTCATCATCAATCAATGGTGGTCATCAATGCACGAGAACCAGTCATCCAGGTGCCAGTCTGAGTCTAACTGAGTGTAACATGTGTGACTGAAGTGTGTAGCACTGATATAGGGAAGTGGACTCAGTAGAGGGCACATGGGAGGCTAACTGAAGTCAGAACAAGTCATCTAGTTAATCTGGAGGTCCAACGGAGTGAAACAGTCAGTCGGGAGTGAAACTAGCCTCAAATCAGGGAGAATCGGAGCTAACTGAGTGTAACTGACGTGGAACTATAGTGGTAGGTGAAGAAGTGCACCCTTCTCTGGCAGTAGGTGAGAAGTGGGCGCCTTCCTGACTAGGAGGGCTAATGAAATGATGTAAGAAGCTTCTGGGTGCTAGAATAAGGTGGCTAAGGTGCTGGAGGCATCAACCTGGTGACTGGGATGCATGCAAAGTGCATGCAAACCCTAGAATTTGCATGCAAACCCTAATTGCATGCAAGATCTTGAAAAAGATGATGTGGATATCCGAACACCTTGGCCATAGTCATGATAGTTTTTCAAATTGATGCTAACGGTCAAATAATTGCCAAGTATGATGTCCAAGTTGGTAATAATGCAAAATTAGATCCAAATGGACATGGTTGGTCATATCAAGAGAAAATTTCCAATTCAAAGTTTGTAATATTCCCATCCAAATGAACTATCATGGAGGAAAATTACTAGTTCCATAGGTTGCGGGTGGAAGCATTAAAAGTTGGAGTAAAGGAGCTACAAGACCCAAAATGACCTTGGACTTACAAATTCACATTAAATGGTTCAATAAATAATAATGCAAAGAAAATAAGGTGGCATTCGATCATGAGGGCACATAAGAGGTTGTGGGACCCACATGTGGCAAGATTGCTCACTACACTTGGCATGATTATCTCACCAATTCAAGTTCAAGATGAAGGGTAACATACTTGGGGGATTTTAAGAGGTATTATTCATGGCATGAGTCATGTAAGGTCGAATTGGAGTGGAAGAAAAATTCCCATGGAAGAGGAAGAGGCCTCTTAGAAGAATTGTGACACTTGGAGCTAGAGTCCATAACTTCTATGACAACAATGATGAAGATTCTATGATACCTATTAGAATGTTCAGACCTGATTGCTGAAATATGACATATATGACATGTTAGGGCTAAAAGTAGCCTCCAATAGGGTGCATAAGGGAGTTATGGAATCCAAGAAGCTTCCCCATTCGAATTGAGGGAAGATGGAGACTAGGAATTGTTGGACAAGTGGCACACATTGGAATCTTTTTCTAACTTGGGTTGTCATGAGGCTTTTGGAAGGAATTTGACCCATGGAGGACTTGAGAAGTTTATAAAATAAAATAGCAAATAATGAAAGGATATTTTGATCATTTTTTGTTTGCATCTTTGCAATTTGGAGAGCTTCTATCTTGTCCATGCTAGTGGAGTGTTTACTCTACTTGCCTTAGTACCAATTTCGAGGGTGAAAGATTCCCATTCTAATTGGAAATTAGAGAGGCCATTCAGAACTTTCATTTGGAGATACAATGGATTTATTTGTTGTGAGTTGAATCTGCATGGAATCTCCTAATTATTTCTTCCTCAACTTGTTCCCATCTCTATCTCACATTTCTCTGCATATTTTGGCTCTTGGAGGAAGGGCGCACTTGATGAGATGCTGATATCTTTGTGAGAGTCCAAGATACAAAAATTATCTATAATATGATATATATACTATGTATTTGATGCTCAAAAGTCTCTCAGGTTGAAATACCAAGTGAAACTATGTAAAAATACCAAAAAATGCATAAATGGTGACATTTTCCCTATATCTTGTTATGAGAGCTTGAAGTTGCTATAGTTCGATTTGTATCTATTCATCTATGTGATTTTTATGATGTATGGAGAGTCATTAATGTTCTGAATAATTTTCATATACATTACATATAATCCTTTTGAACAAAAATCCCGAATTTCATATCAAGTGGTGAAGTTTCCTATCATTTCCCCCTATGTGAAGACATGTCCACAAACCTCTGATTTATGGCGGTTGCAGGAGCCTTTAAAAACTGATTAATGATGAATTTTGGTTCCCATTGAATTCATTTAAATAATACATGTCTCTTTCTGAAATTTGTGAGGGTCGTACTACATTTTGGAAGACATTAGTGACCTCTACCCTTGGGGGTTTGAACCTCGAGTTTACTAGTAAATTTCACTATTTTATCCTAATGTTAAATGAATGTTGCAGAAGTATTTTGAGAGTTTCCAAGGATCCATCAGCTTCATTTTTATGTCTCAATACATTTCAAAAACTCTCGGTCCTAATTCAAAATCCTTATGATTCTTTTGGAGCCATCTACCCTTGGGGGTTTCAACATCGATTTTCCTAGTAATTATGCCTTTCATTCTATAATTGTAAATGCAAGTTGCTCAAGTATTTGGAAAGTGTACAAGAATATAATAGATGATTTAATGTGTCCAAATACATCTCAATCCACTCCATGCACCATTCAAAAATATTTCGTATCATTTGGGACAGTTTGGGGATTTACTAGTCTAGGTTTCGAAAATTGACTAATTTGGGAAAAAATTCAAATTGGGGACATTACAGTGGTATCAGAGCATGGTCCTTGAACCTGTGCATTAAGTTCATCCATTTAAGAATAAATTGAATCCATGTATTACTATTATGATGACTCCTATGGTTACAATTCTTATGAGAAAAATGAATTACAAAGATTGAGAGCAACATGTAAAACCTTGCCCCAACAATATTAGGCATATCTTGATATGTATAAGGAAGATATACAAAATCCCACTCCTTTTGAAGAATTTCCTGATTGGGTGTTTGAAAATAGTTCCAATATTGAAGATGTGGATTTAGTGAAGAAAGGTTTATACCATTCTTGGAAAAGACCTTGGAGAGAAAATGATATCTGTTTGAGTGAAAAGAGCAGTGAAATATCCAAAGCCTCATTGGGTGCAAGTGTTTCCTACTTGAAGAGAATTTTTGGATTTATTCCAATAGAGGATCCAAATATCTTGATCGTAAGGAAACTAAGGGTAAATATGAGTTATCTTTCTTGGAGGAGCACAAACAAAGTACCAATCAAAGGAAAGGAGAGGAAAGGACGACCAAATGTGAAGCTTCCTTAAACGTAGCAAAAGCCTTACATGAAGAGGATCAAAAGCCACTCCCAAGTGACTCTGAAAAATATGAAGAGACATCACATGATGACACTTCTTCACTTTCTGATCATTTGGGTGAGTTGGTTCATTCTCCTACATCCTACACTTCCATATTTTGCAGCATTCATCCTAATGAAGTATGGGTGAAAAGTTTCTTTTTGATGGTGCCACATGAGGAGTATGAAAGTCCTATCTTTCCTCTAGATGATTACATGATTAGAGCACCTTATTATTTAAATTTTAAGAAGCATACTTTGTTACCTTATGATGATGGACATATACATGGATTCACTTATGATGTTCACCTGAGTTACTTGAAGAATCATGATTTTCCTTGCTCCTTGCTTACTTCAAATGATGTTGGAGGAACTTCATCAACTACTTGGGTGAAGAGATATATGATTGGAGAAAATTTTTATTGGAGACAACATCATTTTTCATTTATTGATGAGACGCATATCCATGGATGCATAAATGGTACTCTTGTGAGCCCTTGAAGGCTCATTGTTTTTCTTGCTCCCTAATTGATTCTGATTTTAGTGGAGATTCCTCATTCACTTCTTGGATGAAAGAATACATGGCTGACTATTTTGATGAATATTACATCCTTTTGGAGAAACATTATAGGACATGGGATCCTCACCTGTGTCATTGCAGCAGATTTGATTGGTCACTTGATGCTTGTATGCACTTGGCAAATGGTGGTCTACTTGCTTGGAGGTATAAGCACTTTCATGATTATTCGATGAGGCACCTCCTTGATGTACATTTTTATTATGTTGTTATGTACTTTGATGATATATATTTTGTACTTATGATGATTGGAAGAATTCATACAAGGAAATGGGATCCAAGAATTATCTTACCCGATGGTATGGGTTGGAGAGAACTCCTAATTGTTGGAGTGCAATACAAGCAATGAGACCCTGGGATAATTTTTAGTCCCGTTGGTTTAAATTTTTTGGGGACACAAGTAGTATGGAAGATTGAGACACACTTAATAAAGTGATTTTAATCAGAGTAGTGCAGCAACAAGCATGGTGGTTCCTCTCTAAAATTTTCATAGAATCTTGAAGACTCAAAGTTGGGAAACTTCAAAGAATTATAAAGAAAGGTGTTTCCAAAATATGAAAGAGGTAAAAGAGTAATTGTGCAAACTTTGTTTTGATGGATTCAATTAATATTTTGTTGTTTACTAGTGATGTCACAGGGGATATCAATATGAAAAAGAAAATACACATCTCCTTTCTTTTAGAAACACACAATTGTAGTGCATGAGTGACACTACTCAGAGGTTTAGAAGCAAGGTTTTGGAAAGAAAGCAAGTTCTTCAACATCCACGTGTGAAATTTCTTGAGGACAACCATTATTGGGAAGGGAGGATTTTTGATGTCCCAAAAATTTGCATTGGGTCACAATGGACTAATCCCCTTGGCCACAGCCATGATAGTTTGCAAATTGATGCTAAGGGTCAAATAATTGCCAAGCATGATGTCCAAGTTGGTAATAATGAAAAATTACATCCAAATGGACAAGTTGGGTCACATCAAGAGAAAATTCCCAATTCAAAGTTTGTAATATTCCCATCCAAATGAACTATCATGGAGGAAAATTACTAGTTCCCTAGGTTGGGGGTGGAAGCATCAAAACTTGGAGTAAAGGAGCTCCAAGAACCAAAATGGCCTTAGAATTACAAATTCACATTAAATGGGTTAATTAAATAATAATACAAATAAAATAAGGTGGCATTGGATCATGAGGGCACATAAGAGGTTGTGGGACCCACATGTGGCAAGATTCCTCACTACACTTGGCATGATTCTCTCACCAATTCGAGTTCAATATGAAGGGTAACATACTTAGGGGATTTTAAGAGGTATTATTCATGGCATGAGTAATGTAAGGTCGAATTGGAGTGGAAGAATAACTCCCATGGAAGAGGAAGAGGCATCTTAGAAGAATTGCGACACTTGGAGCTAGAGTCCCTAACTCCTATGACAACAATGATGAAGATTCTATGATACCTATTAGAATGTTCAAACCTGATTGCTGAAATATGACATATATGATATGTCAAGGCTAAAAATAGCCTCCAATAGGGTGCACAAGGGAGTTATGGAAGCTAAGAAGCTTCCCCATTCTAATTGAGGGAAGATGGAGACTAGGAATTGTTGGACAAGTGTCACACCTTGGAATTTCTTTCAAACTTGAGTTGGCATGAAGATTTTGGAAGGAATTCGACCCATGGAGGACTTCATAAGTTTCTAAAATAAAAGAACAAATAAGGAAATGAGCTTTTGATCATTTTTTATTTGCATCTTTGCAATTTGGAGAGCTTCTAGCTTGTCCATGCTAGTGGAGTGTTTACTCTACTTGACTTAGTACCAATTTCAAGGGTGAAATATTCCCATCATAATTGGAAATTGGAGAGGCCATTCAGACCTTTCATTTGGATCTACAATGAAATTATTTGTTTCAGGTTTAACCTATAGGGCATCTCGTGGTTCTTTCTTCTTCGACTTGTTCCCATCTCTATCTCATATTTCTCTGCATATTTTGGCTCTTGGAAGAAGGGCGCACTTGGTGAGATGATGATCTCTTTTTGAGATTCCAAGCTACACCATTTATTTTTAATATGATATATTACTCTGTATTTGATGCTCAGAAGACTCTCAGGTTGAAATACCAAGTGAAACTATGTAAAAATACCAAACAATGCATAATGGTGCCATTTTCCCTATATCTTGTTATGAGAGCTTGAGGTTGCTATATTTCGATTTGTATCAGTTCATATATGTGATATTTATGATGTATGGATAGTCATTAATGTATGTATGATGAGCAAGAGCTTCATATTCAATAATATTATTTGTACACTCAAATTCCAGCCTACAAGCAATCATAATTTTGGTTCCTTTTGGATCTATCAGTACACACCTTGTCCCAACACCTTCCTTTGATTTAGAACCATCAAAAAAGAAAGTCTAAGAATATAATCCTATTCTAAAATTTGTATTTACATTATATACATTGTGTTCAATTGTGCCAGAAAGGAACAACAGTGTAATTTACAGTTCTAGTTTGACTTTTAATATTTCCAATGGGTGAAACATTAGCAGGAAAATTTCCAAAAAATGTGTCAAACGTGTATTATTCAATATGTGTACTGCAATAAACAATAGGCTCATTGGGATCATTTATATCTGTCACTGTTTGTCTCATGTATGGCTCTCTATTGATTTTAATTTTATTGGGTTTACCATTGTATGGCAGCCATAAGTGGGACCAATTGGTAGCAAAGTATCCCTTTAGTTTATCTAACCAGTCTCTGCTTAGCCACATGCCATAGGCTTTGGGAATATCAGCAATTACAATATCAATGGTCTGATGGATTCTTCAATTGGAAGATAGTGTGATGAGGACATCTTTCAGTTCTCCTAATACCCTAACTCTTGATCTATCATGTTGGACAATATGGGTAGGAGAAGGTTCCCAAGAGACATTAAGATTCTTACAAATCAAAAGAGGCATGACATTAGATGAAGCACTAGATTCTATCATGCAATTGTGTACATTCCTATTGAATATCTCAAAAGCAAGTAGAAATGGATGTGTCTTCTTCCCAGATGTTTTTTGGCCACTTGGCTTTATTGGAGTTTCTAAAGTGTTATTTTGAACTTCTCTAGATTTATTAAGAATTATGATTTTGGGTAAGGTTTCCCTCACGGAAGGTATCGTAAGTATTTCAAATAAAGAAATATCAGCCTTCATATTTTTTAGATCTTCAACTACGTTATATTCAATTTCAGGAATGACTACTTCCTTTTGCATTGTAGCTTTACCTTTTTTGGGGTTGGATGGTGGTGGAGATTCCTGTGACACTTTCCCTTTACTACAAGTGTTGTAAGTATGTTGTACATTATATATTGTTTCCAGTTCGCATTATTCTTCAAACAAAGGTAGTTCAACGAGATAATTGATAGTATTAATATGCTGATCTTGCTCTTCATTAGGAGGTTCAGATTCCTCAGTATCTTGTATTTTAGGGATTTCCTCATTATTATCAAGGATAGCTTGTGACTCAGTGACTAGAGATCTGTAAATAGAATACATTTCTTCTGAATACAATCCCTCATCAGGGGTGGGTGGAGTTTGATTTTGAGGAGGTTGATAAGGCCTTCTAAAAGGTTGTCTTACAAATCCTCTATTATTGGTTTGAACCTCAATATTTATTTTCCTTAAGTCTACCGTCTCATTTGATATCTTTTGCAAAAATTTCTTTATACTATCCATATCAAAAGGATTTTTTTTTTGTATGGAAGGTTTAGGGATATTTTCTTTCTTTTTATGAGATGTGGAAGGTTGATCTGCTTGAACATCTGGATTATCCTTTAGACCAAACATATCCTTCTCTACTGATATTGCCTCAGCAAAAGCTTCTTGAAGGTTGTTTTTATGTGCTCTTTTGACCCACATAGCAATAGGTATGGGTAGACCTTTAACATAATAGGCCACCAATAATTCTTTAGCTGGGAGAAAATTATGGGGAATCTTATTTTTTGAAAAGGAAAAACTTTGGTTAAAGTCTTTCACCCTTTCTTTCCCTTTAATTTTTAATGATGACAAATCCATGAGTAGATCTTCAAGTGTTCTATCATCCCCAATTTTTTCAAGAAATAAGGTTTCAAAATCAGTCCAAGAAGTAATGGACCCAGCTATTAAGGTGAAGTATCATGTGGCATCTTTTCTTTCAAAGGTGTAAGGAAATAACCTACAAACCACATCTTCATGTACAACATTTTTGAGTCCAATGGATTTCATAAAAGTCTTGAGATGATCATCTGCTAGTGTTTTATCATCAGGATTAAATTTAGGGATCCACTTCTCTAGATTTTTGGGTAGTCTATATTGATCCCCAAGAATGAACACAACATCCTGATCTAACCATGGCCTATTAGGATGATTTTCCGATGGACTGCTTACTGGTGTATAAGAACTTGAAGATGAATCACTTTCACATGAATCCTCTGATGATGATGAAGATGAGGAAGGAGGTGATGGTGGTGTACCTCCTAACACTATATAGGGTTGTGGATTATCCTCGGTTTGATTTGTCATTTCAAACAATGGATTGTTTTGAGTTTCAGGAAATAGTTCCTAACTGACTGTGTTTTGATTTTCAATATCAATGTATGAATTGTTTATAGGATGCTTCTGAGACAGTGATTGTCTTAGGTTCCTAGTTGACTCAGTCCTATATTATACTATGGAGGTGAGATCCTTAGTACTTTGTATCATTTGATCAAGAGTTAAAGGTCCTCTGGTTGGTGAAACAAAAATAGTCTCAGGTCTTTTGATCTCTTGTATAATTAAGGGAGTAATGGGGACTGTAGGTTGAGTCTCGGTTTGTGGGATAGTCGATTTGGATGCGTCTATTTGACTTCTAGTCACGTTTGGTGTCCTGACGAGAGGAGGTTTGTTGGTATTTCATTTAGGCATGACTAATCATGGCCCTGTTTCTAGCGCCATTGTTGAAGCCTAGGATATGTTGGAGATCTCCAAGACAACAATGCAAAAGAGATATCCCAATATGAAAGGCTTCAAATAATCCTACGCAAGTATTATCCTATCCTCAAATTATTTGGTATAGCTAACTCTAATGGATATTAGGCCTCCGTTGGCACTCTGAGAGTAATTAAAATGAAACTTTCTTCCTTAAGGAAAGACCTAAAGGTTAACTGCAAGCTAATGAAAGCAAAAAAGAAAAAAGTAAAAATATGATCTATCTAAATCTAATTATAGGTTGTGAATCCTCAGAGAAACCGGATCAAGGGATTGTGGTATTTATCACTCCGACCAATGACAATTTGAATCAGATCTAATAATACCTTCTTTGATAAAAGACAAAATAGTTAAAAATAAATTTGTTCTCAATCAAATATTTATATCATGTGACTGTTCTGAAAAAGATATGTTAATTGACAAGTTAACATCTAAAACAAAAGGGACAATTCTGCAGTTACAAAAAATATTGAATAAGATTATGTGAAAAAGAGAAAATAATTTCATGTTACTTAATATTCATATGAATCACAAATGAAAAATCAAATACATATTCATAGGCTTATGATTATTATATAACCAAATAAAATTGAATTATTGAATCAATGCAAGAAAACCCATACTCATCAAGAAAAATTGATAAATAGATTACCAGAAAGAAAAGATAAGAAAAGACTGACTGAATTTCATCAAAGACTATAACAAATTACAATCCTCCATGTGCAACAGTATGCCTCCAATTATTTTTTCCTGTGGTTCTCCCCCCTCTAACATGATATCTAAGTCTCTTTAAATAACAGGTACATAATAAGTTACAAAATAAACTAACCTCCCATGAAATTAGGGATTACATAATATTTGGTTAAGATTTACCAAGGGCATATTGCCATTGGAAAAAAACATCCAAAAAATCATCAATATCCTGATAATGAGCATGTTCGAGCTGTAGTTGAGCTTTGCAAAGGAAAGCTTCGATCTCCCTCTTCTTCTTGAGTGACAACCTTGTTTAAAACATCTTGAAAGGAATTTGCACCTTCATAAACCAAATCATTAATCTTTATTTCATGCATACTTGTAAATTGATGAAGAAAACCAGAATCTGTGGCAGGGTAAAATTCACAACAACAATTGTTTGCAGAAGGTAAAATCAAAGCGAAAAATGTTAAAAAGAATGTAACAACTCGAAATTTTCCAAAATAAAAAAATAAAATTATAGTAGTTAAATTTAACAAATTTAGTTAATGCGGAATAAACAAATTGTAATGAAAACTTAACTAAAATAATTAACAGAAATGACCTGTCAAAATTTCTCAATAATCACATCTAAAAGATAAGCTACTGAATTAAGCAGATGTTAGATACTTCGATAACGACCCTTTTTGTTAAGCATATGCGTATGATAAACTGACTTATCTTTCAGTCCTAGATTGTATTCAGCTGATAATGAAATGAAAACAGGAATTAACACTGACAGTTTGATTGTTTGTTTGACAAGGGGTCCTACGAGACGTCCTGGAGCTTACTTAGCTACATTTAGCTAAGGCTGTTGAAATGTTTTCATGTGCAGACTACAGGTAAATTCATTTCACCAGACAGCATAGAAATAAATAGAAGTATTGTTTTCATTTAAGCTGACGTCATTGTAAAAGAGTTTAAGTGTTGGTACTCTCTTGTGATGACCTGCAAAAGTAACAGAAGTATGAATTCTCCATCATTAATTAACTCGTAAAGAGTCTTTCGATACTCTTCCAGATTCTGATTGCAGTGTCTCTGTATTTGTTAGTAAGTAATTAATGATCAAATATCATCATTAGATTTAGGTTAGTAGTTCCATGGACTAATGAAACATACACATATCATTCTATATGTCTTTATTGAAATTCGTAAATGCAAAACAGACCTAGAGTATTAAAATCCTATGTACTACACGTTTAAAAAGTATTATCACAAGATTGCTAGTATTATCGTACTTAGTATGTTTGTACCATACGACAGCTACTAGGGCTGTACATAACAACTGTAAATTGTGTTTTGCAATCGCGACAATAACACACCATTTAATGAGATTTTACAACGTTCTTTTAATAAATGAATAATTCCTAACAATAGCGAAATATCGTAGCAATGTTGCAAAAATCATTTAAAATATTTATAAAGTCCCAATAATTGTAATATTAAATATAATATATATTCCAAACACAACATAACTAACCGTTAATATTATTGAAACTATACAAAAATCAAACAATTAGCAACATATTGTGAAATAAAATACGATACTAATGCTAAGCTATATGGTAGTAACACCATAAGCAAAATACAATGTTGAACCTATATATTAAATCATTTTTGAAATAAAAACCGTAACTATAATGTAATAACATACATAACAACGTAATGTGAAGCTTAGCGTTTAAACTATGGTTCTCGTAACATGTCTTCGTATTAATGGCTACCATACTATCGTGACATGCATTAAATGCAGGGATTGACAATATCATTTTCGTACTAGCAGGTGCTGCCAGGTTATGGTCCACATTAGTGCTTCTCCGAGGTGGACTGCTATAATGTGAAACCACGCCACTCTACCACGTGAACCATGGTTTCGAGAAGGTTGGTGAACCCTGCTGGCATGCGTCGTTAGCTGATGTGTAACCCAAACGGGTGGTGTGTCAACTTGTAAGCCTACATTAAAATTCTGGTAAGGTGGTGCTATTAAATACAGTGATAAATGCTATCAACTCGAAACACAAAGTAGTGTGCTGGCTCATCCTCCGCCGTTGATCTCAATCACTCTCCATCGTTGATTCCAGAACCCTAAAACGTGTAAGTGAAAACACTCCCCACTCTTTTCGGTCTTCATCGTGTTTGTGGGACGCGACCGACAGGATGCCCGATTTTTGAATGAAGGGTTTTGATCTTCTAGGGTTTCGATTCTGGGTTTGTAAACAATTGTGAATCTTGAAGTTTAACCTGCAAATGTTTAAGGTTTGGCACGGCCTCTCAGTCCAGGTGACAGTATTGTTTTGCATTCCACCATCTTCGTTCTCCGTTGTTTAATCCTTCCACTGTCGTGAGAGTTTGGAGCTTATCTCATTTTTGTTAGTGCAAATGCACTAGGTCGAGGTTTCGATACCTATGTTCTTTGACCAACCTTCTGCATAACTTGTAAGGTGGATGCTGCTCTAGGAGGAAGCTTTCGTCGCTATCGTGAAGTTGTAGAGAAGTTCAGCGTTGGAGCTTGAAGGTAAAATTCTAACTAATGTATCGTTTCAATACTGTAATACGTTCGTTTTCCCTGGAAAACCGTTTTGACCACTTCATCCTTCGGTTGTTTTGCAGGTTTCACAATCATAAAGGAAACTAATGCACATTCGTTGTGAATGAGTGTCCTTCGTCAACCTCTGATAAGCTCCGGTGGTTTCCTTCGTGTCCTCGTAGGGCCCTAGTGTGGTTTTTTTTGTTGTTGTTTGATGAAAGCAAAGGAAAACCAAATCGTTGCCATGATAACTTAGGTTTTTGCTTTTGGGGTTCCATCCATCATCTACGAAAAAAGTGTATGCTCAGTTTTAAGTTGTTGCTATTTGGAACCTCAATGTAATGCTTTAAAAAGGGTTTGAAGTGTTTTCAAAACTTCATGATACTAAATGTTGAGCTGAAGGGAAAAACCCTGCAAAAAAAAAACTTGTGAATCCACAACTCCGTTTTGTTGAGTTTTTAAGTGGAACGAGCTTATTTGTGTTTAAACGACAGTTGATGCAATGTTAAAGAAGGTTTTCTTGGAAATAATGATACTTGTGTTTTGTTTTTCATCTGCCATGGATACTTGTTTGAAATGTTTTGATTTCTATGTGCTCGGCTTAGGAATAAAATAATACTTAAAGAACTAATTATATAATAAAGGAAAATAAAAGCTTAAGGAGAAAAACAAGACTGTACAAGTGTTACATCGATCTTCCACCCTGTGAGCATCAGCATTATTTGTCCTGTAGGATCAATTTCAGTGACTCCGATCCACTTATATCCTTCAGACACTAGTTTTCCCTATTTTTATTCCTACCCACCTGTTGCATTCTTATAGTAGGCGTACCCACGAGTTGCATCACTATAGCCCGCAGGTATCAAGTAAAATGGTAAAAACCACTATTTATTACTTTTTACTCCCAGAAAGCAGTCATTGGGTGACCTTTGGCTATCCATCTGCCCGAGTAACGCCTCGATGTGTCCTTTCACCTACCTTTGAGAGGACTATATATTGAGCACATATGGCTTATGGACGGGAGGAAGAAGAGAATAACAAGAGAATTCTAGTGGATTTTTTCCCTATCTTGAGTCTGCACTCATTGATCCTTGTAGTTGTGAACCCTTTATGTTCACCTTCCAAACTCCTATATAGTTTGAGTTTTCCATTCATGGAGGATTGAAGTAGTGGAGGCACAAGTGGATTTATCTAGATCTTGATTCAGATTGGTTTCCAGCAAGAGGTCGTATCACTTTGTACTTCTTGTTAATTAATAGAAATACTCATATTCTCGTCCATCATGTTGTGAATGTTGTTTATTATACATTGGGTTACATTTGCTTGTGATATTATGGACCATTGTTATTGAAAATGTTAATGTCATTTATATATTATATGTACTTGTTGGATATTGGCTGTCAAGACTAATTTGCAGATTTCAAGTGCACGGATTGAAAGCTCCAACGAGGATCTACATCAAACGTTTGGATCGACGTTGGTTATATTTCTCCATTATCTTAACATTGTCATTTATAATAGCATTGTTTTGGGAATTGAGTTGATTTCTGGTAGTCATCTGTCTGTTGTGGTATTCCCAAGCCATAGTGAGTTTTCTCCAATATAGAAACGGCGACTTCGCTGGGGAAAACATCCATGTTTGAGAAATTTTTTGAGCATTAGTCCTTAATTAGAGTTGTTGTTTATCGAAGCCATATGTCACTAACTGGCCGTTAAGATACACCATAGAAAAATTGCTTTTTCTAAGCCTCTAGACTCTTTGTTTGACCATTTTCCTTTCCTCACCCGCGAGTTAGCTTAGTTCTGCCCGCATCTACTTGCCTCTATTTACTCTACAATTCACGGGTACCCGCATGTATTCCTTCGACAGTAGCGTATAACTGCGAATTTTTTTGGTTTATGAATATTGGTTGTTGCTGGGTTGGCTTTGGTGGTTCCTGAGTCTTTGTTGGCCTCTTTCTTGACTGTTTCATGCCTTGGTTGTGACCAGAACTCTTCGTTTCTCTTGGTTGAGCCTTCTTGGTTTTTTACCAATCTTTGGATTTAGTGTCTTGCTTTTTCCTTTTGAGCTCATTCCTTTGGCTGAGTTTTGTTGTTTAGGATCTGTTGGGTTGTCTTAGTGATCTTCTCGGCACTTTAGTGACTGAATAGTAGGATTTTTCTTGCATTTTTTCATTCCATTTACATTGAAAAAATAAAAAATATACATCTAGTTTTTTGCATTTTCCTTCTTGTTTATAAGCGAAAATACAAAATATTTTACTTTCATGTATTGCATCTTGCATTGAGTGCTTGTTGCCTTCATTTAGGTTCTTCTTATGCATCGAAAAGATAAAAGATTGCATCTTTATTTCAAAATTGTTGGTTGGTTTTGCATATTAGTGGCATTGTTTTATTGGATAGATGAGTCTAGGATTGGACGATTTTGCATACTATTGAGTCTACACATCACTAGTTTCACGATCATATCCCTTGATTAATCACAACCATTAAAATTAACGCTTAATCTTAAAATTGATTAGACTGATTTTATTTATAGGGTACAGCAACTAGCTTAGGTTTAGAGTTTTGGAATAAATCATTGTGAGTTAACAATCCAAGACTACTAGACGAAACAATAGGTGTATGACCAGGGAGTGGAGGAATGCATGGTATAGATTGGTGTTCTCAGGAAGCTCTACTCAATCCAGAGTTAAGCACGAGGTCATGGGAGGTTGGTTGAGGAGATATCCCTCTGATACCGGCTGAACGTGGGAGATATATCCAGGATTTGTTCGTATCTGGGGGTACCGGAGGTTCGTCCTCTTGTGCTTCGGGCTTAGCTACCCTGCCCATACAAAGGGTCCCACCTGCGACTATCCCCCTGAGCATTGGTTATATTGTGGTGACCATAGTTTCCTTACCTAGGTATTGCACAGGGTACTTACAGTGGTTATGCTATTTGTGTCCTGAGTCAAATAGGGATTGGATAGCATAGTTGTGTTTGTGCAGTGGAATTGACCCTGTACACGCAGTGAAGCCTGGGTGTCTCTATAACTGATTCTGTTACCTCCGGCTATAGTTTGGGAGTCTCAAGCCTCTCCTAGGAGAGACATACTAGCTCTAGTGTCGAGAGCTCATTTAGCCACTTTGTTTGTCTGCTCTTGGCTGTAGTTTCTCTAGGTGTGTGCTTTTGATTTACTGTTTTTGATCGATAGTTGGCCTTTAGGGCATGTTTTGATTATATATGCTCTCTAGAGATATCGTGGCATGGAGCCCTACTCTCCGTCTATCCCGTCAGTTGGCTGGTTTAAAGCCAGCCGAGGTTTCACGCCGTATTGCTAGAGGACACCGGAGGGCTCCTTCTGAGTCTTCAAATTCTTACACGACTTACATCCAAGACTACATGGCTACACATCCCGATATTGAGGAAAAACCTTCGACTCCATCGGGTAGAGTTGACCATACTTCCAATCCCCATACTCCTCATGAGGAATGGGGAGGTGATCCACCTGAGACTCAACCTAGTTATATTTGGCCTAATCCACTTGATCGAGATACGTTTGATCCTTCGGCTCCAGATAATTATCTTTACGGAATTCCCGACTTACCTGAGGATGAAGAATAGGACGAGCCTTTCGTTCCTTCATTTCCACGCAGTTATAGATATGGGATGCTTGAGTCACATGATGACAATGGCCCTATGATCAACCCCACCACACTCTCTTTTGGTATGCCTATTCATAGTACTTTCGAACCTTCCACTATTGTTGGTAGTCACGCTGGCACTAGTCAAAGTGTTAGCCATACTATACCCACTGGGGGCACTACGTTGTCCACCCACACACATAGTATGGGGACTGGTCAGATTCCTAACAATGCTAGTGTTGGAACACGACCACCTCCTAGGATTACCAAACCTAATCAGAACGTTGTTCGGAACATGATTTTCCCTCCACAATCTAATACACGTGCCGCTACTCGTCAACCCAGGACTACTTTTGCGAATGATTATGTTCCTCCCAACCACGGGGGTGGACACATACCGCATAATTTTGCCTCCACTTCCGCCACTAGTAATGCTAATGTAGGGGGTGGGAATATTTCCTATCCACATGGACATCACGTGACCATCCCTGCTACTAGTCACACCAATATTGGAGTTGGGAATGCTTCTCATGCTTCTGGTCACCACGCGACTGCTCAAGCTAATCCTAATGCTGGGGGTGGGAACATACCATACCATTACGGTCATTACAACACGATTCTCGCTATGAGTAGTACATACATGCCCCATACTCATGGTGGCAACCCTTACTACAACACAGTCAGTGCTAGCCACCAGTATCACCCACCACCCCAATATGGTGCCCAAAACGTGCATATACCTGCTTACTATCAAATGGGTCAGGCAGGAGGAGGTTATCAATCTTATGGCCATCGGCAAGCTTATGTTCCATCAGGTCCTCATTATCAACAATTTAACCCCCATGGTCAAGCTTTTGGTCCATCTTATAACACAGTTCCGTTTAACCAACCTTTTATGGGGGCTTATAATCAAGCTTTCCAGCCTCAGCTCCCTTTCCTTGCACACTTGAATCTCCTGGATATTTTGAAGCTCATGAATGATCCAGTGTGTCACGACCCTACTTGGCCCCCGGTCCCTACCAAGCTCCCTTCGGACATTCCGAAGTTTGAGGGGAAAGGTGGTGAGGACCCGAGAGATCATGTCACGACGTTTCACCTTTGGTGCTCCTCCAACTCTTTGAATCACGATTCCATTAGATTACGACTATTTCAATGCACCCTCATGGGGGTAGCCGTGAAGTGCTATGTAGAGTTGCCCAAAAACACCTATAGGGGATTCAACGAGATTGCTTTGGTTTTCTTAGACCATTTCCAATTATCGGTTCGCTATGATACTGGTACTGAGTTGTTGTCCACCTTCCATCAAAATAAGGCCACACATATTTCTGACAATGTTCAAGAGTGGCATCGGTGGAAGAGATTAGTGAAATCCAACATTCCTCCAGAGTTCCTGTTGGAATGGTTCCTCAAGTCTCTACTCCCATACATTGCTAAGGATGTTTCGATGTCCGGCATTGTGACTGAGGATCAAGCTATCTTGAAAGTCTAGCAGTTAGATCTACTTTATTCTTACTTTGGCATTTTGTATGACATTATTCCTGATGCACCGAGAACAAGACATGAGCCTACGTCAGTTCCTGGACCACATGCCGATGGCATCGTGGGGTCCGCATGCACTCGCCCTGTAAACTTGGTAGCTAATCAGATGCAAAATTTGTCGCTAAACCAGTCTGCTCCTAGACAGGTTCACACCTTGTCCACCTCCACTCCGTCGTCTGATGTACACAATGTGCAATCAACAACACCATCGGGTAACTAGCAACCTGGTGGTAAGAAAAAGGGGAGAAATAATCGTAGGGGTGGAAACATGATATGAACCATTACACCAAAACCTCAAGATGTTAGTGAAGGCCACCCACTAGGATCTTAACATCCCACCACGCTCCGTAGTCCATACTCTGGGCTGGATGTGCGCCCATAAGGTGGTGTCCCCTTTGATCCATACGAGCCTCGGACGAACACTGCAATGCCGACGTTTCCACCCGCTCTGTGACTTGAACCTGAGTGGAGGCTCTGATACCAAATGATACGAATCATTACACCAAAACCTCAAGATGTTAGTGAAGGTCTCCCACTAGGATCTTAACAAAACAATGGAAGTAATAACAATACCAATCGTAATACTCCTTGTAAAGAGAATGCCAACCCTCCTCGGGAAGGCGGTAATGCTGATGAGGATCATAAACCTAGGCGTAAGGTTAAATTCCCTTGCAAGCTTTGTGGGTAGGATCATCTTACTCACTTATGTCCTCGAATTGAAGAAGCATCGAAGCACTTGGAACAGAGCCCAACTGTGTTGAAGGATCCCCTTCCTCATCATTAAAACATGGCTTCACATGCTCCCACCATTGGTTATGGCACTAATGAAACGGAAACGGCTTCTTCCAATACTAGTGGTTATGGATGTGTGAATATTGTTCAGTCGGAGGTTTTTGTTGCTACTCGTTAGCGCGATTATGGTGCACCACAAACTAATTTGGGGAATGAGCCTCCCCCTCCTCCTAAAAATTCCTTTCATATCGAGAAGCCCTCCATTATGCCGCGGGTACCGAAATGTGTTCTCAAGCGATCTACGCATAATCCCAATGCTCGGGCTACCTAGAACTACTCCATCGTAGAAGATTTGGGCCAAACTTCATGTGCCATGTCGGCTCTTGAAGTTTTGCAAGCTTGTCCTTCTCAAAAGCATGCCCTTTTGAGTGCGTTAGGAGTTCAGGATGGGGGAAATCCTAGTGTTATCAAGTTCGATACTACTGATGTCCAGCCTCGCTTATCTTACCACATGCCTTTTCATATCCAGGTGGTTTTCCTTAAGAGCTTTGTCAAACGTACTATGGTTGATGAAGGTGCTTCCACGTCAGTAATGTCGTTAGCTTGTTGGAAATCTCTTGGCTCTCCTCCTCTACTCGCGTCTATAACTACACTCACTGCATTCGACGGTAGATCTTTTATGCCTCATGGAATTATCCCTTCCCTTGTTGTCTCCTTGGGAGGTAAGTCTATTCCTATTGAAGTCGAAGTGGTTGATGCGCCCATCGACTACAACCTTTTACTGGGTCGGAACTGGATGTACGCTATGAAGGCTGTCGCGTCTATTGTATTTAGAGCTATTTGCTTTCCCCATGAAGGAAAGATTGTGACAATCAATCAGTTGGATTTTTTTGGCACTCCTTCCGCAACATCCACGGGATCTGTAGTCCCGCAAGTTTCTGATTCTCAGTTGGAAACTGGGAGCATAGGTGTTGGAATGTACCCTTCATTGATGGGAACTTATAATCTTTCTGCACCTGTGAATTTTATTGGAACCATTACCGATAATGCGTCTCCTCCTCAAATAATATGTTATTCCAGACCTTTTATTTAGATGATCCGTGGATTTTTCCATCCACGAGTTCCACGTCTGGAGACATTGCACACGTCGGGATGCCTATGCCTTTATCTATAGCGGAGCTCACTTATGATCATATCCAACAAACCACTGCAGACTCGGATCTCTCTTCTTCCTAGATAGTTGAAGAAGATCCCATTACGCTGCCAGTTTGGGCAGCCAACTCATCTTGTTCCCATGATTTCCTTGATGAAGCTATCCTCGAGGCCATGTGCAGTAGTGAGAGGCCTTGGGAAGATATGCACCATCGCTCTTATTTCCTTCCCAACCTGGAGCTCGTTGAGCAAGAGGAGTTTAGGATGACTCTAGCAGAGATGGTTGGTCACCTTGTGGCTCTTTTGGAGTCGCATGATGTTTTTACGGAGGGGAATATGGCCAATATTTCCCCAACCACTTTGATCAACTTCTCTCACACTCCCAGAAAGATAGAGAACGTTTACATTGGTGCCGATTTTACTCCTGAGGAGATCGCTATTTACACTAACTTGTTTACAGAACTCTGGGAAGCTTTCACCTGGTCATACGAGGAGATGCCAGGAATAGACCCCCACATTGTTGAACACGAGATTAGAACGTATCCTGATGCTAAACTGGTTTGACAATGCTTATGTGTTGTGAACCCTAGGAAGGCAGCTGCTATTAAGGCAGAGGTGGAGAAACTGCTCAAACCTAGTTTTATCTACCCCGTTCCCCTTACCGAATGGGTGTCAAACCCCGTTCCTGTGGATAAGAAGCAGGGAACGATCCATGTATGCACTGATTTTAGAGATTTGAACCGTGCATGTCCGAAAGAAAACTTCCCCATGTCATTCATTGACTAAATATTGGATCCTTGTGCGGGGAGTGAGATTTTTTCATTCATGGATGGCTTCTCGGGTTATAATTAGATTCAAATCAAACCCACAGACCAACATAAGACAACATTTATTTGTCCATGGGGAAAGTTTGCATATCGAAAAATGCCCTTCGGCCTTAAAAACGCCGGAGCCACTTTTCAGCGAGCCATGACCTATGCCTTTCATGATCTTAAGATGATTATGGAAGTTTTCTTGGATGATCTTGCTGGCCATTCTCGCAAGAGAGTGGACCACCCCAAGCACCTCCGTATGATTCTCGAACAATGTATCCACTACAAAATTCGATTGAATCCAAACATATGCATCTTCACTATTAGGATTGGTCTCCTTCTAGGATTCATAGTTTTGAGGGAGGGTATTAGAGTCGATCCTCTCAAAGTTGAGGTAATACTTCAGTTGCCTCCTCCGCGTAATTTTTTATAGCTTCATAGCCTCCAAGGGAGAGCTACTTTTTTGCGTCGGTTTATAGATAACTATGCTAATATTACCAAAGGTTTCGCACGCTTATTGAAGAAAGACACACCTTTTATCTGGGATGAGCGAGCCTAGCAGTCTTTCGACGCCCTTAAGAAAGCTTGGTATCGGCCCCTGTTCTTAGTCCGCCGGACTTTACACGAGATTTCATTCTTTATGTGGGCACGTCTCAAGAGACTATTGGCATGGTCTTGGTTCAAGTAGATGATGCACTCGTCGAGTATGTTATCTATTATCTCAGTCGAAATTTAGTAGATGCTAAGCTAAGGTACACTCATGTAGAAAAACTGGCACTTGTGACTGTCCACGTAGTCCAGTAGTTACGACATTATGTTTTGCTATTGAATTTGATCTGTGGTTTTGCTTTGAACAACCACAGTTGTATCTCACATCAATCCATTTCAGTTCGTGCTATCACGATGCCTTATCGGGGGTAAGTATAATAAATGGATTGTAATCCTTCAGGAATTTGATCTTGGTTTTGCTTCGGAAAAATCGGTGAAATCACTAGTGTTCGCTAAGCTTATGTCGGACCTTCCACGAGTTGATGAGGATGTCATTCATGAAGATTCCTTTGTGGATGAACACTTATTTCTTATCTCGTCCGAGGACCCTTGGTATGGGGATGTCATTGTATATCTCCAAACTTTGAATTTTCCTCCGCATTATTCACAAGATGAGCGACGGCGTGTGAGACATCATGCTAAAGATTATACTATCGTCGGTGATACTCTGTATCGCTGAGGAAAGGATTCCATTCTCCATCGTTGCTTGACTCACGAAGAAGCGGAACGAGTACTTAATGATTGTCATGCGGGGGCGTGTAATGGTCACTTATTCGAGCTTGCTACAACCCAACATATCATGTGAGCTGGTTATTTTTGGCCTACCATCGTTAAAGATTATATTAACGCTGTGAAGAGATGTCACCCTTGCCAGGTGTGAACATACACTCGCATCCAGTGCCCCTCCATCCGGTCTTCACTGTCGGTCCCTTCACTAAGTGGGGGTAGATTTCATGGATTGCAAACCAGCTTCAGCTGGGGGGCATCACCATATTATCGTGGTCGTGGATTGTTTTTCCAAATGGGTTGAGGCCATGCCTACTGTAAAAACCGACGGTGCTACTGCAGCCCATTTTGTGTTCAACCAGATTATCACTCGGTTCGATATCCCGAAAGAGATTTTCATTGACCATGGCAGTCACTTTCAAAACAATATGATGGAGGATTTGTCTCTCAAGCTTGGGTTTCGTCAGGAACACTCATCTTCCTACTATCCTCAAGTGAATGGTCAGGTTGAAGCAATAAATAAGTCTTTGAATACCATTCTCCAACGTACCATCCAACAAAGCAAGACCAATTGGCATATCATGTTATATCCTGCTTTGTGGGCATATCGAACCGCAGTTAAGACTGCCACTAGGTTCTCACCATTCCAGTTAGTTCATGGTGTGGAGTCACTTTTACCGATTGAATGTGAAATCCCTTCACTCAAGCTAGCCATAGAGCTCCTCCCTGATACGACAGATATTGAGCAACGTTTAGTACACCTCGAGCAACTTGACGAGCAATGTCGAGATGCCATTGTGGCCATTCATGTTAACAAGCGTCATGTCAAGGTTCAATATGATAGGTCTGTCTGTCCTCAGCAATATGCTGAAGGTAACTTGGTACTCTCATATGACCAAGCTAAAGAACCCCTGGGGGAAGGCAAGTTCAATCCCATGTGGCACGGTCCTTACATTGTGAGGCATGTCCTCGAAAAAGGAGCTTACGAGTTAGAAGACTATGAGGGAGTTGCCTTGAACGAGCCTAGAAATGGGCTCTACCTTAAGCGGTATTACGCTTGAACCTCTGGTTCAGGCTGATACTTTTGTACATTATTGTATAGTTTTTTTGTACATAGTTTAGCTTGCCGTTTGGTTGTCAGGTCTGCTGATTAGCCTCTATTTGATTGACAGATGTCAACGGGTTATCCTATATTCTTAGGTTTCTGTTGGCTGCTTTCTAGACAGACCCGGGTTTTCAGGATGTGCAGCAACAAACACCCCTTTGGCACACTGACCCTCTCGGCAACGAGCTGCGCAGCAGCCCGAAGTCTCACCCAAAGTGGCTATGGGGGGGCTAAGGAATCAGGTTTCCTTAACCTAGGTGGTGTGGAGTCTACAGTATTCTCTCTTCCCTTCTTGGAGGTAACCCCTGAACAGAGCGTCTTACTCTTTCACAGGTCTCACAGTGCCACATCACTGGAACTCACTCTTCTCAGCGGAGCTGCATGGTAGCTCCGCACCTGCGCACGAGCCTTTTACCCACTACCTCCGATACACTATGTATCGCCTCTACCCTTGCGCCACAGCACAGTAACACACTCTTTTAGCACTGCGGCGACAGTGTTCTTACAGACTCCTTCGACAATGCACAAGTACAACTTCTAAGGGAGCTTCAAGGATTTACTTTACATAATCATTCATAAAGATAGCGAAACATTCATAGAAACATAGACAGTAAAGCAAAGAAATGCAATCACATAAAGCATCACCACAACAATAAAAATTACGTGGTTCACTTCCAGGAGGGAAGCTACATCCACTGGAACTGTGTTTTATATTATCTTGAGATGGGGATAACACAGTTCTGCTGCGTACACAGCTGCAACCTTAGATCTTTCTGGGAAACTCCACGCACACAGCTGGGATCCCTTCTCTTAGATCTATTCTCTTCTTCTACAGATATTACCATGACAAAGACATACAATTACATTCCCCTCTCAGTCCTCTTGCGACTGGTCGATACATACAATGGCCCTTACGCCAAGCGGTCTTCCTGCGAGATCGCAGCCTTCTTACATGCACAAAATGATCGTTAACAGCTTAAAAGATACAGCAATACAAATGACTCAGACATCAACTTAGACTATCTGTGTAGCTCAGTGACTATCTAAATCTTTTCCCTTTTCAATTACACATATATATAGGTGGCCCTGAGGGTTGCACCTTTACAAAATTGTGGGCCTTTCCCAACAGTGATCCCCAAAAACCCTAACCACGGACACGACTAGGTGTACTGTAGGCGCCGCTTGCAATCATGTTGTAGCTTCCTGCAGACTCCGCGATCTTCGGCGCAGATCACGGGTATGGGTGCCGCTTCATCATTTTTTGCTCCTTGTCCTTCGCCTTCAATGCTTCAGCCCATTGCTCTTCCTTGGTCTGAGCAACCATAACTCCTGTACTTTGCCTTAATGAGGGCAGCTGAGCCCTCTACTATGCCGCTTCATTTACTGTGGTGGTTGATCTTTCTACTCGGCCACCTTATTTACTCTTTCCTTTGACTTATGCGTGCGAGCTCCGCGATTTCTGGCCTGCAATCTGCGGTGAGCTCGTCCATCTGGCGTCGTACCATGCACTGTTCATTTCTGCCCAAAAATGGTGCTTTTCCTCAAAATTGGCACTTTTCCTTCAAAACTTAGTGCTTTTTCCTAAAACTTGGCAGCTTTATCATAGCTGCGGCCTATGCTCCAATAGGCCTCTAACACTTACTTGTGGCTCGTCCCCGAGCCACTCGCACTAGCTTGCGGTCATTTTACTTGTGCATCTGACTTTGCTTGGGTCGCAGCGAAGGCTTGCTTCCACTGCGTAATAGCGAAGTCCATGTCTTGCATGCACTTCGTGGCTATCTGCACCAGGTTTGAAGTAGCTTCTTCTCCTTCTGCGCCATCGACCAACTCTTGAGACTCAGCAAATGCTTTGACCTTGGCCTCTTCTTGGGCAGCAAGTTCAACATACTCATCCATAAACGGCTGAATGATGTTGGCAAAAGTAGCATCTTTGTCTCTGATCCTGTGCAGTTCTTGCTGGACTTTGCGGACTTCGCTCATCTTTCTTATTTTGGCTAAGCCTTCGAAGGGCTTAGCTTCTTCATTCAGAACAGTTAGGGACTATTCTGCTACTTTCACCTGTTCCAAAAGGGCAACTTTAGAAGGGAGCTTCTCGAGCTCAGCCCAAGCCTGCATAGCTTGCGTGATTAACTGCTGGGATTCATCTGTTCTGCACTTCATTTGGGTAGAAGCTATGCGCAGTGCTTCAATTCGTTCTTGCTTATCATCTGCGGGAGGCACTACGACACCAGCTTCCAACTCGGTGAGCTAACTTCTATGGTCCTCAGCCATAGAAACTACTTGATGTTCTAGGGATTTCGCCCTTCTGCCAATGCGTTGCACTTTCTCAACTAAAGGAAGGTCTGGTTGAATCTGGCAGGCCGGCAGCTCCTGGGCGATTTCATCGACGGCATTCCTTAGCCCAATGTCTCGCACTTCGTGAAGTGCAAGCTACACAGAGATCTCCTTATAGGCTGCCCTTAGCTCTACTTCCTGCGTCTGCAGTCTTTGATTGGCATGGAATGTGGAGAGCTCCCTAGCTCTCAGCTCAGTAGAGACCTTCTCGTAAACCAACTGTAGAGTTTCCAATGGAATTAGTGACAAATTTATTTCAACAGGGCCAACCGCGCTTACCTGAGGTGTAGCCAGAGGATCCGGGAGTGTCATGCTTGCAGGTGGGATGTGGATGACAGTGTGCCTTTCTGTAGGTAATTCAACCCGCTCGGTGCTTGTAGATGCTTGCGGCGCCTGCGAGCTGGATGCTGGCACATGGGTCTGCGCAACTCGTCCTGCGAGACCTTTCAACTCCACGAGCTGTAGATCCAGAGCACTTCTGATATTGGCCTAAGAGGCACGCAGCTCCTACAATGGCTCCTTCAAGTACTGGTTGAGCCTCGCGGCAAGGATCTCATAGGTATCTACAGTTGCTTCTGCGGGGTGCGACAACTTCTGCTTCTTGGTAGCCGGTTCTGACGGACCTTCACCATTCTTTTGCCCGATCTTTTCCTTGCCCTTATCTTTCTCTGGAACCTCAAGGGGGTGGCATCGTGGCAGCGGCCTACTTCCATTCATCTGGCCAGGACTTCACAGTGTCCTCCACATCCTGGGTAGTCATTCGGTAGATCCCTACGGCCCATTCTTTCGACTGAATTTCGTGAGGGAAAAAATAGATTTCATGCAAGTTGGCAGAAAAGACCAACTTCATTCCATAGAGTTCTGTCGTCTCCTCACTAAGCCTCAGCATCTCTAGGATGGTATCCCTGAAAAGATGGTAATACTCGAAGAACACGGCACGGTTCATCTTGCACTTCATGGGATTACTAGAATCCTAGAGGTTGACATAGCGCATCCTTGTAACCTCTCCTGAGCGGCGCGGAAGAAACTGAGTGTTGGGCGGTTCCTTCCACCCGACAAAGGCACACAAGATCAGGAGCCAAGAGAAATGGAATAGCTGATTGGCAATGTCCTGAACGTTCCGGCAGTCTTCCCAGAATGCATTCAGGAGGAAGAGACACCAGTTATACTGCTCTCCCTCTGCAGCTGCAATTGCGAGCTCTACAACAGCTCTAGGGACTTCTTTAGGTCGGCACTTCATTAAAAGTCTGCCTGCGAGCAGATTGCCTGTGAATTTGAGTGCTTCATCTTCAACTACAGTGAGGTGATAAGCCTGATCTCCTCTCGACAATTTGTATTTCTGCACCACCTGTGCAACTAGCTTTCGGTCCTTGTCTTTACCAACAAAATGGACGTTGGGGTCCTTACCAACCTTAGATAGGCCGGTAATTCGATGAATCAGGTCCACATTCAAATCAATTGGCCTCCCTAGCCAAAGATAACCACCGTGAACATAGGATAACAAGACCTTGACAACCGCATTAACTTCATTGCTACGCCCGAAGTACGGTAGCTTCAACAGGTTCAAAAGTCCAGGCTTCTCTAGATTTACTGCAAATTCCTGCGGGACGAATTCGTCAATCTTCTTAACAGGATTATGGACCACCATCAGATAGTGATCTGGTGTGAACTGAGGATACGTTCTATAATCTCCCAAGTTGAAGTTAGAAAACTTAACCAGCGGGAGATGTCCAAGCAGGGATCCTTCTTCTTCCACGATTTCCGCCATTGGTGGCAGCGGAATCAAATACTTGGTGTTCTTGGGAATATGCACCTCGAGTGCATCATCTGGGCGCGGAGGAATTTAGTTAACCAGAGTGGCCAAGGGCTCTGGAACGGGTACCTCTGGCTGCTACTGCTGCTACTGCTGGGGCTGTCGTTGAGACGCCCTTGTGCCCGGGGACTGTCTGGGATCAGAGAAACTAGGAAGCTTGACAATCTTGGTTGGGGTAGCCATACTGAAGTCTAACCCTCTGCGTCTAAAGTGATGGACGAATTCTTCAGTTGATAGGTTCTCCGACATGAACCTGCATACATGACAAACACTAAACAGAAAAGGGTGGAACAGCGTAGGATGCGAACTCTAAAAACAGAGGGAAGCAGTCTGCACGACACGACTCTGAAAACAATGGCTTAGACTCTCAAACAGGACAACTATACAACTCAATAGCAAGGAAAGTAACCCAAGCATATACAAATGAGGGGTATTTATAGCTGAGGGCAGTAGTAGGTGCGGACAGGTGGCGCTAATAACCGTTGGCGCCTAAGCGGATGAGTTGACAACCCCCCCCCCCCCCCGTGCCTTTGTGGTGCATTAAATGCGAGGGATGGGATCTGACAGCCTTTGGGAGATGTGCTAAGGCCTTTGGCTCCTTAATTAAATGCGAATCTTAGGGAAATCAAGCCGAATCTGTCAGAGCAAGTACAATTAGATGGCGGTCTCATCCTTCATTAAGACTCAGACGCAGCTACAGAACTACCGCAATTCAAATTTTCGGCGGGTAACTTCAACATGGGTAACTGTGCACATGGAGGGCTCCACGACAAGGAGGACTCCGCAAGAGCGACAAATCGACAACAGAGAACTCTGCAAGAGTGAAAGTTCGACAACCCGGGGAACTCCGCAAGAGCGAAAATAGGCTAGCTCAGAATAGGTTTTATTGACTGCGCAGATGTTTCCGTGTAGACTGTGATAAGTGCGATGCCTCTTTCAACTACACTGGACATCTACACAACTTTAGCAGCTGATTAGGTCGACAGGGCGGAGTGGCCGTCACGATAAATCTTGAGCCGACTCCCGTTGATCATTGTGGGCAGCAACTCTCCATTAAGCTTCACAAGCTGAACTGCTCCACCTTCTGTTATCTTCATCACTTGAAAAGGACCTAACCAATGTACATGAAACTTGCCTCGAAACTTGATGAATTTACTATCATAGAGGAGTACCAAGTCTCCTTCCTGAAAGACTTTATTCTTAATATGCCTGTCATGCCAAGCCTTCTGTCTCACCTTCTGCACTTGTTGATGGAATCCAGCTAAAAGCCTGTCTTCTTCTAAGGCAACCAATTGTGACATCCTTTCACTCATAGTATCAGTATCTTCCATTTCTGTAATTTGAGCAATTCTGAGACTGGGAACAATGTATTCCATGGGCATGACTTCTTCTTGTCCATACACCAAACTGAAAGGTGTGTGACCTATTAATTTCTTGCATGTGGTTCTGTAAGCCCATAACACAACTATGACTCTAAGGTCCCAATCATCTCTTTGTTGATTACAGATCTTAGTCAAGGCATTCTCCAGAATCTTATTGAATGCCTCCATCATACAATTAGCTTGAGGGTGGTAGGGTGTACTCTTATGGTGACTAATGTGGAATTCTTCAGTAAGGGCCTCTATAGTCTTGTTCAGGAAATGTGTGCCCTGATCACTCATTAGAATCAGTGGACATCCAAATCTAGTGACAATATTCTCAAAAATGAACTGCGCGGCAGTGACAGCATCGCAATTCTTAACTGGCTTCGCCTTAGCGCATCTGGTGAGGTATTCAGTAGCTGTGATGATGTATCTTGCGCCAGTTCTCTTTCCTGGTGGGTTGATAGGTCCCACAAAATCAATGGCCCACTTATCAAAAGCACGCACTATTATCTGGGGTCTTAGCGGCATTTCATCTCTTCTTGAAGGTTTTCCTATTCGCTGGAACACATCACAACACTTGCAGAATTCCTTAGTATCCTTGTGCAATGTTGGCCACCAAATACCTATGGCTAAGATCTTCTGCACAGTCGGCTTTCCTGCGAAATGGCCTCCCGCGGTTCCTGAGTACGCTTCTGCGATTATGGAATTCTTCTCATGCGGTAAAATACATCTGCGCAAGACTTCATCAGGGCCCAACTTATAGAGCTGGCCTGCTATCAAAGTGAAGTCTGCGGCTTTGACAACAAGTTGTTTCTTCTGCTGCATTGTGAACTCAACTAGCGCTTGCCCTGTAGTGAGAAACTCAAGAATATCGGAATAATACTTGTCTGCTACTTGAATAGAAAACAACTTCGCATCAGGCAAATTGTCCTCCAAATTTGTAGGTTCCTCCCCTGACTCTATCCTAGATAAATGGTCAGGTCTTGCATTCAATCCACCTGGCTTCACAATAATCTCAAAATCATACTCCTGGAAGAGGAGTAGCCATCTGCAAATTCTTCCCCCTAACACTGGCTTATTGACCAAGTACTTCAAAGCAGAATGGTCAATATACATTTTAAAATGAGCACCCAATAGATAGTGTCTGAACTTCTGTAAGGCATACACCATAGCTAGTCCTTCTCTTTCTGTAGTGGTGTAGTTCTTCTCAGCTGTAGACAGCTTTCTGCTAGAGTAAGCAATGGGGTGGTCAATACCTCCTTCTCCCGGTTGTGTCAGTACAACCCCCAATGCTATGGAAGAAGCATCTACATGAACATGAAAGGGTTTTCTCCAGTCTGGGAAAACTAGAATAGGTGTTATGACCATCTTTCCTTTAAGTGTGTCCAAGCTCTATTGGCATTCTTCTGTCCATTGGAATTTCAAATCCTTTTTCAGCAGTCTTTCCATAGGCGTAGTGATCTTTGCATAACCCTTGATAAATTTCCTATAGTATCATGTATGTCCCAATGTAGTGCGTAATTGTTTGACTGAGTTGGGCGCAGGCAAGTTAGCAATGATGGAAACCTTCGCAGGATCCATCATGAGTCCTTGTCTGCACACAATGTGACCCAACAAAATACCAAAAGGAGCACAGAAGATACATTTTTTCAAGTTAAGGGAAATCTGATACTGTCTACATTTTTCTAACATCATCCTTAGATTCCCTATATGGTTCTTTAGTAAACCAAACACAGTCCAGTCATCAAAATAGACTTCTAGAAACTTATGAATGAATTCTTTAAAAACAACAACAACGACTCTAGAGAAAATAGCAGGAGCGTTTTTAAGACCAAAGGGCATTACCGTATACTAGAATGAGCCCCATTCAGTCACAAAAGTGGTCTTATGGTGGTCCTCTTGATGGATTCTAATCTGATGGTATCCTGAAAAGCCATCAGTGAAGGAGTAAGCCTCTTGTCCTCCAACATTTTCAAGCACTTCGTATGTAAGGGGCGTAGGAAATGGATCATGCGCTGATGCGTCGTTGAGCTTGCGCAGGTCCACACAGATTCTTATTTCACCTTTTGTCTTTTTCTCTTGTACCACCATAGGACTAATCCAATCACTTTCCTCTATTGGCTCAATGATACCAGCTGCGAGTATCTTATCAATTTCTTCTCTGACCTTTTCTTTATATCGCGGGTTCAACCTGTACGGTCGCTGTTTTACTGGCTTAGCGTCCGCTTTGAAAGGTATGCGCATAACTCCTAAATCTCCTAGGATGTCGTTCATTTCTATAAACTTGGTAGGAAAGATATCCTGGTACTCATGTAGTAAATCTACAATATGGCCAACAGTTCATCATCCCAATAATCTCCTATAGAGGCAAACTTGGGTTCGGCTTCTGTACCAATGTTAATCTTCTTGAGCTTGATGTGTTCTGTAATGGCAGGGATATCAAGCTGAGGGCCTTCGAATTTGCGCGTCCCTTCTGACTCTGGAATATTGATGTTGCGACGATCATCATCCTCTTCTCCAGTGGTGAAATTATAGCATTCCAGGGCATGTTCCATCTGGGCAGGCCAATCTGGTTGAGAATACTCTGGTAAAGGACATTGTCCAAATATCTTCTTTCTAATACACTTTAAATCTTGATCGATTCTTGGATGTTCTGACTCAAAGCTGAAAGTGAGTTGAAAACTTTCAATCATGAGAGGCCAAGTGATAGTGCCTCTGCACAATTCTATTTAAGTGTACCAGTTCCTTGGAACTATATCCAACGTGTGGATGAATAGGTGAACCCACTCATCCTCTAGAATATCTAACCATTGTTGAATACATGCTTCAACGTGTGACCTAGGGTCACTCTGTCCATCATATTTGCGCAAAAATCCTGTTGTAGTCTCTTGAAATCTGCGCAGTATCAACCTGTGACAGTCTTGCCATGTGTCGATATTTTCTTTATGCGCACCCCACCATCTTGCGGGTGTAGTGCGCAGTGCTACATCCAATGCTTGTATGCGCTGCTCATCTGGGATTTCTTGTTCATATGCATGTATGAATTCACTTACTCCAATTAAACCATCAAAGATTGGAGTGTTATTCAATTCTGTGCCAATCCATCGAATGGATTTAGTCATCATGGCGCAATGTCTTGCAGAAACCTCATGTAAGCGATTCTGCCAGTTTTTCAGTGCTGCTTCTGAATCTGATGCGCATGAGCTATCGCATTGCCAGCTGATATGGCCGTCTGCTGTGGGATTGACATAATCATTATAACTAGTAGTCATCTGATACAAACTTTCCATGTGGCGCACTTCTTCTTCTGCTCGAATGGGTTCAATATACCGTGGTCCTTGAAGGGGATCGAGTGGTGCAATGACCCTAATCTGGTCATCCTCAAAGGTCATCTGTCTTTTCTTCAAATTAATGACAGCCAGATTATCAAATGCCCAGTCTATGCCTAAAAGTGCTTGGTAAGGTCTACTGTCATACAGAATTTTGATTACTTCAAAGTCTGCAGAACTTCTTACTCCATCCATATCAATGGGTACATTGGGTAATCTTCCCAATGGAGAAACTCGTTGCTGATTTGCTAGTATTAGATGGATAGGAGATCTGATAAGCTGAGGACTACCCATCTATTCCAAAGTCTGCATGGTGAGAACATTAACTTCTGAGCCTAAATCCAAAATGACTTTGTCCATTTCAAATGCTCCAATCTGCGCTGTGAGTCTCATCTCTCTTCCAGTTCTAGTATGACTCCTGATCTGATGAATAGCATGCTGCGCTGTGTTCATCGAAGCAGATTGTTGACACTGATCCAACAGGTGTTGGAGTTCCATAGTTTCTTTTTCATTGTGCAACAACTTTATCCAGCTTCTCAGGAAAGCATGAACACTGCCTAGTGTATCCTCCTCATCAGGCCTTCCAGATGTAGTAGCCTGCTCTTGTACCAGGTTCTCTTGACTTGGAACATGCGGTCTGATATCATTGTGCGGTAATGCGACAGAACTTGAAGCTCGCGGATCTAAGAAATACTCTTGAGCTTGCTTGAATGCTTCTTTTTTCTTCTGTAGGTCGAGCGGGGATGGTTTAATATTAGCGCGGTGCACCCATTGTGTTGCTGGCTTTCCAGTTCCCGACTCTGGCGCACCAGTGGTTGCACCACTGCACGTCACTATATTAACTGTGGGATCTGGTTCTCTTTTTTCTGCTGCAATCAACTGAATATTCTAGTTAACCTGTGGCTTCTTTTCTTGTATCTTGGCCATCAACTAAGGGCATTCTTCAATGACATGATCGTAAGATTTACAGTATCTGTAGGTGGTTGTAGGGTTTTGGAAATCCCTTGCATAATGGCCTTGAGCTCCGTAATTATAGCAAGTGATCTGTCCTCTTCCACCACCAAAACCTCCTACGCGTCCTCGGCCCTTGTAATTTCCTCCTCGGGCTTCGCGAGCTGGGTCATACTACAGACCTGCTGTGGGTCCCTGTGGTTCTGATTGTACTCTACAAACATCATGTTTTCTTTCTATCATAAGGTCATATGCTCTACAATTGTTCTCATCATGGCCTACGGATTTACAGAAATTGCAATATAGATTCTTTGGAGTTTGTACATATTTCTGTAACAAGTGACACTCTTGTGGTCTGTGGCCTCTAGTTCTACAGATTTCACACCAATGCCCCTGAGCCTGTGGTAAAGGGTTAGGTGCTCCGGTTGCAATATAATCTATGAAAACAGGACAATGGTCCTTTAAGTGTCCTTGTGCTCTACACTTTGTACACCAAATTTCTTCTTTAACATCCTTTCCTTTCTTAATATCATGCACTTGCAAAGTTAGGTTTGCTATTTGGTTCTGCAACTGCGCAACATCGTTGCTTGTTCCAGCAATTGGTGAAGCTTCTAGTTTCATAGCCATCTCTAGAGCTTGGTCTTGAGTAGTGAGATTCTGTTGCATAAGAGGAAGTCTAATATGAGGAAGCAGCGCAGCAATGAACCATTCCTTATGCTGCTGCGGTGCAAAATCAAAGCTTACTTGATCTATGAAGGCTTTGAACTTCTGGTCAAAGTCCCATACTGACTCTGTAGGTAACTGTTTTATGTCTTTGAATTTTGTTATGCACTATGATTCTAATTTAGGTTTCTTCAATTCTTTAATCATAGCACTTCTTACATCAGCAAGCGTCCTATTCTGTGCTGCTGAGTATTTCATAAACCAGGTTAAGGCTCTCTCTCTTAGTGTGCTTGCTAACTGAACCAGCTTAACAACATCATCATTAATTTGCTTAATCGTCCAAATGGCTTCACATAGAAACCAGTGCTGCTCAGGGTCTTCTAGCCCTGTTCCTCTAAAGGTTGGTAGCTTCATGTCATCACCCATCCTTCTTGCGCTAGGTTGACGTGGAGGTGTTGTGGCACTACCTCCGGGATGGTTAAACAAAGGTGGGGCTGAGGTACTAGAAGTACCGTGTGGGCTACTAGAAGGTGTTATTGCGGGGTTATGCTGAGCCCCGTCTGGATTTTGCGGTGTAAAAGGGTTATAAGGGATATGAGCACTCCCTTGTCTCTCTATATGGCTCGCTCTACGAGCTCGACTATCTTCTGGGCTAGACTCAAAAGAATGCTGGTTGAGGCCTACTTTATACCGTTTTCTGCTACGAGTGCAACCAATAACTTCAAGATCACTATCAGAATCTGCGGACATTACTTGTCTATGCTATTCATCGGAAGCTATGCATAGTTTTCCTTTTTCATATAAGAGCATTTTAATCCACAAGTTCAGAGAATTTAAGAACTTACCCTTGTATGATTTGAAGAAGCTCCTCTCAGCCTCGCTGAAGCTCTTTCTCGTATCTACTGCAAACTCGGTGATGAAGCCTTCCAGCAGACTGTTCAACCAAAATTCTACTGCACGGGACACAGGATTATCTACCCGCTACAAACTGCTAACTAGCTTAGGCGTCCAAATGATAGGTTGATCAACATGCACAGTGGGTCCAGTATCTGCTAGCTTGGATACCCACTCATGCAACTCGAGTGCAAATGTTACAAAGAAGATTTCGTGAAGCTTAGTATAAATATGCTGATGCAACCAGTCCTTTGTATGAAGCCTAGGGCTTCTATTTTCACGTTTAGCGAACTCTCTATCCTTTGAATCAAACCACTCTTGAATTTCTTTAGCTCCAGGATTCCAGCACCACATTGACTTCAAAATAATAGGGTTAAATCCGACAACGGAACCATTTGCTGGCTACTTTCTGGACAGACCCGGGTTTTTAGGATGTGCAACAACAAACACCCCTTTGGCGCACTGGCCCTCTCGGCAACGAGCTGCGCAGCAGCCCGATGTCTCACCCGAAGTGGCTATGGGGGGGCTCAGGAATCAGGTTTCCTTAACCTAGGTGGTGTGGATTCTACAGTCTTCTCTCTTCCCTTCTTGGAGGTAACCCCTGAACAGAGCGTCTTACTCTTTCACAGGTCTCACAGCGCCACAGCGCTGGAACTCACTCTTCTCAGCAGAGCTGCGCGGTAGCTCCGCACCTGCGCACGAGCCTTTTACCTACTACCTCCGATACACTATGTATCGCCTCTACCCCTGCGCCACAGCATAGTAACACACTCCTTTAGCGCTACGGCGACAGTGTTCTTACAGACTCCTTCGACAATGCACAAGTAGAACTTCTAAGGGAGCTTCAAGGATTTACTTTACATAATCATTCATAAAGATAGCGAAACATTCATAGAAACATAGACAGTAAAGCAAAGAAATGCAATCACATAAAGCATCACCACAACAATAAGAATTATGTGGTTCACTTCCAGGAGGGAAGCTACGTCCACTGGAACTGTGTTTTATATTATCTTGAGATGGGGATAACACAGTTCCACTGCGCACACAGCTGTAGCCTTAGATCTTTCTGGGAAACTCCATGCACACGGCTGGGAGCCCTTCTCTTAGATCTATTCTCTTCTTCTACAGATATTACCATGACAAAGACATACAATTACATTCCCCTCTCAGTCCTCTTGCGACTGGTCGATACATACAATGGCCCTTATGCCAAGCGGTCTTCCTGCGAGATCGCAGCCTTCTTACATGCACAAAATGATCGTTAACAGCTTAAAAGATATAGCAATACAAATGACTCAGACATCAACTTAGACTGTCCATGTAGCTTAGTGACTATCTAACTCTTTTCCCTTTTCAATTATACATATATATAGGTGGCCCTAAGGATTGCACCTTTATAAAACTGTGGTCCTTTCCCAACAGTGATCACCAAAAACCCTAACCGCGGACACGGCTAGGTGTACTGTAGGCGTCGCTTGCAGTCACGTCGCAGCTTCCTGCAGAATCCCTGATTTTCGGCACAGATCACGGGTATGGGTGCCGCTTCATCGTTCTTTGCTCCTTGTCCTTCGCCTTCAATGCTTCAGCCCGTTGCTCTTCCTTGGTCCGAGCAACCATAACTCCTGTACTTTGCCTTAATGAGGGAAGCTGAGCCCTCTATTCCACCGCTTCATTTACTGTGGTGGTTGAGCTTTCTACTCGGCTACCTTATTTACTCTTTCCTTTGACTTGTGTGCACGAGCTCCGCGATTTCTGACCTGCAATCTGTGGTGAGCTCGTCCATCTGGCGCCGTACCGCGCACTGTTCATTTCTTCCAAAAAATGGTGCTTTTCCTCAAAATTGGCAGTTTTCCTTCAAAACTTAGTGCTTTTTCCTAAAACTTGGCAGCTTTATCATAGTTACGGCCTATGCTCCAACAGTTTCGTGGATGGTGCTAGCCGACATATGCAGCAGCTTGCTTCTACTGCCTGGGTTATCTTCTCACCTGACCACCTAGTTGTGTCCTCAGGAGGTGCTTGTCTCAGTCCTACATCTAATAATGTGGCTAAGTATAGTGTCGTTATTGAGCTACTTTGGGATGCTATTTCACATGGCATCCAGTCTTTAGAAGTCCACCTAGATTCACAACTAGTTGTGTCTCCGCTAAATGGGCAGTACCGTGTACGAGACCCTACATTACTATGGATATTCCTTAAGGTACGACTCTTGGAAAGACATTTTGTTTCAATTACATATATTCATATTCCGAGAATTCATAATTATATATCTGATGCATACGCTAACTATGTGTTAGATTGGCATTTGTCACATTCATCATGAAGCACATAAATACAAAGGCATTCATACATTTGTACATACACACATGTAGTAGAACCAAGAACCAAAGTTGTATATATATATAAATATGTCCAAAAATGGTAGTGTCATACAAAACTAGATCCCGTAGCCCTAAAAAATATACATATCGATACAAAAAAATGAGACCCTGGGATATCTATTCCCTCCGAGGAGGTCTAGCTGTTGCCTCAACAGGATGTGTCTCATAGAAGTACTGTACTGCATTGGCCACCCGCTGCAGTAGCCGCACCCACTCACTAGGAACACCCACTACCTGGTGATGCATGGCCTTAGGTAGTCGGGCTACCTCTATTTGTGGTACTCGGGCAACCATCCGTGATATGTTGCGCTGCAACGTCTAAAGTGTGCACCCTGCTGTAGCATCTGCTACCTCATCACCTCTACCCCAATGACCATGTCTTGGGAAGACCTCGGGTCTCACTGGGCCTTTGTCTGTGAGCAAACAGTCAAACTTTAGCACATGATACTACCACCAAAAGATTTGTTTTTTGCATTTCAACTATAATAAAAAAATCCATAAAAATTTAATAAACACAAAACCAAAAGAGTACTCACCGATGTCTCCGAATGCTGCACCTGGTGGGAGCCGCATGTCCCGATCCTGTCTGAAGTCTATCCCCGCATAGGGATAGTCCTCTATAGTGATCACCTGTCGGTTCCACCAGCAAAAGAACTCCTCAGTATATAGTGACGCCATACGGCCACCACCCTGTCATGTTAGAATCTCAGCCCACCGGGTCAGGGATGGATCACGGAGACTGTGAGGAGGTACATCCACCCTTGGGCTAAGCCCCATAACCCTCTCAAAGAAGAAGCTGCATAGGATGCTACCATACCCAAAGTTTTTGGCCTTCCCCTCTTTGAATTCCATCAATTGTGTCTTCATAGACACCAGCAGAGTAGTACACCAGTCGAATATTGTAGGTTGCATGCATTGTGATGCATAGAACATCACCGACCGGGATGACTGGTGTAGTGCTTTGGATCTAGTGATCCGCACCAGGGTAGCCACAATGATCTTTGTGCTCATATGTACTATGGCATTGATGGGCACTTGGCTTCCCACTGCTTGTGTGTTGGCAGGACAATACCACGCTATGTAGTCCTAAACAGTGATCCCACCACCCACGGTCCGAGACCGAAGACTAGCCACCTCCCCTCTACGGGACAAACCTGTAATGAAATAGATATCCTCTACTTCTAGTGTCAGAGTTTGCCCATTGAGGATGAATTTTTGTGCATCCACATCCCAGTAATTTATCAAATGACAAAGTAATAAGTTTTGGGCCCTTAAACCCCCTATACTCTAGTACTTATACAAACCACATGCTTGCAATGCCTTTTGCGCTTGCAAATCATTGCGCACAGCCTCATCAACCTGGTCATGCTCTCTCTCCCTCCGGTCTAGAACCATCCTGGAGTGCAAAACAAGTAAATTTTGGTCAATTTCATGATTAAAAATTTCTTCACGGCCGTACCCGCAGGATAATTTGTATCCAGTGGCGGGTACCCACGGTCAGTCTATTTTTTGACTACGCGTTTCGTGCCCTACCCACGACCCGCATAGTTATAGCCCGCGGGTAGCGCCGAAGCCATCTAGGGCTTGGCCAAACAAAAAATCCCACCGACCAAAACTGAAATAAAAGCATTAAAATGAATGGTATGGAAGTAACCACCAACCTGCTCCGGACGGTTCGCTGAACGGTTGCTTGTAGCTCCCTGGATCGGCAATTGAAGTTTCAGGTGAAAACTAACCAAATAACTCCAAATTGGTGAATAGTGCAAATGAATTGTAATTTGGAAAATTTTATTACGATTTATAATTTTCTGGACCCACTTCTCTATAGTTTTTGCCATTTTGAGCCGTTATGAACTAATATCGTGTCATGGAGTAGTGTTTTTTATTCAAATTTCTTCAGTGAAAGGTGTTCTGAACCATTTCACACCTACGACAGGTACGTTTCACACCTGTCATATAGGTTAGATGTCATTTTCGCATGCATTATGCATTTGACCTATTAACCATTTTCATAAACCCTAGGTGCGATCCCGCTTCGTAACTGACACGGAACCTTCACACTGCTATAGAAGTGTCGTTATGTGGCGGTAGGGATTTTCCGAACATGGGTACCCTAGTTAGAACCCCTTTATGCATTCTGGTTCCCATGCCGTTGTTTGTCCTTAGGATTGGGAGTCCTTTGTAGTCACGCCATGACATTGCGATAAAGACTCTACTCTACTTTGTCTTATGCTAGTCATCTCCTTTAAGGAATCCCCTTAGTTATATCATGTTGTGATTGCATTGCATCATCCTGTTTGCTGCTTGAGCCTTGTGCCGGCTCCCGCTTACTCAATTATTAGCCTGGTGCCTGAGCGCTTTTCCCTGTCGAGCCCTGCAGAGCTTATATTTTCCCTTCACAATTTGATGACCCTTTTGACCCTGAGGAACATACCCCCGAGTGTCCACATCCTGTACGCACTTCCTTGCATTGAGCATAGGTATGTTCCACTACTTGGGACTAGTCTGCTAGCTATTTGACACTCGTTCCCTCACCTGTTGTACTATAAGCAATTTTATTCTTTTTCAAGCTTTTCCCAAATATGAAAAAAGACCAAAAAAAATCAAATATTCCAAAAAGCTGGACGGGATTATGGTCACTATTTCTTGTTCGCAGCTGTTGTGTCGCCTTTGAACAGAGCATTCATTCTACTCCGTATATTATGAGTCGGGACTATAGTTGGGCCTTAGGAGCTGTACTTGTTTCTCAGTTTTCTCCACCGATTGGTTAAGCTTCCAGTCATTATGGAGCCCTCTGTAATGCCTTCTGCATTGCACAGCTTTTGTCAATTCTATGCTGCCTAAGTCTATCCATCTGCTCATGCTCTTGTTCAAAGGAAGTCCTGAAACCAGTGTCGGCCACTCCTCAGATCTCTTGACTATTGCATGTCGGCCATCCTTATTGAGTCAGTCCGTTTCACCTGAGATCTTCCAAATCTTTCAGCATTGCTAGTACCTCGTGTTGGTTGATGGGGGATGCCTTAATTCCCTCCTTCCAGCGAGTCTCATTCCATCGACTTCAACCCATTTATTCTGGGACTTGAGGCTTAGAGTTCAGTTGAGTACCTTGAGGCTTGCAATCATAGTGGCAGGTTCTCTCGTCATCGACAGTTTTTGGAATACATCAATGTCCCCTAATCGATGGATTCATCCTAGTGTTCGACTTCAACCCATTTATTCACACTCTGATGATTGTGCTTTGTGCCTTGATGCCCATTGTCATTATTGGTGGGTCATCTTGCATCTGTTAACGGTATACATAATTGACCGGTAATCAGACAATGTCTCATCAGGTTCGACCCCAACTCCTTTATTCACTTGATGGGAATTTTACCATCGAAGACTTGTGTAGAAGACCCTAGGAGATTGTGGCATTCAGTATGCTACATCTGACTTTGACTTTACATCTAAGATATCACCTCTCAGATTTCAGTAGTTTGTACCTCCAGTTTTGCACTAGTTGTCTTCTTTTCAGCAGAAGACCATATCTTACTATAGATGGATCATGGCTATGATCACTTATGACACGTATCTATCATATACTACCTATTCATGGCCATTGTATCATATTGTTGTACTATACCGACATGTATTCAGAGATACTATTGTATTATGACGAGTGAGCTATTCTTTCCACTTGTGTCTCCATCACTCCACTTCTGAGTTTTATAATGTATTTCGGCCATTGTAGCATCAGTCTCTGACCTCACACATTAGGGGGCATCTGTTACATCGTAATCTTCCACCCTGTGAGCATCAGCATTATTTGGCCTGTAGGATCCATTTCAGTGACTCCGATCCACTTATATCCTTCAGACACTAGTTTGTCCTATTTTTATTCCTACCCGCCTGTTGCATCCTTATAGCAGGCGTACCTACAAGTTGCATCACTATAGCCCGCGGGTATCATGTAAAATGGTAAAAACCACTATTTATTACTTTTTACTCCCAGAAAGCGATCATTGGGTGACCTTTGGCTCTCCATCTTCCCGAGTAACGCCTCGATGTGTCCTTTCACCTCCCTTTGAGAGGACTATATATTGAGCACATATGGCTTATGGCTGAGAGGAAGAAGAGAATAACAAGAGAACTCTAGTGGATTTTTTCCCTATCTTGAGTCTGCACTCATTGATCCTTGTATTTGTGAACCCTTTATGTTCACCTTCCAAACTCCTATCTAGCTTGAGTTTTCCATTCATGGAAGATTGAAGTGGTGGAGGCACAAGTGGATTGATCTAGATCTTGGTTCAGATTGGTTGCCGGAAAGAGGTCGTATCACTTTGTACTTCTTCTTGTTAATTAATAGAAATACTCATATTCTCGTCCATCATGTTGTGATTGTTGTTTATTATACATTGGGTTACATTTGCTTGTGATATTATGGACCATTGTTATTGACAATGTTAATGTCATTTATATATTATATGTACTTGTTGGATATTGGCTATCAAGACTAATTTGCAGATTCAAGTGCATGGATTGAAAGCTCCAACGGGGATCTACATCAAACATTTGGATTGAGGTTGGTTACATTTCTCCATTATCTTAACATTGTCATTTATAATAGCATTGTTTTGGGAATTGAGTTGATTTCTGGTAGTCATCTGTTTGTTGTGGTATTCCCAAGCCATAGTGAGTTTTCTACAATACAACAAGGGTTATTGTTTTGAAGAATCATTTAGAAATTATGAAACTAATTAAACGATAGTTCAGTTGCAAAATGATTGTTATTGATTTTAAGAAAATGGAAATAAAAGTAATACAGTAGTTTTACATACAACATTTGGAAAAACATATTGGATTTTTATATTACGTTTCTACAAAAAGTTTGCAGTATTGAAATAGAAAATTCAGAATAGAAAATGTATTATTTGATGATAGTCGTAGGAAGAGAAAGTAGGAATATTGGTACATTGTTTTTGGAAATACTATAATCAATGTTTGATCTTAACTTGCTTCGATACAGTGAAAGAAAAGAAATACCTTAACAGGAAACTCTTTGAAAAGCATAAGTAATATATATATAGGATGCATCTGGTTAAGAATGGAAAATATATATATGACTCTATAAACATCTTTTTGTAGAATTTACTAGCATGCAAATAAACTGATATATATAATTTCTGTTCAAGAAAACTGTTTTCTAGATAGATTTGAGATGATAGAAGAAATTATTCTATGACTGTGTAAATAGTTATGATTTTTCCAGTAATGCAGAACTATTAAAATGACATGCAACATATTTATTTTGTATAAAACAGAATGTAAAAATAAAACACTTACAGTTTAAAATTTATTCAATCACTGGCAGAATTGCCCATCTATCATCTAATACTTAAATCACTTATGTATACTAGAGTACTGTGCACATAACAGCATGGGAAAAATACAAAGAAAATTATCTAATTGATTATTTTTAACTATCTACCATTCACAGCTTAAACATGAAATAGGAATTAAATCCTTCTACTAGTAAAAAAAAAACATTTAAAAAACTATAACAAAATTAGAATAGTAAAACCTGGTTAACTGTAGAGAAACAAACAGTCCAAGGAGCTTGTTCCACCCAACCAATTCCTGAAAGCAGTTAAGTACTTGCCTTAGGACCCCTGAGCCTGTTCACTGAACTACTAGGAGGAAGAAACTTAGGAATTTAGTATCTCTTCTTGCAGTAGCAAGTAACTTGTTGAACCTCCAAGAGTTAGCAGTCCAAGGGACTTGCTCCAGCACCTCTGCTTATCCTTAGCAATAATTTGCAGACTTATGATTTGCACTCACCACCAGCCTCCCTAATTCGAATCTCTCAGTGATCACCTGATGCACATGAGGAAAATATTTCTGCAGAAAATATTTGGTAAGAGATTCTTGCTCAATTCGAATTTGCCTTTTGTAGGCTGCCTAGGCCTTCTCAGATGTTACTGGGTCTTTAAATGAGATTCCTGCTCACTCCCTCCACCTGGGGGATAATGCCACATTTTTAGGGGTAGTTATCCCGTAACCAAAAGCTAGTGATGTGATGCAATTGCTGCCATCTGTCCCATATCTTCCAACAGCTTCCATTCCTCCTAATGGGTCAATGAACACTCATTTAACAGTCCCCTTGGGTGTTTGTCTCCTAATTAATTTATTTAAATAATAATAATCAGTAATTACATTCATCCTTGATCAAAACTGATCATAATTAAAAAAAAATGTAATTAAATTTAACATAAAGTATTTTTCAAATAAAATAATAATTTTCAGAAATTTGGGTAGGTGACATACACCCCCCCTTAAGTTTCAACATCATCCTTGATGTTGTTTAATCACTCCTTGAGTGTTCCTGAAATAGAGTTGGGTATGTTTCCTGCATACTACTCTCCAACTCCCAGGTTGCCTCCTCTGGGATAAGGTGCTTCCATTGCACCTTCACTTGCCCAATGCTTTGATTCCGGAGAATAGTTTCCCTCCTTCCAAGGATACAATCCAGTTCCACCGAAAAATCTCTGTCTTGTCCCACCTGTACATCATTCTAGTTTACAACATGAGTAGTATCGTGCACATATTTCTTTAAAAATAGTATATGAAAAACAATATGTATTTTTAAGTTTGGTGACAAAGCCAGTTGGTATGCCACTACTCCAACCTTAGACAATATTTCAAAAAAACCGCAATACCTGGGTGCCAACTTGGCACAGCTCCCCAATTTCAGTGAACTCTTTTTCGGTCTTACCTTGAGGAATACATGTTCACCAACCTGGAACTCTTTATGAGTTCTTTTTGAATCTGCTTGACTCTTTTGCCTATCTTGGGCAGATTTTAAATGTCCTTGCACCTGTTTCACAATTAGTTCTAACTCCTGCAATATTTCAGGTCCTAAAACAACTCTATTTACTGGATCATTCCATGAAACAGGTGTATTACATTTCCTACCATAAATAATTTCAAAAGGACTAAGTTTTCCCAATGCATGATAATGATTATTATAAGCAAATTCTGCTAAGTGCAAAAAGTCTTCCCACTTACCAGGTTGATCCTTAACATGGATTCTTAATAAATCTTCTAAAACTTTATTTACCCTTTCTGTCTATCCATCCATCTGTGGATGAAATGCTGTACTGAAATTTAAGGTTGTATTCAACCCCTTAAATAGTGATCTCCAGAATTTTCCTGTAAACTTCGAGTCACGATCTGAAATTATTACTTTCGGTATTCCATGTAGTCTAAAAATCTGTTTCATAAAAAATTATACAATGTCTGGTGCTTTATGTGTGGTCTTCACACGTATAAAATGTGTTGCTTTGTTGAGTTTGTCCACTACCACCATGATAGAGTCATGTTGTTTCTGATTTTTGGGTAATCTAGGAATAAAGTCTATGCTGATCACTTCCCATTTCCAACTTGGTATCGGTAACGGTTGCAACAACCCAGCAGGATGTTGGTGTTCAACCTTCACTTTTTGACAATCCAAACATTTAGCTATGTACTCTGCTACTTCATCCTTCATTCTGGGCCAATAGTATTCTTTTCTCAACATAGTAATGGTCTTTTGATAACCTGGATGACCATAATAGTGACTTTTATGCATCTCATTTAATATCAAAAAATTTATTTCTGGTATGTCTGGTACATACAATCTGTTTTTATACAGTAATAAACCTTTTTCCTTCATGCTGTAATCTGCCATACAATTTTAAGAACTGTTGTTTGCTGTCTTTTCCTTCATTTTTCTGTATTCTTCTTCTGTTTCACTCTTTTCTCGAATCTGATTTTCCAAATCAGTTGAATGAGTACTGATTGCTGAAATAAAATTTAGTTTTGCCTTATGACTCAAGGCATCTGCAACCTTGTTCTCCTTCCCTTTAATATGCTGAATTTCGAAATCATACTCACTTAAGAACGTCAACCATCTAGCTTGTCTAGCGTTCAGGTTTGTCTGATCTAATAAATATTTCAGACCCATGTTATCTATCAATAATGTAAATTTTCAGCCAATAAGGAGGTGACGCCACATTTTTAAAGCATGAATAACTGCCAATAACTCTAAATCATAGGTAGAGTAGTTATTTTCATGTACTTTCAATTTTATAGATTCATATGCCACTGCATGCCCTTCATGTGTTAAGACTCCACCGAGTCCATAATTGGATGCGTCTGTACAAACTACAAAATCCTTGTTGGGGTCTGTTATTCTCAATATAGGTGATGTCGTCAATAATTCCTTTAATTTCTTAAAACTGTCAGAACATTTTTGATCCCACACAAATTTCTTCCCTTTCTTCTGCAAAGAAGTTATGGGGTTGGCAATCTTTGAAAAATTTTCTATAAACTTTCTGTAATATTCAATAATGCCCATAAATGATCTTACATCCGACACGTCCTTAGGAATCGGCTAGTCATTAATGGCCCTGATCTTGTCGGGGTCAACTGAGATTCCTTCTTTCAAAATTATGTGTCCTAGATACTGAATTTTGTCTTTGTGGAAGTCACACTTACTAAACTTGGTGTATAGTTGATAATCTCTTAGAACTTGTAAGATAATCCGTAAATGTTCACCATGCTCTTCTTTACTTTTTGAGTACACTAAAATGTCGTCTATAAACACAACAACAAACTTATCTAAGTATTTATGTAGAATATTATTCATCAGACACATAAATACAGCCGGGGCATTAGTCAAGCCAAAGGGCATGACTACGAACTCATAATGTCCATACCGAGTTCTGAAAGTTGTTTTGAAAATATCTTCATCCTTAACCCGTACTTGATGATATCCTAATCTTAGATCAATCTTTGAAAATATAGTTTCTCCATGCAGCTGATCAAATAGATCATCTATGCGGGGAAACGGATACCGATTCTTGATCATCATCTTATTAAGATGACGATAATCTATACACGGCCTCAAGGTTCCATCTTTCTTCCTAACAAAGATGACAGGTGCTCCCCAAGGAGACACACTGGGTCTAATATACTTCTTATCAATAAGCTCCTTTAGCTATGACTTTAATTCATTTAACTCCAGTATTTTCATTTTGTACGGAGCTTTAGAATTTGGTACTGCTCTTGGTATTAACTCTAGGGTAAAATATAAATCTCTTTTGGGAAGTAATCCTGGAATCTCCTCAGGAAATACATCCTTAAAATCCTTTAGGTCAGGTATGTCCTCTAATTTCAGTTTATCCTCTTTATCCATAAACTCATCATTTACCACGTTTACTGCAAACATCTGGCATCCTTTCCTAACTGCCCTCTTAACTTGCATGGCTAAAATCTGTCTAAGGGTTACCTTCCTTGGGATGCCTTTTATTTCTACAGTTTTCCCTTCGTCATTTAAACATGTAAAATGTTTTCCATAACAGTCTAGGATGACATGATGGGCTTCTAACCAATCCACCCCAACTATAATATCATAAGATCCTAAAGGTAGAATATTCAACTTGATTTGTGTTTGTAAATGATTCGTGGACAAAACACAGTTTTCTATAAAATATGATACTTTTCTCTTTGTTCCAGTTGCTAGTCTAACTAGCCAAGATTTACTAAACTTTTCAGGTTTCAATTTAAGACTTTCCACAATGTCTAGTGATATATAACTTAAGCTAGCACCCAGATCAATTAAAATAGTAACAGGATGATCATGTAGCATACCTTCAATCTCTACCATGGAGATTTGATGATCTGCTTGCCTGTTGTCAAGTGCTGCATTGATTCTGGGCATTTCCCTTGCCACATCTCCAACCGTAGGTCCAGCCTGTATAGATTTGATGTTGTTTTCTTTCCGCTTCCTCAAGGGACATTCTGATGCATAATGGGGGCCCTGACATTCAAAACATTTGATAGGTGCCTTTGGCTCACTGGTTCTGGTATTATTAGGTGCATTTCTGGGTGATGTAGAATTCCACTGTGAATTGTTTCTGGAGTTGTTCCCTTGATAATTCCGATTCTGAAAATTTTTCTTTTGAGACCCGGAATTTCCGCAGAACCTGAAATTTTTTCGTTTCTGCTCAAAGTTGTTGGGCTTATGACTCTTCTTGTTTGACGTTCCCTTTCTTTTCCGATTTGTGTCATAACAGAAAACTGCCTTTCTCATTGCCTCTTCCAAGGTCTTAGGAATGTCATACTCGATTCTGTCCTTAATATGGAAAGGTAAATCACTTTCAGATGAATCCTCTGATGATGATGAAGATGAGGAAGGAGGTGATGGTGGTGTACCTCCTAACACTATATTGGGTTATGGATTATCCTCGGTTTGATTTTTCATTTCAAACAATGGATTGTTTTGAGTTTCAGGAAATAGTTCCTAACTGACTGTGTTTTGATTTTCAATATCAATGTATGAATTGTTTATAGGATGCTACTAAGAAAGTGATTGTCTTAGGTTCCTAGTTGACTCAGTCCTATATTATACTCTGGAGGTGAGATCCTCAGTACTTTGTATCATTTGATCAAGAGTTAAAGGTCCTCTGGTTGGTGAAACAAAAAGAGTCTCAGGTCTTCTGATCTCTTGTATAATTAAGGGAGTAATGGGGACTGTAGGTTGAGTCTCGGTTTGTGGGATAGTCGATTTGGATGTGTCTATTTGACTTCTAGTCACGTTTGGTGTCCTGACGAGAGGAGGTTTATTGGTATTTCGTTTAGGCATGACTAATCATGGCCCTCTTTCTAGCGCCATTTGTTGAATCCTAGGATATGTTGGAGATGTCCAAGACAACAACGCAAAAGAGATATCCCAATTTGAAAGGCTTCAAATAATCCTACGCAAGTATTATCCTATCCTCAAATTGTTTGGTATAGCTAACTCTAATGGATATCAGGCCTTCGTTGGCACTTTGAGAGTAATTCAAATGCAACTTTCTTCCTTAAGGAAATACCTAAAGGTTAATTGCAAGTTAATGAAAGCAGAAAAGAAAAAAGTAAAAATATGATCTATCTAAATCTAATTATAGGTTGTGAATCCTCAGAGAAACCGGATCAAGGGATTGTGGTATTTATCACTCTGACCAATGACAATTTGAATCAGATCTAATAATACCTTCTTTGATAAAAGACAAAACAATTAAAAATAAATTTGTTCTCAATCAAAGATTTATATCATGTGATTGTTCTTAAAAGATATGTTAATTGACAAGTTAACATCTAAAACAAAAGGGAAAATTCTGCAGTTACAAAAAATATTGAATAAGATTATGTGAAAAAGAGAAAATAATTTCATGTTACTTAATATTCATATGAATCACAAATGAAAAATCAAATACATATTCATAGGCTTATGATTATTACATAACCAAATAAAAGTGAATTATTGAATCAATGCAAGAAAACCCATACTCATCAAGAAAACTTGATAAATAGATTACCAGAAAGAAAAGATAAGGAAAGACTGGCTAAATTTCATCAAAGACTGTAACAAATTACAATACTCAATGTGCAACATTATGCCTCCAATTATTTTTTCCTACAGTTCTCCCCCCTCTAACATGATATCTAAGTTTCTTTAAATAACAAGTACATAATAAGTTACAAAAGAAACTAACCTCCCATGAAATTAGGGATTACATAATATTTGGTTAAGATTTACGAAGGGCATATTGCCACTTGGAAAAAAACATCCAAAAGATCATCAATATCCTGATAATGAACATGTTCGAGCTGTAGTTGAGCTTTGCAAAGGAAAGCTTCGATCTCCCTCTTCTTCTTGAGTGACAACCTTGTTTAAAACATCTTGAAAGGAATTTGCACCTTCATAAACCAAATCATTAATCTCTATTTCATGCATACTTGTAAATTGATGAAGAAAACCAGAATCCGTGTCAGGGTAAAATTCACAACAACAATTGTTTACAGAAGGTAAAATCAAAGCGAAAAATGTTAAAAAGAATGTAACAACCCGAAATTTTCCAAAATAAAAAAAATTATACTAGCTAAATTTAACAAATTTAGTTAATGCAGAATAAACAAATTGTAATGAAAACTTAACTAAAATAATTAACGGAAATGACCTGTCAAAATTTCTCAATAATCACATGTAAAAGATAAGCTACTGAATTAAGCAGATGTTAAATACTTCGATAATGACCCTTTTTGTTAAGCAGATGTGTATGATAAACAGACTTATCTTTCAGTCCTAGATTGTATTCAGCTGATAATGAAATGAAAAATGGAATTAACACTGACAGTTTGATTGTTTGTTTGACAAGGGGTCCTACGAGACGCCCTAGAGCTTACTTAGCTACGTTCAACTAAGGTTGTTGAAATGTTTTCATGTGCAGACTATAGGTAAATTCATTTCACCAGACAGCATAGAAATAAATAGAAGTATTGTTTTCATTTAAGCCGACGTCAATGTAAAAGAGTTTAAGTGTTAGTACTCTCTTGCGATGACCTGCAAAAGTAACAGAAGTATGAATTCTCCATCATTAATTAACTCGTAAAGAGTCTTTCGATACTCTTCCAGATTCTGATTGCAGCGTCTCTGTATCTGTTAGTAAGTAATTAATGATCAAATATCATCATTAGAGTCAGCTTAGTAGTTCCACGGACTAATGAAACATACACATATCATTCTATATGTCTTTATTGAAATTTGTAAATGCAGAACAGACATAGAGTATTAAAATCCTATGTACTACACGTTTAAAAAGTATTATCACAAGAATGCTAGTATTATCGTACTTAGTTAAACACTATGTTTGTACCATACGACAGCTACTAGGGCTGTACATAACAACTATAAATTGTGTTTTGCAATCGCGACAATAACACACCATTTAATGAGATTTTACAACGTTCTTTTAATATATGAATAATTTCTAACAATAACGAAATATTGTAGCAATGTTACAAAAATCAATTATAATATTTATAAAGTCCCAATAATTGTAATATTAAATATAATATATATTCCAAACATAACATAACTAAACATTAATATTATTGAAACTATAAAAAAATAAAAAAATTAGCAAGATATTTTGAAATTAAATACGATACTAATGCTAAGCTATATGGTAGTAATACCATAAGCAAAATACAATGTTGAACCTATATATTAATCATTTTCGAAATAAAAACCGTAACTATAATGTAATAACATACATAACAACATAATGCAAAGTTTAGCGTTTAAACTATGGTTCTCGTAACACGTCTTCGTATTAATGGCTACCATACTATCGTGATAGGCATTAAGTGCAGGGATTGACAGTATCATTTTTGTACTAGCAGGTGCTGCCAGGTTATGGTCCACATTAGTGCTTCTCCGAGGTGGACTGCTGTAATGTGAAACCACGCCACTCTACCACGTGAACCATGGCGTCGAGAAGCGTGGTGAACCCTGCTGGCATGCATCGTTAGCTAATGTGTAACTTAGACGGGTTCTGTGTCAACTTGTAAGCCTGCATTAAAATTCTAGTAAGGTGGTGCTATTAAATACAGTGATAAATGCTATCAGCTCAAAACACAATGTAGTGTGCTGGCTCATCCTCCACCGTTGATCTCAATCACTCTCCATTGTTGATTCTAGAACCCTAAAACGTGTGAGTGAAAACACTCCCCACTCTTTTCGGTCTTCATTGTGTTTGTGGGATGGGGCCAACAGGCTGCCTGATTTTCGAATGGAGGGTTTTGATCTTCCAGGGTTTAGATTCTGGGTCTGTAAACAATTGTGAGTCTTTAAGTTTAACCTTCAAATGTTTAAGGTTTGGCACGGCCTCTCATTCCAGGTGACGATATTGTTTTGCATTCCACCATCTTCGTTCTCCGTTGTTTAATCCTTCCACTGTCGTGAGAGTTTGGAGCTTATCTCGTTTTTGTTAGTGCAAATGCACTAGGTCGAGGTTTTGATACCTATGTTCTTTGACGAACCTTCTGCATAGCTTGTAAAGTGGATGCTGCTCCAAGAGGAAGCTTTCGTCGCCATCATGAAGTTGCAGAGAAGTTCGGCCTTGGAGCTTGAAGGTAAAATTCTAACTAATGTATCGTTTCAATACTGTAATACGTTCGTTTTCCTTGGAAAACCATTTTGACCACTTCGTCCTTTGGTTGTTTTGCAGGTTTCACAATCATAAAGGAAACTAATGCACATTCGTTGTGAACGAGCGTCCTTCGTCAACCTCCAGTAAGCTCCGGTGGTTTCCTTCGTGTCCTCATAGGGCCCTGGTGTGGTTTGTTTTTTGTTGTTTGATGAAAGCAAAGGAAAACTGAATCGTTGCCATGATAACTTAGGTTTTTGCTTTTGGGGTTCCATCCGTCGTCTAAGAAAAAAGTGTATGCTCATTTTTAAGTTGTTGTCATTTGGCACCTCAATGTAATGCTTTAAAAAGGGTGTGAAGTGTTTTCAAAACTTCATGATACTAAATGTTGAGCCGAAGGGAAAAACCCTGCAAAAAAAAAATTGTGAATCCACAACTCCGTTTTGTTGAGTTTTTAAGTGGAACGAGTTTATTTGTGTTTAAACGACAGTTGATACAATGTGAAAGAAGGTTTTCTTGGAAATAATGATACTTGTGATTTGTTTTTCATCTGCCATGGATACCTGTTCGAAATGTTTTGATTTCTATGTGTTCGGCTTAGGAATAAAATAATACTTAAAGAAATAATTAGATAATAAAGGAAAATAAAAGCTTAAGGAGAAAAACGAAACTGTACAAGGGTTACTGTTTTGAAGAATCATTTAGAAATTATGAAAATAATTAAACGATAGTTCAGTTGCAAAATGACTGTTATCGATTTTAAGAAAATGGAAATAAAAGTAATAGAGCAGTTTTACATACAGCATTTGGAAAAACGTATTGGATTTTTCTATTACGTTTCTACAAAAATTTTGCAGTATTGAAATAGAAAATTCTGAATAGAAAATGTATTATTTGATGATAGTCGTAGGAAGAGAAAGTAGGAATATTGGTACATTTTTTTTGGAAATACTATAATCAATGTTTGATCTTAACTTGCTTCGATATAGTGAAAGAAAAGAAATACCTTAATAGGAAACTCTTTGAAAAACATAAGTAATATATATATATATATGATGCATCTGGTTAAAAATGAAAAATATATATATGACTGTATAAACATCTTTTTGTAGAATTTACTAGCATGCAAATAAACTGATATATATAATTTCTATTCAAGAAAACTGCTTTCTAGATAGATTTGAGATGATAGAAGAAATTATTCTATGACTGTGTAAATAGTTATGATTTTTCCAGTAATGCAGAACTATTAAAATGACATGCATCATATTTATTTTGTATAAAACAGAATGTAAAAATAAAACACTTACAGTTTAAAATTCATTCAATCACTGGCAGAATTGCCCATCTATCATCTAATACTTAAATCACTTCTCTGTACTAGAGTACTGTGCACATAACAGCACAGGAAAAATACAAAGAAGATTATCTCATTGATTATTTTTAACTATCTACCATTCACAGCTTAAACATGAAATAGGAATTAAATCCTTCTACTAGTAAAAAAAAAACATTTAAAAAACTATAAAAAAATTAGAATAGTAAAACCTGGTTAACTGTAGAGAAACAAACAGCCCAAGGAGCCTATTCCACCCAACCAATTCCTGAAAGCAGTTAAGTACTTGCCTTAGGACCCCCGAGCCTGTTCATTGAACCACCAGGAGGAAGACACTTAGGAATTTAGGATCTCTTCTTATAGTAGCAAGTAACTTTTTGAACCTCCAAGAGTTAGCAGTCCAAGGGACTTGCTCCAGCACCTCTGCTTCTCCTTAGCAATAATTTGCAGACTTATGATTTGCACTCACCCCCAGCCTCCCTAATTCGAATCTCTCAGTGATCACCTGATGCACATGAGGAAAATAGTTCTGCAGAAAATATTGGGTAAGAGCTGCCTGCTCAATTCGAATTTGCCTTTGTAGGCTACCTAGGCCTTTTCAGATGTTATTGGGTCATTAAATGAGCTTCCTACTCACTCCCCCCACCTGGGGGATAGTGCCACATTTTTAGGGGTAGTTGTCCCATAACCAACAACTAGTGGTGTTATGCAATTGTTGCCATCTGTCCCATACCTTCCAACAGCTTCCATTCCTCCTAATGGGTCAGTGAACACTCATTTAACAGTACCCTTGGGTGTTTGTCTCCTAATTAATTTATTTAAATAATAATATTCAGTAATTACATTCATCCTTGATCAAAATTGATCATAATTACAAAAATTTGTAATTAAATTTAACATAAAGTATTTTGCAAATAAAATAATAATTTTCAGAAATTTGGTTAGGTGACAAAGAACAATTAATTTGGAGTATTTAAACCAAAAATATGTCATTGATAAGATTAAAACAGAACCGTAGATATTAAACACACCAATGCTCAATATTAAAAACAAATACAAGAAGAAAATGTGGAAGTGGAAATTCGGAAATGATTTTGGAAATTTAGCAATTTCATCCTTTCGCAATCCGTGATGCGATGTGGAAATGCAAAATCAATTTTAGGAAGATAGAAATTTGAAAATGTTGTCTGCAATCTGCATTTCCGCAATTTGAATTTGTAATCAGGAATGCGGGAGTGTGGAACCAATTTTAGAAAATTTATCATTTCCACAATCTGATTCAGGAATGTGGGAATGTGAAACCAATATTAAGAAATTGAGAAGTGGAAATGCTACCCACAATCCGCAATTTGAATGTCGAAGATGTGGAAATGTGGAACTGCGGAAATGATTTTGGATAATTTAAGGTCTCTCCAATCCGCATTTCCACAAAATATTTGTGGATTTCGGAAATAGCGACTTTCAAAATTCTATCATTTAATCGTTTCCCGACTTCTGCAATCCGCAATGTGGAATGCGGAAATGCGGGATTGCAGAATAATTGCATAAAATTTATTGTTCCCGCAATCTGTAATTGAAAAGTCAGAAAATGACACAAATCATAAATGCGGGAATGTGGAAGTGCGAGAGTGCGGTAGTGTGGAACTGTGGGAGTGAGGAACTGCGGGACTGATTTTGGTAACTTAAGATCTCCACAATCCGCATTCCACAAAATGTTTGCAGAATAAAAAAACTAATGTTCAAATTAAGTTATTTGATTCTCTTCCAACTTCCGCAATCCAAAATTCGGGATTCGGAAATGTGGAAGCATATAAATACAAATATTACGATCAGGGCTTTTGCAATCTGCATTTCCGCAATTTTCAGAAAGAAAATATAAACAAGAAAATGCATAAAAATCCATTGTTTTCAGTCAAATGTTCAATGTTAGAATTAAATGATACTTGACTAAAAAGTATTTATTAAAAACCTCAAACAAAATAAGGTAATAAGCATCTAAATTACCTAAATCAAAAAATAATATGGGGCTCCCATTTTCTTTAGAAAATGGGATCTGTTGTGTGAGCAACAAACCTATATATGGGGATTAAACCTCCTAAAGGAAATCCTATCCCTGTATAGAGGACATGTATCCCTATTTGAGGAAGATCGTTGTGGTTTGAGGTCTTGATCATGGTCCTCAAGCCCTAGAACTTTCCCTTAGGAGATAAGGCCCAAGTTTTATCCATGACAATTTATATATCTTGAGATTCAAATTTGGTTCTCCAAGCTTGCAAAAAATGTCTATATCCCCGCCAATAAGCTAAATATTCCCCATATAGGTGATGTAGCAGTATAAGATCGCATTCATAACTCTTGAGTCCTAAAACTTACCATTAGGGCCTAAGGCTTGGGTTTCTTCTGAAACTAAGTCCTAGGTTGTCTCCTTAGCTTGATGTCATCCATTGGTAGAAGCTTATGGATGTGTTGTGGTTTGAGACATCGTTATTTTCCTAGATGCATAGAATATTTTTTTATGGCATGAGCCCTAGGATTCCTCCATTTACTATTTCAATTCCGCAAGGACCCTAACTAGTACGCATAGCCTACTAATGGCATGGAGATCCTTATCCAAATACAAAGCATACCCTCAAGAGGTCAAGTGTGGTTCCTTAAGGAGCTAATCATGGTCTTGTATGCTTAGGAAAGTCTCTTACAACCCAAGTCTTGAGTTTTATCTGCTCGCCATGTCTAGGGTGCTTACATCCATACGTAGTGCTTAAAATGTCCTAATGGTACACGTTTCCCCACTTAAAAGGAAATATATCATAGGAAGTCGTGAGTCATTCTTAAAGGTGTTTTTATTAGCCTTCGATATCTAAACTATCCCTTTATGGATAAGATCCACAATTTTCTCTCTTTTAAGAATCTCTAGGGAACTAATGCCTATGCCCAGTGTTAAAACTCATAATGAAAACTATATACCTATATATTGTAGGCTAGAAATACTCTTTGGAGATCATGGCTAGTGGTTTAAGGTGTCATTTAGCCTTGGATTCCTAGAATCTTATTTTAGTGGTCATGGCTTCAGTTTCCATCCTTGAACATGTCAAGGACCAAAGGTCCATACCTAATGATTTGAACCTTCTAAAGGAGATAACATCCCCATTTGGATGGAAAGGATTCTATTGGAGGTCAAGTGTGGTGTTTCAATGCATCATTTAGGAATTAGATCCCTCAAAACTTTCTTTATGATATAAGACATGGGATTCATCGCTTGATCATCTCTAGGCCCCAAAGAATAATACCTACCACCAAAAACCACCTAATGCCATACATATACCCACACAAAGTTCATGTGTGCTAGTTTGAGGTGTCCTTCTTTGCCTTAGATTCTTAGGATATTTGTTTAGGGATTAAGGACCAATTTTCCTACCCCAACCATGTCAAGGTACTCGAGATCATTACCTATATCTCAAAATTTTCTAATGGAGTCCATATCACCACACAAATGCAAGTGAATCCATCAAGTCATGTGTGGTACTTAAAGGCATTTTGTTTGGATGTAGATGACTAGAATATTCCTTTAGGAAATTATGTTTTATTTTCTTAATGGTGTCATGGGTCTTGAGTCCCATTATTTGTTTTTAAAATCCCCTAATGGCATGGAAATTCATACTTAAAATACAATGGTGCTTTAAGCCATTGTTCTTGGCTATGGATGCCTCAATGGTTTCTTTATGGCCAAAGGCATGGTATTATTCCATGGAAAGTATTTTCAATGCCCTAGGGCACATACATATTTCTCAAAACCACGCAATGGCACAAATATCATAAATCATAAGCCAATGATACCCTCAAAACGCCACTTGTTGTTGGTGGAGGAAACCTTCTTAGCCATACATGGTTAGAATATTCCTTTAGCACTTGAGTTGCAAGTCTCCTCCATTACCATGTCCAAGGCCCTAAGACCACAAGACCTAGATACATAACGCCATGGATACCCATGGAAAGTCATGTGTGATTCTTGGAGGAATTATGCATGGCTCTAGATGCCTCAATGGTTTCTTTATAGCCAAAAGCATTGTCTTAGTCCATATTAATTCCATTCCAAAGTCCCTAGGACACCTTCATAATTCTCAAAACCACCTTATGGAACCAACATACAAAATCATAGGCCAATGATACCCTCAATAGGCCATGTGTGGTTGGTGTAGGAAACCTACTTAGTTTTAGATGTTTAGAATATTCCTTTGGAGCCTTAGGTTTATGTCTCCTCCACTGACCATGTCCAAGGCCACAAGGATACAAGAATTGGATACATAGTTGCATAGATACCACTCCAATGTATTGCATGTTTCTTTGAGGCAATGTTCATGGCTTTGAATTCCTCAACGATTTATTTAGGTCCAAAGGCATGGTCTTCTTTTCTAGAACATCATTCTCAAGGACCTGAGACACCTACATATTGCTCAAAACTACTTAATGTCACTAACATCCTCAATCATATGCTAATAATACACTCGCAAGGCCATGTGTGGTTGGTGGATGCCACCTTCTTTTCCTTAAATTTCTAGAATATTCTTTTAGTGCTTGAGGATTAGGTGTCCTCTACTTATAATGTCCAAGGCCCCAAGGCCAAAAACCTAGATGCATAGTGCCATGGATGCCCCTACGAAGTCATACATGATGTCTTGATGCATTGTTCAGGGATCTAAATGCCCCAACAATTAATTTAGGGACAAACACATAGTATTCTTTCCTATAATATCATTCCCAAGGCCTTGACACACGTATATATTACTCAAAACCATCTAATTGCACTAAAATCATGAATCATAAGCCAATGATACCTTCATGAGGCCATGTGTGGTTGGTTGAGGTATCCTTCTTATCCTTAGATGGATAGAAGATTCATTTAGGGCCTAAGGTTGAGGTCTCCTCCCTTGAACATGACCAATGAACCAAGTCCCAATGACTTGGAGGCATAGCAACATGGATACTCTGTGAAGCCATGTGTGGTTCCTTTTGGAATCATTAATGGATTTGGATTCCTAAATGGTTTCTTTGGGGTCAAAGGGATGGTCATGTTCTATAGAGTGCCATTCCTAATGCCCTAATATATGCATGTATTGCTCAAAACCACCTAATGGCATTAACATCCCCAATCATAAGCCATTGATACCTTTAAGAGGCCATGTTTGTTTGGGGAGGTAACCTTCTTAGCCATGGATGGCTAAAATATTCCTTTAGGGGCCTATGTTCAATTCTCTTCCACTGACCATGTTGAGTCCCTGAAGCCACAAGACCTAGATACATAGTTCCATGGATATCCCTGAAAAGTCATATGTGGTTCTTTGAATCATTTTTCATGGATCTATATTCCTCAATGATTTCTTTAGGACCAAAGGCTTGGTCTTCCTACCTATAACTTCATTCCAAACACCCTGAGACATCTACATAATTCTCAAAACCACCTAATGGCACTGACATCCTAAAGCACAGGACAATGATACCCTCAAAATTCCATGTGTTATTAGTGGATACAACCTTCTTATCCCTAGATGGATAGAAGTTTCATTTAGGTATCGAGATTTATGCCTCCTCCCATGACCACGCCTGATCCTCCAAGTTTCTAAGACTCGGATACATAGTGCCATGGATACCCTTGCAAAGTAACACATGGTGCTTTAAGGAATTGTTCATGGTTTTGGATACCTAAATGGCTTCTTTAGGGATAAATGCGTGCTCTTTCCACTAGAATGTCATTCCCAAGGCATCATGACACACACATATTTCTTAAACCCTCCTAATTGAATCATCATCCTTAATCATAGGCCAATGATATCCTCAAGAGGCCATGTGTGGTTGGTGGAGGTAACCTTCTTAGCCTTAGATAGATAAAAGATTTATTTAGGGCCTAAGGTTCACGTCTCTTACACTAACCATGTCCAAGCCTTGAAGGCCCCAAGTCCTAGATAAAAATCTCAATGGATACCCTTGCAAATTCATATGTTGTCCTTTGAGGCATTGTTCATGGTTCTAGATTCCTCAATGGTTTATTTAGGGAAAAAGGCAAGGCTGTCTTCTCTAGATCACCATTCCCAAGGATCTAAAACACTTACATACTTCTCAAAACCACATAATGGTGTTAACATCCTCAATCATAGGCCAATGATGCCCTCAAGAGGCCATGTGTAGTTGGTTGATGTGATCTTATTATCCTTGGATGAATAGAGCATTCCTTTAGGGATAGAGGTTTAAGTTTCCTCCCTTGGCCATGTCAAAGGCCCCAAGGCCCCATGACATGGATATATAGTGGCACAGATATCCATGCAAGGTCATGCATGTTGCTTCAATAATTGTTTTTTACTCTTTATGCCTCAATTGTTTATTTAGGGCCAAAGGCATGATCATTTTCCCTAAAACATCATTCCTAAGGTCGTGAGACAAGTAAATACTACTCAAAACCACCTAACGGAAATGAAATAATCAATAGTAGGCCAATGATACCCTCAAGAGGCCATATGTTGTTATTGGAGGCAATATTCTTATCCCCAGATGGATAGAAGAATATTTTAGATATTGATATTCAAGTCTCCTCCATTGACCATGTCCAAGGCCCCAAGGGCACAATACCTAGATACAAAATCTCATATATACCCCTTTGAAGTAATAAGTAATGGTTTTGGGTAGTGTTCATGGATCTAGATTCCTCAACGATTTCTTTAGGGCCAAAGGCATGGTCTTCTTCCTTGGAAGATAATTCCCCAGGACTTGAGACATGTGCATACTACTTAAATCCACCAAATGGTAACAACATCCTCAATCATAGGCCAATTATACAATTAGGAGGTTGTGTGTAGTTGTTGGAGGAAAAATTCTTACCCCTAGATGGATACAAGCTTCCTTTAGGGGTGAAGGTTCAATTATGCTCTGTTAACCATGTTGAAGGCCCCAAGGCCACAAGACTTAGATACATAGTACAATGAATACCCCTACAAAGTCATGCATGGTTCTTTGAGGCATTATAACTCATGTATTTGGATGAATTAACAATTTATTTAGTGATAAAGGCATGGTATTCTTCCCTAGAACATCACTCCCAAGGCCCTGAGACATATACATACTACTCAAAACCACCTAATGATACTAACATCCTCAATCATAGGCTAATCATACTCTCAAGAGGCCATGTGATGTTGGTGGAGACAACCTTCTTATCCCTAAATGACTATAAGATTGCTTTAGGGGTCAAGATTTAGGCCTCCTCCATTGATCATGTCCAAGGCTATAAGGCCATAAGGTCTAGGTACATAGTGCCCCAATGGATCTGGATGCCTTAATGGTTTCTTTAGGGAGACAATCATGGTCGTATTCCCTGTAATGTCACTACCAAGGCCTTTGGACACCTACATAAGGCTCTTTCTTTCCTCTTATGATTCTAGTCAAGTCCTTGAGATCCATCCCACTATGCAAAAACTCTTGATTGTGCCCATATCTGACTATTATCCCAATATCGACTTTATAGGGTGTATGTTATGGTTAATGGCCTTGATCATTTCTCATTACCTCAATAATATTATGTTAGGGTATACTTATTTCAATTTCTTCCCCAACCATTCTCTAAGATGCTTCCCTAGTGCACAAAACCACATATTTCCACCCCTATCCCACTTTAAGAATAATGATATCCTATACATAGCATAATATCCTATGTAATAGTTTGAGTCATCTATCTTATCCTAATGTGCCTAAAACCTTCCTTTAGGGCCCATGACTATGTTAGAGGTTCTCATATCTAGTGTCGACACTTATATGAACACTCATATGCCAAGGATAGTGTTGGGAGTTCATGGGTTTGTTTTAAAGCTTACCGTAGGGTTTCATGTCAAAATTTTCTCCTATGAGATTATACAAAAAGCTAAGACCCATGTATGCCAAAAAAAAACCTCATAATGGTGTTGATTTCCTTACTCAAAGGTAAATAATATGCCCAATATGTCATTTGTAGTGGTTCGAGCTATTGTATTTGGACTTGGATGAACAAAATATTTTATTAGGGAGTAAGGACTGGGTTTCGCCCCTCAAACATGTTAAGGGCCTAAATGCCCATATATAGTGCTTAAAACCTCTCACTTATATCAATACCCCAGATATTAGGCTAGTGATACCCTTAGGGGGTCTTATGTGGTGGTTCAAACTATGCTTGTTAATCTTGTATGCTTAGATGTTTCCTTTAAGGTTCAAGCCCCATATTTCCTCCCTTAATCATTTCTATGCCCTAAATACTTATACGCAAGGAAAATTTTAGGGGTGAAATTTAGCCCATGGGCTATTTTTTGACCTTTTTTTCCAAAAAAAGATTCACCAATTTTCCTTTTTTCAAAGATGATTCGCCCATATTCCATGGGGTAAATTTTTTTTACTCTAAAAATCACCAAAATTGTCCAAAAACTATATAAATTCCTTAGAAATTTGAATATATTTATAAAAAAATCCAAACATTTTATTGTTGCAAATTTAAGAATTAGAAAGATTCGCCAAGGTTTCTACACTTTGATAAAATTATGGATCCTTAAAATTTTCCCTGCTTATACGTAGTTTGATTTCCTCCAATTTCCCCCATTATCCCTATTATAAAGCCATATATATTCTCAAAAGGTCATTTGTGTTTCCTCAACAAATAATTATTATCACTATATGCCTAGAATCTTCATTTAGGCTAAGGAATATAGGTTTATTCTCTTAACTAGATTGAAGGTTAGTAGACCTATCACTAGTGATCAAAACCTCATAATAACATCAATTCACACACATATACGTTAAGAATACTCTTAGGAAGACATGTGTGTTAACCATATTTCTTAGTCCTAGATTCCTAAAAGCTTCTTTCAGGGCCCAAGGAAGATTTTTCCTCCCTCGAACATGTCCAAGGATTTTAGATCCATCCCTTGTGCTCAAAGCCTAATAATGATACTAATATCCATTAAGTAATTTAATAAGATCAATAAAAATATACGCTATCGAATAATCAAATTTCAATTCAAATTAATTTTATTAATATTTTTTAATAGCAATAAAGTAAAAATGATCATATTTAATTATTTGTCAATATTAAGAATCATAGGTATTTATTTGCTTGAATAATATTAAAAATTAATAATTGAATTGAGTTATTTAAAAAATAATTCTTTGTGAACTTGATGTGCTTCTCGTGCAAAACCTAATAAATGAATCATGTGAGTTTATTTGTTTAAATAATATAAAAACAAATAATTCAATTTGTTGTGATTGTGGTGTAAAACCTCATAAATTAATCATAAGCATTTATTTGAATGAAAAAAATTGAATTAATTATTTACAAAATAATTATTTTTGAAGTTGTTTTTATGGTTCAAATCATCATAATTAAATCATATATGTACATGTCCATGTGGAAAATATGAGCTTAGCAACACTATATGGTACTTGCGAACATGACATTTCTCTATACTTAGGATTCCTTTAGCGTAAGGCATAAAATTATTCTCTCAACAATCTTGAGGGCCACTCAACCTATGCATGCTGATTAAAACCCTATAATAGTGTGAATGCCCATACCTAGAGCCTATGAATACTATTATGAAGATGTGTGGTGACCTTTGTGGTGTCTTCTTGGATCTAAGTCCCTAAAAGCTTCTTTTAGGGCCCTAGGTAGAGGTTTTCTCCATTGAGTCACCATGTCCATGAATTGAGACCCATTCCTTCTGCTAAAAACCTAATAATGATACAAATTTCCATTGAGAAATTTAATAATATAAAAATATTTTCAATTAAATAATCAAATTTCAATTCAAACTATTTTTATTACTACTTTATAATAGTAATAAATTAAAAATGGTTGTTTTTATTTATATGTCAATTGTATTTATTTGTTTAAATAATATTAATAATGGATAATTGAATTGAGCTATTTACAAAATAATTAGTTGTGAACTTCTTGTGCTTGTGGTGCAAAGCCTTGTAAATGGATCATGTGAATTTATTTGCTTAAATATTCTAAAATAATGAATTGAACTTCTTGTGATTGTGCTACAAAAACTCAATTAATCTTTGGTCATTTATTTGAAATTATAAAGCAAAAAATAAATATTGAATTGAGTTATTGAAATAATAATCATTTGTGAATTTGTTATGTTTATGGTGCAAATCCTCATAACAAAATCCTACTTATACATGCCCACTAGACAAATAATAGGGTAGCACCACTTTATGGTACTTGTCAGCATGGCATTTCTTTTAACATAAATGAGGAAAAACTCAATTTCCAATATATTAACAAATATAACACCATATTAACACCACAAAATATAAGTGAAGCTAATACCGCCACCTTAACACCACAAAATGTAAGTGGTTCTAATAACACCACCTTAGGACCACAAAAATGTAAGTGGTTCCAATCCCACCACATCCGCACCACAAAATATAAGTGGTGCTAACTTGTGGTGCTAAACGATGGATTTTCTTGTTGTGTTGTACTCCAAGTTGGGCTTCTCATACTTCTTCCTCAACAATAGTGGCAGTTTGTTCCATTCGGCTTCTGTCTCAGCTAGTTTGTGATCTTGGGGATCATCTTACAATCTGTACGAACAACATACATAGTAAGCATATTGTTATTTGAAGCTTGACTATTCTAGAGTTTTTGTTATATATTATCCATAGAAATTATATTCTAATAATTCTTAAAACCAATTATTAGTATACAATGATGAGTGTTAAAAATCGTTGCTACAATTTTACGATGAATCCCTTTTGATCAAATCCATTTATGAGTTTGATATACCAAATGCTCCAGGGGATATAGATGCCAACCACTATTTCTTGCTCACAACTTAGAGTTCTTGATCACAAATGATGGTTCATTCTAGCAAGGAGCCACAAATGTCATGATTGCTCCTAGCTAAAAAATGTGCCCAAAAATTCATTTCTACTGCTATTCTTGAATGAGACCATGGCTTATTTTATTGTTGCATCATGGATGAGAATATGACTATATATGTCCATAAATTTCTCAGATAACCCCTTACTCATAAGCACGACCATATTTTTCCATGATGACCCTCTACCATTGCACAAACTTGCACAGGCTTGCTCAGAACTTAACAGATTTGAAAGAGATAAGTTGCCTAGCTATTTAAGGATCATAGAAAGCCTACTTTGAAATTGATATCCATATCACCGACCACACACATGCCAACATTGGCCTACTTAGTATTCTTCACATGCAATACTTTGGGCTAGTACCTTGGGATACCAAATACCGTGGGCCTAGAAACCATGAACTGTAAAAATACATTTAAATATTTAACCGAGTCAAGTTTACCTAACAATCCTCCATTTGAAATTGATTTGGGGTAATATCCAAACCCCCTCAAAGTTTTAAATGGGACTTGTAATATAACATGAACCCTTCTTCTGTCTACCTAAATCTATATAGGTGACTCACCAACCAGGGGTACGTGTGCCTAACTAGACCAGGTCTTACAACCATATGCTCATTTACATTGTCATTAAACCCAACTCTTATACATGTGCCTAGATTACAATGTTCCAATCACTTCTTCTAAGCCCACCTCCATGTGCTTCTTGCTATTACCATGTGCCTCTTTCCATAATCCATTTCCTACTTCTCTTCTTTTGCAAACACGAGCTTGATCTATATGATTAACATCTGACCAATAGCATCTGGGTTCACATAACACATACCATTGCCTTCATCTTGATCATTGTCGTGGCTCCAAATTACCAATACTTCTTTCATTAATCCATTTCCTACTTCTATGCTTTTTCCAACACGAGCTTGATCTATATGAGCATCATTCGACCAATACCATCCAAGTTCATGTAACCCATACCACTGCCTCCATCTTGATCATTGTGATTTCTCCAAATTACCAATACTTCAATCTAGTATAAAATCTTCACTCATCTTTATAAAAACTTATTTACTTCTAAAAAAAGGTAAATAATCAATAAGCCCTTTTCATAAAAACTTATCCTAACTTAAAAAACTTCATTTTATTTTTCTTTTAGTGACATGGATAAAAAAAATTATATCTAACTTTTTTAAATGGCATATCTCATTTTTTATGAAATATCTTACTTGAGTTAAATACCTTCAAACATTCACGACTCCTTCCCCATGATTTAACCAGGGGAACTAACCACATATTCTCTTCCAACACTTTTGCAATTTCACTTGGGGACTTTCTCATCTTGATTGATGACATACATGCATTCATGTCTTTTGCAAACATGTTCTCTTCGACATTGGTCTTTCCTATTCCACACAACAGATCCTCCTTTACTCACTAGACAACATATCTTCTCCCTTTTGCATCGATCATTTACCCAGCTACAACATGTAAAACTCCATAACACATTCTTTAATAGCTGCTACAACAATTGCTCCTTTTTTAGCTACAACTCACTTGCCAGTGTCTCTCTTCTTTTACACAACACTATGCAGTCTTCTTCTCACAAATCAAAGAAGAGCATAATCAACTTCTTGTACCTCGACTTCCTCTCACAACAAACTAACATATGTTCCTTTCATCACATAGCACTTCTTCTCTTCACTTGGTAGACGACGACTCCCTTTGGTGGCTTCTTCTCACTCCAAGAAACTAGTGGCGACTCAACAATACTCTCTTTGGTAGCTTCAACTCACAAGTCTCACATAGATCTGCCCCCTTTTAGTCTCTTTACTCTGATAGGAGCAGTGATTCTCCTTTACATAGATATGTGATCTGAATAATCTTTCACCATGGCTTGTCAAACTTGTTCTTCCAACAACAGTGGATCAAAGATCAATCATGACCACTCTCTCACCAGTATTCATTAAAAAATTAGATTCAATAGATCTTCATTCCATATCGCAAATCTACAATTTCCAAATTGATAGCAATAGAAGAGGCGTGTAAACTTTCTCACTTTTGACCAGGTCTACCCATCTTACTCAAGCAACATCAAACCCAAGTTTCATACCCATGGAGCCACTAACCATTTCAACACACAGATATGCAACATAAATAATTCTAGCAAGATAGCATCAGAAGAGGCATGTAAACTTTCTCACTTTTGACTGGGTCTACCCATCTTACTCAAGCAACATCAAATTCGGGTTTCACACCCATGGAGAGACTAACCATTTCAACACATAGATCTGTAGCATAAATACTTCTAGTGATTTCATTATAAGAGTAGCATGGAATGAGAAACCTTGTTATGATTTCCTTGTATCAGTTAATCCAAATTTTGCTTTGATACCACTAATATGATTAAAATCACATAAACATAATTATTAGATCAAGTATATAACTAGCAACATCCATGATAATAATATTAATATGTTTGAATACACCAATAGGAGCATATTCGACACGTTGATAACTGTTTTTCCCTAAAGAATGTGTCAAATATATGGCTATCGACGCATTTTTAATATTAATATGGTTGTTTCTAGTAACCGGTGAGCACATAGGGATATCTCCAAAATATTAATAATATTATATTATAAAATATAATAAAGAGTAAATAAATTTACATTAATTGTAATATTATATTGTATTCTAATGTTGATGGTTGATGAGAAATGATGGTGGAATAAGTTTGACCATAGTTTACCATGGTTGAATATTGTTTGACCATAGTTGACTTTAATGGACCATGGATGACTTTGGTTTGAACATGGTTGACTTTAATGGACCATGGTTGATTTTGGTTAACTATGGTTGACCTTATTTGGCCATTTATGACTTTTGTGAACCATGCTTGAATATGGTTGACATTGGTTATGTAAGGTAGACCATGGTTGATCATTATTTACCAAGTTTTACCATGGTTAATGTTGACCCTAGTTTGAAAATGCTTGACTATTGTTAACCATGTTTAAACATCATTGACCATTGTTGTTTAACCATGTTTGACCATAGTTTACCATAGTTGACCATATTATTTGACCATGGTTGACTTTGGTTAATTATGGTTGACTTTAGTTTTCATTATTGACTTTTTTGAACCATGCTTAAATATGGTTGACTTTGGTTAGGTAGATTGACCATGTTGAGTCATCATTAACCATGTTTGGATTTGGTTCACCCTAGTTTGAAAATGTGACTATGGGTGACCATGTTTAACCATCATTAATTATTATTGATGATGGGTGAGAAATGATGGTTGAATAAGTTTGACCATAATTTACCATGGTTGAATAAGTTTGACCATCATTTACGTCCATGGTTGAATACTGTTTAAACATAGTTGACTTTAATGGACCATGAATGACTTTGGTTAATTATGGTTGACTTTAGTTAATTTACCACGTTAAATATTATTTACCATAGTTGAATTTAATGGACCATCGTTGACTTTAGTTAACTAAGGTTAACTTTAGTTAGCCATTGTTGAATTTTTTGAACCATGCTTGAACATGGTTGACTGTGGTTAGGTAAGGTTGACCATGGTTAGTCATCGTTTACCAAGTTTTACCATGGTTAACCATGTACAACTATGGTTGACCCTAGTTTGAAAATCGTTGACTGTGGTTAACCATGTTTAACCATCATTGACAATTGATGTTTAACCATGCTTGACCATAGTTGACCTGATCCGGATCTTGGGAGCTGAGAACCGGAAGGCTTGAATGCCGAGAGAGGAGGAGATTAAGCATGCAAATCTGTCATAAAATTCACATGAAAACCCTAATATTGCATAAGAATAAACATGAACAAAAACACATGAAGTGAATGGGAGGTGAGGCTCAAAGAGGAGCCCCACCTCTAAAACTAATTACCAATAACTCACTCAGATCTAAATAATCTCACAATGAACAATAGAAAATATGAGAGAAACCAAAATGAGTAACTTCCTATCATGAGAAGGCTTGCTAGGCCTTTATATAGCATTATTACAATGTGTTTTGAGGATATACCATGGGCCAAAACTATGTGCTACTAAATACCATGGATGAGAGAGGGTGGCCTCTCTATTTAGTACTTTTATAGCTTATACATCCGAATTTAGACCATATGCCCCCTAAAATTCGGATCATTCCTCCCCCCTTAGAAAATGATGGTCCCCATCATTTCATGCTAAAAAGAGACCCATGATTACAATGTGCTAGCTATCAATGAAGAGAAGAGTTTGTTTTAGAGGTGGGGCTCCTCTTTGAGCCTCACCTCCCATTCACTTCATGTGTTTTTGTTCATGTTTATTCTTATGCAATATTAGGGTTTTCATGTGAATTTTATGACAGATTTGCATGCTTAATCTCCTCCTCTCTCGGCATTCAAGCCTTCCGGTTCTCAGCTCCCAAGATCCGGATCATGACCATATTATTTTACCATCATGATTAACTTTAATGGGCCATGGTTGACTTTAGTTAATCATTGTTGACCTTTTTGAACCATGCTTGAATATGGTTGACTTTGGTTAGGTAAGATTGGCCATGGTTAATCATCATTAACCAAGTTTGATCATGTTTAACCATGTTTGGCTATGGTTTACCCTAGTTTGAAAACGGTTCACTATGGATGACCATGTTTAACCATCATTGACTCTTGTTGACAATGGTTGAATAAATTTGACAGTAATTTACCATGGTTAAATAAATTTGACCATGGCTTACCATGGTTGACTTTAATGGACCATGGCTAACTTTGGTTAACTATGATTTACTTTAGTTCATGGGAAATTTTAAGAGTGAAATTAACCCATGGGCTAATTTTCGAGGTTTTTTTCCAAAACAAATTTGTATTTTCCCTTTTTTTCTAATATAATTTGCCCAAATTCCATGGGAAATTTTTTTTAACTCTAAAAATAGCCAAAATTGTCCAAAACCTATATAAAATTCTTAGAAATTAGAATATTTTAAAAAAATATTGCCAAACATTTTATGGTTGAAAATTTGATAATTAATAATATTCTCCAAAGTTTCAATACTCAAAGAAAATTATGAATCCTTAAAATTTTCCCTGCTTTAGTTAGCTTACCAAGTTAAATATTATTTGACCATGTTTGACTTTGGTTAACTATGGTTGACTTTAATTAGTCATTGTTGACTTTTTGAACCATGCTTAAATATGGTTGACTTTGGTTAGGTAAGGTTGACCCTGGTTAGTGATCATTTATCAAATTTGACCATGGTTAACCATGTATAACTACGGCTGACCTTAGTTTAAAAATGGTTGATTATGGTTGACTATATTTAACCATCATTGACCATTCTTAACAACGGGTGATAAATGATGGTTGAATAAGTTTGACCATCGTTTACCATGGTTGAATATATTTTTACCATGGTTGACTTTGGTTAACTATGGTTGAATTTAGTTATCCATTGTTGACTTTTGTGAACCTTGCTTGTGTGATAATTCAACAGGATAGATCACATAGCTAGAGTAGACCTCACAAATCTCACTCAAGAATTGCAGAGAAGAAGAAGAAGAAATGAATCAATTATCACTCATAAACTCAGAAATGGAGAAATCTGCAGTATAATCATACATCAACTGTAAGCTGGCACTGTGAAAACTGAATACAATAATGATGATGTCAAGTGAATTCGAATTATCCAAAGGTGATTCGAATTCTCCTCAATGTGTGGCTTGGATAGCATTGGAGACATCACCCAATTAGTGGGAGTAGTCACAAATAGTCAAAAGTGAGTCAAATGAGTGTAACTGAGTCTAACTGATCCATGTGAGCACAAATCAAGGGATGGAGACTCCAAGGAGGGCACATGAGGATGTCAGTAGGTCAAGTGGCACTCCGATACAGACAACTGGAAGCTATAGGTAGTTAGACTGAGCAATAAATACAAGAACTGGTCAATCAATGTTGCAACTGACTGTCAAGAATCCAAGTAGTGTAGTAGGACGCATATGCCATCCAGGTGAGGAAAACAAGGCGCACTAGGTATGTAGGAAGGCTACTAAGGGATCAAAACAAGCTCTAGGGGGCTGAAAATAGGCTCTAGGTGCTAGAGAGACTACCATACTGATGACTGGATGCATGCAAAATGCATGCATGCAAATATAAAAAATGATTATGAGAATATTCCAACACCCCCCTGCAAACTATACTATGAGGAAATAACTGAAAACTAGTGGTAGGGCCCTGGTGACTGATACCAAAGGTCACCTCGTACAACAATCTAAATAAATAGACTGAGGAAAAAGGGAAAACCCGGTGTGAAGAAATCCCCCCCTCAAAATTGACTGAAGGATGCTAATGTAGCATGGCATCACTCACCCCAAGAAGAGATCTAAGATAAGTGAACCTCTTTACCGAAGAAGGACCAATCGACAATAAATGGATCACTGTGTGAATGATCAATGTGAGAAGGATGAAACCTTCTATTCTGGAAATCAGATCTGGCTCTCCTTTATAATCAAGTGGATCACCAACAAGATCTTCGACAGATCTAAGAGTAATGGCTTCCCATCTCGGAAGAGGAGGATCATCAGGTGCAAGATCACTAGGTTCTTGTGGATCTGGATCTTCCATTTGTTCATATTCACTGTCAGTTTCTAGATCTTCAGGTTCTTGTGGATCTGGATCTAGCATTCGCTCTTCATCATCTTCACTTTTAGATTCAAAATATGAACTCTCATGGGATGAAGCTTCGCTCTCTTGCTCATCAAGAAGTCGTGGTTTGGTAGGAAATCTCTATTGCTCAACGGGATGAGCATCATGAAGTGGCCATTCCTCAAACTTTACACTCCTCTCAAGAAATGTTGACATAGTAGAAGGATAAAGAAGCTTGTAGGCCTTTGCACTCAATGCATAGCCCACCAATATACACTCTCTGCTTTGTGGATCTAGGGCTCTCATGTTCTCTGTTGGAATCCTTTCCCATGCTCTGGATCCAAACACTCTAAGATGAGATACATCATGTTTGTATCCCATCCATGCTTCGAAATGAGTCATATTTTTCAGTCCTTTATGAGGGACTCTGTTTTGAAGGTAAGCAACACAGTTGATGGCTTCTTCCTAAAGACTAGTGTGCAACCCTTTCGACTTTAGCATGCAAGTTTCCATCTCCTTTAATGTTCTATTCTTTTTCTTTGAAACAAAAGGATTGAAAGTCACCCTTGACATACTCTCCTCCATTATCAATGCGAATGGCCTTGATATTTCTATTTGAAAACTTTTCTGCAGAAGACTTGAAAAGCTTAAAGTATCCAAACACTTCTGATTTTAATCTGAGAAAGTATACCCAAGTAAATCTTGAATAATCATCAATAAAAGTAAGAATATACCTTTCCTTGTTCAAAGATAGATCTGGAAATGGCCCTGCAACATCACTATGAATCAAATCTAGAGGTTGAGAGGCTCTCCTTGCCTTTCCTTTCTCAAAATTATTTTCAAGATGTTTTCCCATCAAGCAACCCTTACAGTTGCCCTTGGAAAACTTGACTTTGGGAAGTCCTTCAACCATATCTTGAGTAAGCATATCTTGTAGGTATTTGTAGTTGAGATGCCCAAATCTTTCATGCCATAGCCTACTCTCTTCATTTGCATGTGTGTGAAGAGCAGACTGCTTGGAGAGAGGAAGAAAGTGAGAGAACTCATAGAGTTTCAATTGGTGGTTTGCAACACCTTTTGCAATGATATTTCCTGAAACCATGTATTGTATTTCGATCTCATTTGGAGAGAAGATCACCCTCTTGGGCTCTCTAGTATGGGTCATTTGGTAGACCGAAAGTAGATTGGCAGTAACTGTAGGAACATACAGTACATCTGAGAAGTATCCATGATCAAGTTTGATCCTTCCAATCCCCTCAGAGGAGACCTCAGAATCATTCTCCAACATGATGGAAGGGCCAACAGTGCATTCGAAACCAATAAAGATATCTTTGGAGGAAGACAAGTGTCTTGATGCTCCTAAATCTATGATGAAGGAGGACTCTCTTGATGCACCTGCCATGAGAGCATGGCATCTCTCCTTGTCCTCGAATCTAGAAGGTTCAACTTCTTTCTATTTAGCACATGTAGGTATTGGGAGGTTATTCTTTTCAAGTAACTAAGCCATAAAGTCTATAGTCTTCTTCATACAAGAACTATTGGGATGAAATCCTCTATTGCAATAGGTACATTTGGATTTCTCCTTTTGAGAATGCTTTCCCTTCTTGGAATTCAAATCCCCTTCTGACTGATAGGGAGCCTCCATTCGCTCTTTTCACCTCAATAGCTGCAAGTGCTGAATCCATCTTGGGTTTTATCATTCCCGTTTGAATCAACTTCTCCTCCTCTTGTGTGAGAGACTGGATAAAGTCATCAAGAGTAGGAAACTTCCATTTTGGGATGGATAGCTTCGTTGTCTGAAAGGTAGAGACAAATACCGAGTAGTTAGGGCCCAATTTTGATAGTATGGAAAGGATGAGATGCTTCTCTTTCTTCTCTATTCCATATCTCTTCAATTGTGAAATCATATTTTTGAACTTGGTAAGAAACTCATTGATGGATTCAAAATTGCAAGGGCTTAGTGAGATAAGCTCATTTTCCAACTTGTGACCTTTCAAGTCACCTTTTTGTCCAAGAAGAGATTTGAGCTTGTCCCAAACGTCTTTTGGACTGGCTAGATCTATGACATGAAAACTAAGGTCTTTGAAAATGCTGAGGAGTAGCAGTCCTACTGCTTCATCAAGTTTATCCAACTACTTGGATTTCTCTACTCCACTAGTGGGTTCGACTGCAGTCCCTTTCAATACTCTATAAAGGCTCTTGGACTTCATGAAGATGTCCATCTTGGCTATCCATTCGACATAATTGAATGAATTTAGTTTTATATCCATTGGTAGCTGTTGAAGTCGAATTGAAGATGAATTCGAATGATGGAATAAACCTGCAAAACAAATGAAATTGATGATGGAGATTTGCTGCAAATCGAGAGAACACTGCTATAGGAAAATGAGCACATGTGACTGAATCCTTCACACCTGGCTAGACCTCACTGGATTGCTCCAGTGAATTCAAGACAATTGCACCAAGACTTGCTGTGGAAATCCAGAGGCTTCTGGTGCTCAATGAAAGACAACTACTCAATGAATTGCTGCAACTGTTGCAATTCGAATAGATGACTCTAGCTTCGATACCATGTGATAATTCAACATGATAGATCACATAGCTAGAGTAAACCTCACAAATATCAATCAAGAATTGCAGAGAAGAAGAAGAAGAAATGAATCAATTATCACTCATAAACTCAGAAATGGAGAAATTTGCAGTATAATCATACATCAGCTGTAAGCTGGCACTATGAAAACTGAATACAATAATGACGCTATCAAGTGAATTCGAATTAGCCAAAGGTGATTCGAATTCTCCTCAATGTTTGGCTTGGATAGCATTGGAGACATCACCCAATGAGTGGTAGTAGTCACAAATAGTCAAAAGTGAGTCAAATGAGTGTAACTGAGTCTAACTGAGCCATGTGAGCACACATCAAGGGATGGAGACTCCAAGGAGGGCGCATGAGGCTGTCAGTAGGTCAAGTGGCACTCCGATACAGACAACTGGAAGCTACAGGTAGTTAAAGTGAGCAATAAATGCAAGAACTGGTCAATCAATGCTGCAATTGACTGTCAAGAATCCAAGTAGTGTAGTAGAGTGCATATGTCATCCATGTGAGGAAAACAAGGCGCACTAGGTAGGTAGGAGGGCTACTGAGGGCTAAAAACAGGGTCTAGGGGGTTGAAAATAGGCTCCAGGTGCTGGAGAGACTACCATACTGATGACTGGATGCATGCATGCATGCAAATATAAAAAATGATAGTGAGAATATTCCAACAACTTGAACATGGTTGACTTTGGTTAGGTAAGGTTGACCATGGTCAAACATCATTAAACAATTTTGACCATGGTTAATAATATTTGACTATGGTTGATCCTAGTTAATGGTTAGCTATGGTAGATTATGGTAGACAAATGGTGACCATTGTTGACCATGTGTGACTATGTGTGACTATGTTTGAATTTCATTGACCATGTTTTATTATGATTGACTATCAATGACTATATTTGACCATGGTTGAGAAAGTTAAACCTTGGTTAACCATAGTTGACCGTGGGTGACAAAGGTTGTCTATGTTTACCATGGTTGACTTTTGTGAACCATGTTTGACTTTGTGGATTTTCCTTAATCATGATTAATTTAGTTAAGTATAGTTGACTTTACCATGATTGAATATGGTTGACATTGATTAGATAAGGTTAACCATGACCAATTGATAATAGTTCATGATGAGAATCAAATGATGGTTAATAAACTTTTACTCTGATACTAGAGTTATGATTAAAAACACATCAACATAATTATTCCATACTAGAATTATGATTAAAAACACATCAACATAATTATTCCATCAAGTATATAAAGATAATGATAAAAAAGATTTATCCTAAAAACCCAATTTTGAGAAAACCAACCATAATAGATTTATACATTCAAGTTTACTTAACACGGCCTTTGTGAACAAGGCCACTATATTCCAGTTAGTGTTAATTAGAACATATACCAAACCATCGAAGAGAACGTATGGTCCAACTTCCTCCTCACAACAGTGTTAGTTTGAATCATAGTTTGAATCATAGTAGCATAATTCGGTCGTATTGGCCTTTCGTGTACGGAAATTCGAAATAATTCGAATTGATCGAATATTCGATATAGGTGTAATACGGATATAGAATCTTATTAATAAACAATTAAATTTTGATTTAACCAATTTTAAAAAAACCAAATTTTAATTATTTTAACACTATAAAACATAAATCCAATTCAATTTCATACTCTTATCAAAATAATTATTAATAATCTCTCATACTAGTTGTATATTTAATACTTGATATTTAATATTTTATTAAAAATATTATATTTACTTATGCTATATTGGTGAATATTTAATTAAAAATACTATATATAAGAAACTTCTACTTCCGTTTTCATTAAGTATTTTTTCCGTATCGAATCGTATTTATATCCGTACTCGAATTATGCTACTATGGTTTGAATGGCTTGCTTCTCACTGTACCTCAACGAAGAAAAGCATAAGAGGCGAAGATAGAGGCATAGATGAGGTGTTTTATAAACCCAGAAGAGCGGGTTGCTGATGTTTACCCAGTGAATTAGCCAGTCGACAGAATCAACGTTGTTCCAATTACATTCATCAAAGAACGAGTTCCCCAAATTATACATTTAAAATAAAAACTAAAGGCTGCAAATGCTAAGATGGAATAACATTGTGCCCACGTCATTGAGAACATTTAAGTTTGGATCAGTCTGCTTATTGCTCGAGCCCAATGAAGCTCCTGTTGGTCCATGACGCCTACCCCTTACCCATGACTTCGTCCATGATGCTTACGTTATTCGGAATGACTGGGCGCAAAGGAGCTTAAACCGTACCAGATTAGAACTAAATCTTCGTGTCTTCTCTGTAGCTTTAGTCTCTTAAAGGCCTTAGCTCTTGCAAGACGGGAAAGCCCCAAATAAATATAATGCCAGTCAATGAAGGAAGGCTCGACATAGGCCATTACCAGAACTGGTTCTTGAGCTCGATGAATTTGATTCTTTCCTGGGTTCTGCCGGTTGAAATCATGAATAGGGGCTGGCTGCTCCACCGCGTGAGAATAAATATTCTTTAATCTGTCCTGTCAATTAATAAAGTAGTTCACCTCTACACGAAACGGGTGGTAACCAAACGAAATTACACACTACCAATATAAGACTACAGTACAGTGCTCTTGAGCCTACAGAATACAGTAATCTTAGGCTTCCATGTAGGCACAGTGTTCATTACGTTTCCAAGTGATGCATGGCTTAAACGCGTGGGGCTGGTGGTTTCATTATGTATGGCTTAACATTGGACATTACTTGGCCCACAACAAACGAATGTTCTAGCCTAGAGGAGATATGGTGGTTTCATTCGGAAGTCAGATGCATGATTTAAAAGTTGTGGTTTGAGTAATGAGGGCTTAAACCCGTGGTGTTGGTGGACGTTCATGTGGATTTAAGTAGCAATATAATGTTTAATATGAATGCTTGGATGGTAGAGAAAAATGAATGTTGCCTAGGTTTTTTTAAAACCAAATGAGAGATGTTGTCACTCAATGTAACCTGATGTCATCAAAAATAAAAAGTAACTAGCACATCTACTTAACTTGTCTTGTGGTCCGTGAACATCAATAGATCACAAGTTAAGTGCCATGAATAAGTTATGTGTTATTTGTTTTACATGCTTAGTTGTAATCACATGTTGTCTATGCTTCACTACATGTCATCTTCTTTAGTTAAATGAATTGTCTGTCAATTATTTTTTTTCTTATAATTGTTTGTTTACTTGTCCCATCCTCCTTCAATCTAGGTAAAGCATAGATGGTAGTCCACCCCAAATTTTAAGATGTAAACACCTATGGGTGTAATTAAAACTGGCACAACCACAAGTAACACCGAGAGATGTAACCAACCGCTTAATTTTGTGGAGATGGCTAGTTGTTAAACAAAGACTAAACATTAAACTAATTAATATAAACATAAAAATAAATGATATTTAATAAACATACCCCTTTTCTTATCTACTGCTTAACTTAAACTTATTTAAATTTTAATCAAGTTAATCTTGTTGATCCACTCAAGAAAGTCCAAAATCATATCTAAACACCCATCCGTGTAAAAATATATATCTCCTCATAAACTAAAAAATCAAAACCAAATGAAAAGTAATTAAAAAAATCCACCTAAACTCATAAAATAAAAAAATTATAACCAACATACATCCATTAAACTCTTATCTATAAAACTCTTATCTATAAAAGAACCAATATAGATCCATTAAACCCTTATCTATAAAGTAGAGGGATTAAATTTTGAAAATGTAGTTATTTGGATATATAAAAAAATTTATACTTCAATCACTCTGGATACTTAATAGATTTTCGTTTGAGATAAATTTATACTATTACATCATATTTACAATCTATCTAGACCATTATTTGACATTGGCCATTCATGAAACAATTAGGAAGGAAACGGACAAACAATATATCCGTTAGCTCTTCTGTTTACCAGACTGTGTAAGTTATACTTTTCACTGGTTTGTAAGTTAAGTTTGTTTTCCCAGAGCCCGGGGTAATCCATGTTATCTTTAAATATGGCAGCAAAAGCCAAGGCCTTTGGCGAGGTCCAGTTTAATGCACAACAACACTGTTAAATGTAAAAGATGGAAGTCAAATGTCCACAAGCTTAAATACGGCATACATTTAAGTACTGAAGGAGTCTGGCATTGGCATTCATTAGACGGTAAGAGTGACGACTACTCAAACCTAGCTCCTCAGTCAGCTATCTGTCGTATGGTGTCGTATGGAAAAATGAAAGCAATAATGGCTGGACCCACCCCCACTCTATAGATCTTCCATTACCATCAGATACATCATGATATATATTACAGCGTGGAATCGATGCTGTAAATTATACTTTTCACTGGTTTTAAAGTTCTTATCATATATACCATCTTAATGTAAAATTTACAACTGCAGTCTTTTATTTTCAAATGTTCTTATTTATTTGTTTGTTAAGAAAATGTCATACCCATTTAAAAACCTTGAAAAGTAAGTACGCAATAAAAATCTTGTTGGGTAAGAAAATTCGTCAACTGTTAAACAAAATATAATAACCACCAGTAATCTTCAACACTGATATATACCCACCCACAATATGTTGCTTTCTATTCTATCTTCTACCTCTACTTCCATAATTATATGGAAAACATGCATGCAATTATGTTCTAATGAATGAATGCAGGCAGATCAGCCTTGTAAATTGACACAGAGACAGTGGATGGCAGTGATAGTGGATCCACGCTACACTTATGCTCTTCAGTGTCCAATTCCTCTGGGTGGCTTCTCAGATAATTGAAGAAATCAGAAGCTTCAGGAAATCCCACAGTACTACTGTTAGCCACAACGCCAGTCCCTTTTCCCAACATTCCTCTCTCCTTTAGAAGCAGAAAATCTGATAAATAGTACTGCTTAGAGTGATCCATGAATATAAATTCAAGATATGGAACTCTTTCTTCCTCTAAAAATTCATCCAATTCTTCCAATTTGCTAGCCAGTGTTCCTTCCATCACCTTCACCTTCAATGATAGCCCTGACAACAAATCCAAAAAAATATAAGTTTACCATCCAGTACTGAAGGTTTTTAATTCGATTTATTTTGATTTCACAGAGCACTGCATCAAAGATTTTGAATGTAGTTTGAAATCAGATAAATTTGACTAATATCTAACACTCGCAGTGGATAGGTTCATATCTTAAATTAGAACATACTAGGTTATCTATTTTCCAATAAATGATGATGAACAATTGCATTTCTTAAATTCTTGAAGATAATTTACGAAAGCACATAATTTATTTAGTTCCAATTTCTCTTGCCTAAGAGAACAGCTGAATACAGCTGAATAGACATGAAAGTAGCCCAATGGCACAACATGTAAGAGATTTTATATTGCTACCCAGCTATCACTGGTTTAAACTTTAATATCCACTGGATATGGTTTAAATACTGCCATATTTTCCTTATATACAACTGTATTTCGGTATTAAAAGGCAAATACATGCACTCTGGGATCTTGACTGGTTTTTGGTTGTCTGTATCTAATTTAGTCATATGCAAATAGATATGTTTGAAGACTTATCTTTGAGATTAAGAAAAAAAAATATAATTTAGTTTTAATGGCCTGAGAGTAACAAAGTGTTCTAACAAAGTGTTCTACATCCCATGGGAAATGGTATATCTTAATGTATGTATTTGATAATAAAAAAATATTTAAAAACATAGCTCAATTTTAAATTTTAAATAAAAATTAACATTTAAGATATAAAATTATTATAGAAAAAATCAAAACATCAAATTGAAATATAAGAAAAAAATTATATTTCAATAAATTTGATCACTCTACTTTCCATCGAACACTCTTATATATTCATTGATATAAACCAACAAAGTCCTTTAGACATTAACCCATTGGAATAAAAAACAAACTGAGTGAAAGCAACGACTTGACAGACTGATTTCTATAAGGATTGTAAAAGACTGCTAGAAGCACTAATTCTACTTGCAGATATTCTCAAACCTTTATAGTTTTCCACCTGGATTCTTGTTGCCTACATGTAATTCACAGAGTTCCGTGCATATCATCTCTAGGCCTGTGTCTAAGCGTTTGACATAACAAAGCATACGAGTTCTAATTACAATTATATATAAAATCTCAGATCCTGTCACATTCTAGTACACTTTGATTTTGAGCTTAGCTCGTGAATTTAGGGGATCAAGCTTAACTTTATGCTTACAAGGCCCATGTTCTCACAGTGGCTTTAAAGGTCCTCAACATAACTATAACCATTTCAAAAAACAAAAAATGATAACAAAAACTTAACTCTCACCTGCATGTTCAATAATTGCTCTCGCAATACTACAGTACTGTGGATTCATTTCTATAGAGACCAGCTTGCTATCTGGCTTTGTCATCTTGGAGGCAATTCTAATGGCAGAATAGCCACAGTAAGTTCCAAGCTCTAAGGCCACTTTGGGATCAAATTTCTGCACTGCACCATCCAGAACGGAGCTCTTCTGCTTGCCTATATTCATCAGCCAAGTATGCTGAGCATAACTCTCAATAGCACTCAGCACAGATTCTGCATTTCCCTTCTCTGCATTTTCCAGAACATAGTTTAGCAGGAGTGCCTCTCTGCCATCAGGGGATTGACCTGTCTGCCTTGCCCTTCTGCTGCACAGGAATACAAAGTATGACCAAAGCCTTGACATGATTTGAGGCAACACCATTCTTACGCCTCTCAAACAATTATATAGAAACACTCTATATCTCTAATTGGGTGAGTTGTATGAAGATGAATATATTAGAACCTTCGAAAGTTGATGTGCAATTGCAATAGATAGACACAATGGATGCTGGTAGCAATATATATAGATTAGGAGATCTTTGGTTTTGTCACATGAAAAATATATTTTTCCATACAGTGTTCAATTTTATATTGGTTTCTTTGTTGTAGAAAATGAGAAAAGTTGATCTGAAGGAACAAGTTATTCTCTGGATTTTGAACTTTTTCTTTTGAAATCAAGGACCGACCAAGGTATGCTTATTCCCGTGGGCAAACAATCTGTTTTGATTCCTTCGAAATGAAGTTTGTGTTGCTGAGTTGTTCTTGGTTAAACGATGTAAACAGGACGATGCAAGTATGTTCAAGTTGGGCAATGGCCATGATGATGCAACCATCTTCCAACTGGGCAATGAGTTTGTGATTCTGGCTGGCTTTGCAGTGAGTTTGTGATTATGGCTTGTTTTTTAATCGAAGGTTTTATTTGCATCCAAAGTTTTGTCAATTACCTAATTACCTCGCATTTTACATTCTTCTAAAGACTTAATGGGCTGGTAATTGCATGTGGAAATAGTTGCCGTTAATTTTTATTGAAAGGTTGAAGCAACAAGATACACCCACAAAACTAAGGTGGAGGTAATGCCCTAAAGAGAAGGTCGGAGGAATTGAATAAAGAATATTTGAACATGTTATAAGGTCAGCCAATCTGGTATTTTTAATGTCAGAAAAGTAAAAGTGTCCTTTGACTATGTAGCAGATTCGACATATTGGAAACACGACAAGTTGATGGGTTCCATTTGTTCTTTTCCGCAGGTTGCTTGATATGACTTATTTAAGCAATCACAGGCAAGTAATCTTATAGTTGGAAAGCACCGAATATGACAAGACTTCTGAAGACATTGTTCTTAACAGACCGACATACCATAATGCTTGAATGCTGACTGGTTTCGTTTTACTTTTTAGTCATGGTCGTTAAATGAATAGCGAGAATTATATGAGCGTACATTGTGAATAAGTGAATGGAATTTCACGAGAATTATATGAGCGTACAGTGTGAATAAGTGAATGGAATGTTGGGATGGATACAGTTGTGGCTGAAATTGCAATTTTAGTTGCTGAAATTGTAATTTTAATTGTAGAAATGGATTTAGTGTTCTTCATTACCCTAAGGTATCTCAATTATGTAATTTCAACAATTCTTACTAAATTTTGACCTGAAATTTATATTGTAATTTTGATTGCAGAAATAGATTTAGTGTTATCCATTACTCTGAGACATCCCAATTATGCAATTCCAACATCCCAATTATGCAATTCCAACAATTCTTATGAAATTTTGACCACATAGAGAGAGCAAATGTCTAAACTTTAACCCATATAAAGATATAAATTCAAAACACTTTGTGGATGTGGTTGTAAATATTTCCTTATAAATACAATTAGTAAGTTTCAACCTTAACAAACTTACATAAATGTGAGATGTCTTGTTCAAACAGCTTATATGCTATAGGATCTGATCCATAGTTGTAGGATCCAGCTTAGTCTATTCTTTTCCTATATATGTAATTTCCATTTGTTAATACAATTGAGTTGAGTGTGATCTCTTCGTGCGAGCCTTTGTGCTCTACTGGTTTCTTTAATTTGGGGTGAAAACGCGAAGGTGGGAAACAATTCCGTGACAATTTGCTTTTTTTTTATTCTAATTTCCGTTTTCTCGCCCGAGACAAAAGTCAACATATTTTCTCGGGTGAGAGTTGTTATATTTCTCGGGCGAGAGATCAACCACGGTTAAACATCTCTCTCCCAAGAGTTATTCCGTAGTTATATAATTGTTCGCCCGAGAGTTATTCCGTAGTTAGATACGTTCTCGTTCGAGAGTATAACCATATTTGTATATTAAACTCTCGAATAGGTTTCTCTGAGAGTTTAGATTCCCTTTAAACTCTCAGACAAGAAATGTTGAACTATATAAGTGAAAACAAACCTTTTCCCCACTGCTTGTCGTTGTTCATCTGTCGTTGCTTTTCGCCTGTCGTTGTTTGTGGTAAGCCTGCTACTTGGCTGAGAGAGCCACAAAGTGGTTATAGAGCCTGGCCTCATTCAAACCGAAGGGAGGGCCACGACAATGAAGGGAGGGCCATTGCAACGAAGGGGAATAGCCACGGACATGAAGGGAAGTTGAAGGAACCGCTTGCACAGGTAATTTGTAAATCATTTCTTTGCATACTTGCATCATGGTAATTTTGGAAAATTACAGTAGGTAATTTCTAAATTTTATAGTAGGAAATTTACAGTAGGAAATTTATAGGGGGGTTCCAAACCCTCCTAACCCTAGTTAGTGGCTAGATTCAATTTGTTGCTTCTTCCTCTAGCAAACCAGCTACGAGACCTACTAGATTCAATTTGTTGGTTCTTCCTTTTTATTTGGTCATAGGTGATGTACCGCCTTCCTATGGCATGCAGTTATCTTGACACTAGGGAACCTCTATGGAGGGAGTATCCAATTTGACCTATAATATGCCACTATCTCGGTCTTCGAGTGGGAAATTCTAGATTATACGGGTAACCTAAAATTACTTTTTTCATTAGTGATCCAAAAAAATCCCACTAAGTTTCATGCCTATACCTATGATGAATTGGGAACCTACTCCTTAGTCACCAACCCTCTTCTCAAATCCAAACATGAATGCATATTGTGGCAGAAGAGCTGCCCCTTGAATCCTCAGGGTTGTGGAGTTTTTTTTTATGGGCTTGTAACAGTGCATGGAGAAAAGATATATAGTCGAAGATTGATTTTGTATTTTTTATTACACAAATAAATGAAAATTAGTATATTGTATTCATATATTGAATACAATGGTTGTTGGGTGCCAATTTTTAGGTATAAAATTTATGCTCATTGTAATATGGGTGATTGAGAGAAAGCTTGGTCGGTTAAAAATCCTTTTAGTTTCAAGAATATAATTCACTCATGCTATGCTTTTGAAAATTCTTGTGATGTACACAATGTTGGAAGAGAGAGAAAATAAAAAATTGAAAGCATCTAGATGGTGGGGTTAAATAACACAAGGGTTTTTTGTGTTGTTTGCAAATTTCCTGATAGCTATACACAGGTGTGAAGGAAAACCATCTTTTTGGATATTTGAGTTGCTTTAAGAATTCATGTAAAGGTTGCCACCATTAATTTCTCTATTGATATTCTATGGTTGTCACCTCAGGTATCCCCAAAGCTATTCTGGAGTATCCTAAACTTTTCATTACCTCTAGTATGTTGTTCTTGCAATGAATGACCTATTATAACTATTGAGCTAGTAGTTTAGTCCCAAATATCCTCTCATCTACCTTGATACAACAGATGTTGTAGAGAGATTCCTAATTTAGTCCAAAGGTTTCAAAGCTTTCAAGCACTGCATGAAGAATCGATTTGTATAATGGTAAACTTTGGTTCTTCCTTGCTATATCTTTCATCTTCTTACTGTGTTTAATAATTGTCAACTTTTTTCAAATGGTTGATATGTAGCACTTGTTAGGCATGAGTTTACACTGTCAATTGTTAGAACTTACCATTAATCTTTTGGTTGGTAAATGAAAACAATTTGCAAAATGTCTTAGGCCTCTCATGATGGGTTTTATCTTGGCACTTTGCCATAGTCGAACTAATGCATTGTTGTATGAGCATTCTGCTCCTATGGGTGTGGATAAACACCTGATTGGTTTGAAAAATGTTCCCAAAGGTAAGAATAAAGAGGCTTGTACTTGGATGTTTCCCAACTCATTCGCATTAAAAATTTAAGGCAGATTCATGCCTATACCTATGATGAATTGGGAACCTACTACTTAGTCACCAACCCTCTACTGAAATCCAAACATGAATGCATATTGTGGCAGAAGAGCTGCCCCTTGAATCCTCAGGGTTGTGGAGTTTTTTTACTAGCATAGATTTGCCAAGATTAATAGTGACGTTTTCCATTTTTTCTACTAGTGAGTTACATGAATGTCGAAAATGAATAATGTCTATCATTTCAAAGTGGGTGAAGAAACCTTGTATTCTTTATAACATTCTAAACATAATTGGTTTTTTCATGAGGTTGTCCTTATCATCTTGTTCTATTATTACAACTGAGTTTCCCACCACTTTGACTTATATGTTTGATTGTTCGTCATTATACCAAGTCCCCATACTAAAGTTTCTTCTTACTTTCCTTCAAAGCCTAAGATCACCTTCATGCACCTACCATCCTTGTTAGTTATCAAAATTTAATCCAATTCTAATATAAATATAAAAATAAAAATATTTAAAAAACTATTATTTATATTACCAACCACATCTTACTAGTGTTTGACTTCTTTGCACTCCATCAACACTCTTCTTTAGTTAACTCAAGTTTTCCATTCACTTTCTCCTTGAATATTGACCACAATTCATCATTTTTAAGATGTTTTTAGTTATAAAACCCTGGCTATCATCTCCTTTAATGCCTTGTTCATTCTGCTCTGTTGTATCAATTTTTACTACAATCCCCTACATTTTTTACAACCCCACTCCCTGCAACCATATACCATATTATCCAAGGTCGGCCAATATTTTTAGCTGGGGACAGAGTGATGTTCACATCAAAAGTGAGATAAGTATAATGGGTTAATGTAAATGGATTAATGTAGATGTGAATGATGACAAATTAATAAGGGAGCTAAAGATAGGAGTCAGATGAGGGAAGATAATGCACATGTTTATATTTCTTATTTTCCTTGCACTATATAGGTATTTTATTTTGACCAAAAAGGACTCTTAGCTCACCAAGTACTAATCTTTTAAAATGTTAATTCTCTTGGATATCATATATCAATTTCATATCTTAAAATGACTCAGCACTGCTTTGTAGGATTTTATACAATAGGTATGGCATTGATAGTCAATGCTACATTTTCAACCCAAAATGTTGTCATAGTTGCTCCATTCCATACTTTATAGGGAGGTGTATGGAGAAGAATATTAGATGATACATGTAGTAGCACTCAGGTTACTATGATTCAACAAAATCTTCATAAATTATGAAGTTGTTTGGTAGTGAAATTGAAACTAATAGCCTGCACCAAGTGGAAGGTTCAATTAGAAAAAATAAGAGAATGTATCAAGCTCTTGATTGTCAATCATCAAAGAATGACATAGAATCAACTTCCCAAAGTATTTCCCACAGTGAAATATATTATGGCCATATTAGCTCACTCTCACGTCAAACCATAGAAAAATATCATTCACACTGAAGGTTGGATTGAGGTGGAGAGAAACATAGATAGTACCATGTTTCTAATGGTCCAATAGAAATGAGTAAGCCTTAGAAAGCTTCAACATCAAAAGGACACAACTTCCCAAGCTACCCAAAACACCAAGAAATGAATGTCTCGTACATTCTTTTCAATTAATATTTTGAAGGGTTTATTAAAAATATAAGCACATTGGATGCACAATTTAATATTGTATCCAATGATTATCCACATGAATAATTTTTAGAAAACCTATAGGGAGATAAATTGAAAATACATGAAAATGTATGTTTCTAATCTCCCTCTAAATTTTTAATTTAAAATTTATGTAACAGAATTTAATGCATAACCAAGAGATGAGGTAGATAAGAGAGTTTTTTTTTCAAGGAGGTGGTAACGAAAGATATCATTACAATAGTTAAGCACAATAAAACATAATTCAACAAACATAGAATTGCAAGAAACTGAAATGATTTGATACACAACAATTACCGCATATGCAAACATTATTGAAATTGTTAGATTGACCCATAAGGTCATTTTATACATCATGAAGATGTAATTAACTCCCTTGAAGTGAGGAAGGTGACATCCATAGAGATTGATGATGGTGCATAACAAACTCATTTTTTATTTTTAGTGCACCATCCAATTGCTTTGGCATACCTACTCAACTAGTTTAATTGATGAGTAGTCCCACACAGATGATAATGTTCACAAGTGCCTTGGGTGAGACTTTACCTTTCTTAGGAATATATTGAAAACACTAATACTTGTGGACATTATTGATGGCCCACACACTGAATCTTAGGGTCTAGTGTTTAGTTCCAACACTAAACTAAGGTAAGGGAACTCAAAGGAAGGTGGTCCAACACAACCAAGGGATGGTAGAGAGATATCTATGTCATGGAGCACACATGGATACGACACTTAATTGGGCCACACCATGACATTCCTTATGGGTAGGCATATGTGAGTACTAATGAACCAAATTTATATGCTACAAGTGGTATAAATCTAAAGTACATTCTCATAAAAAATTGAATGCATATTTGGTTAGCAACTAGTTTTAATATCATAATATAGTGTCCATGACATCTACAAAGAGACTAGATTTCATGGGACAACAACAAAAGCAAATGAATCACATACACAACATTTTGTATTTCATTAAAGAGTCAACTAAACATTTATACAATTGGTTGTAATATTTTAGGCATTGGATTTTTGCACCCCACCCCCTAACCAAGAAAACCTTTGATCCATAATAACAAACAAAATATCTTTCTATCGGAATCCTAGGTTACCATTGGAGACCACACTTCATTGCATATATGAGACACTTACCGTTACACCTTTCTCTAGCCTCATTTTTCCCACTTTTTTTCCACCATCACCCTCTATGCGATTCTAGGGGGACGATGGTCAGTCTATGCAATATAACACTTTTGATTATAAAAGATTTCTAAAAGATTAGTTGTTTGAAAGTCATTTCCAGATTTCTTTTTCTTGCATTTTGTAGTTTGCTTTAGTAGCTTTGTCAACCTCTACTAGAATAAGACATCAAAGATCAAGATCTAATAGGGGAGATGTGATCTTGTGGTCCAATTCTAAGCTAATCTTGTGGTGTTAGTTTACCCCGTTGTTTGATTTGGTATTATTACATTTTGAAGTGTGCTTGCTAGCATTAATTTAGGCTAGAATAGGTTCTAATGTTGCATTTCATGTGCCTACATCTCTAATTTTATGATTAACCTGGTTGATTTCTCATTTTGTCTTAATAAGGACACATGGATCGTCCAGAGACATCTACCATTAGTGCTAAACGAAGACATGTGATGCAGTCAGGTATATTCGATTGTTAATCTGAAATATATTTTTATTGTTTGACACATTTTGACATGTTTATTAATCTGTGGAAAATTCTTATCAGGCACAAGTTCACAGCTTCAAGGTGAAGCAATCTTGACTTCTATGCAACAACACTCCGTGAGGTCATCGTCAGGTAAATTCAATTGTTATTCAATTTATGCTCAAGTGTATATAATCATAAATATGTTTTTACACAACTTTCTAAGATCTTATTGTGCACAGGTGGTGTCTCTCACAATGATAGAAGTCTGTCTGAGGGGTCTACAGGTGCTAGTGGACAATCTCAAAGGACACGCTTAGTGTCTCATATGTAAAGATTGTTTACATACAAATATTGTTTACATACATTCTGACTAGAATTCTTGTTTGACATGTTTATTAATCTGTGGAAAATTCTTATTAGGCACAGGGTCACAGCTTCAGGGTGAAGCAATCTTGAATTCTATGCAACAACACTCCGTGAGGTCATCGTCAGGTAAATTCAATTGTTATTCAATTGATGCTGAAGTCTATATAATCATAAATATTTTTTTACACAACTTTCTAAGATCTTGTTGTGCACGGGTGGTGTCTCTCACAATGACAGACGTCTGTCTGAGGGGTCTACAGCTGCCGGTGGACAAACTCAGAGGACACCCTTAGTGTCTCATACGCCACCGCCAGGTAGAGATTGTTTACATACATTCTGACTAGAATTATTGTTTGACATGTTTATTAATCTGTGGAAAATTCTTATCAGGCACAGGTTCACAGCTTCAGGGTGAAGCAATCTTGACTTCTATGCAACAACACTCCATGAGGCCATCGTCAGGTAAATTCAATTATTATTCAATTTATGCTGAAGTCTATATAATCATAAATATTTTTTTACACAACTTTCTAAGATCTTGTTGTGCACAGGTGGTGTCTCTCGCAATGACAGACATCTGTCTGAGGGGTCTGCAGCTGTCGGTGGACAAACTCAGAGGACACCCTTAGTATCTCATACGCCACCGCCAGGTACAGATTGTTTACATACATTCTGACCAGAATTCTTGTTTGACATGTTTATTAATTGGTGGAAAATTCTTATCGGGCACAGGTTCACAGCTTCAGGGTGAAGCAATCTTGGCTAGTATGCAGCTTCACTCCCTAAGGTCATCGTTCGGTAAATTCAATTCTCATTCAATTCACGCTCAAGTCTATATAAACATAAAACTTCTTTTACACAGATCTTTCTAAGATCTTGTTGTGCATAGGTGGTGGCTCTCAAAATGACAGACGTCTGTCTGAGGGTGGGTCTACAGGGGCCTTTGGACAACCACAAATGGCACCCTTAGTGTCTTATTCTTCAGATACGCCATCACCAGGTAGAGATTGTTTACATACATTTTGACTAGAATTTTTGTTTGACATGACTGTTTTATTTGTGAAAAATTACATGATTTTTCCTATAAACTTACATGTGATTGCCGATATTTGGTTTCCTATAGGGGCTTCTGGACATTCTAACAATAATGATGGTTCAGAAGACTTTATTTCTATTTCTCACCATGTTCATGATAATGCAGAGGTTCCATCAAGTATTTAAAATGAACACATTTTATTTAAATGTTTATAATTTGATTGACAAATTATATATATAGTTTTTAATACTTGCACATGCATTTTACTTCTTACAGGGTTTACTGCTACTGATCCTAATCCACCTCCTCAGACAAGGAGAGTTCGTCGGGTTCAGCAGTATGCTCGCAATGAAAGATATGATCCTCTTTACAGTCATCCTAGAGATGTTCGCGAGGAGACTCCTTGGGAAGACAACATCGCTATGTTGACTGTGGAAGAGATGAAGGAGCATTCATCGAGATTGCAGGCAGAACTTGACACTTCAAATATCTCTTTTGGTTCTCAACAGTGTCTCCAAATTGTTTTGCACAATCTGAACAGTTTGATCGAGACATATCTTGGGGTTGGACCATCAACCCATATTTTTCATGACATGATGCGTAGGAGGCGGTTGTCAGTGATGGGTCACCACAAGTTTGAAGAAATAAAAAAACTTGTCACAAAAGAAATGGTCTTTTCATGTTTTGACTTGCGGCCTGAAGACAAAAAAGTCTAAAGATCGCAAGATTCAATGATCCACTGATTGCACCCCATATTTATTCCAGGTTCCTGTGTGCATATGGGAAGTTACCTAATAATGACGAGGTTCCTCAGTATTTTGTTAAGATGCTGATTGCAGAGTTCCAGTTTCACATGGACCCCGACTATACAAATATGGGATCCAGTTTCTATGGTGCTGGAAAAGGTCGTACATATGAACGACCTGATGCATGATGAGATGTTCAGTATAGGCGTCCGATGCCTCGGTTAGTACAACCACATCCTAGAGTCGTTGCTTTTCCAGAGGAGTTGGAAATGACATCCCAAATAGCAAGAGGGGTGAGGGAAGAGATAAGAGAGTGTGTTGGGGCTGCATTGGCAGGGGTGGAAATCGGCATAAATACTTTGTCATCTTCAACCAATATGGATGAAATCCCCTTTGATGATTATTCTGATGATCGCTTGAGTAGCATGACTCGATTAGAGCTTCAGCAGTATGCAACATACTGTAGAGATAATTATAAGCGAGTCATCGCTGGACAAAATCAAAATAGAGGCAAGGTACGTAAGTATGCAATAATATTTTTCAATTTATTATATGAAATCTAATTTTTTTATTCTCCAAATCTAATGTCTATAAATTATATGGAATTTATGCAGTATCCCAGATTCATGAATGATGAAAAATTTGATGATACGAATTTTATTGACCGGTCAGAAACATAGGCTAGTGGCACGAATACGCATGTTGAGGAAATTGTAGTTTCTCAATTTCCACCAGGGACACAGGTATGGATATTCTTGTTTCATGTCTTCTAATTATTGGCCTTAGCTTTAGCTTAAAAGGTTTACCTTCTGGTTTTATGGGTATTCTGTGTTATATACATAATATTGAATTTATATTCATGGTATTATGGGTATTCTGTGCATTTTGTACTGTTAAAAATGGTTGTTCGTGCCCAGATTATGAGATTAGGGTTTTTTCATGCCTAGAAGACTAGCCAAAATAGCTCCCAATGTACACAACTCACACTTGCAACTTGAATTAGCAACTTACACTTGCAACTTGAATTAGCTTTAATGACAGCTCACACTTGTCTTTGAACTTATCTTGGTAACTCGACTTGACATTGATGATAACTCAAAAGGTCTCGTCCTTATTATCATATTTATGCTTAAAAGTTTTCATGATAAGTCTTCAGTTTAGTCAAATTTAGGCCTTTCATTGTTGCCTCTAATTCGACCAACAATAGTTCCTAAGAAGGACAGACCCTCTCATAAGTTTCTACCTTTTGGGGGAAGTGTTGCAAGGATCGAAGCCTATTGAAGTGAAATATATCTTGGAAATGTTCTTGAAAATCTATCAAACTTCAATTTCATCTACTGAAAGGTTGCAACTTCGATCTAGTAGAACTAAAATTTGCTCTAGATTCAGTTTTCTCTTTAGGTGCTAGAAATAGAATTTAGAGGGCACATCCTTGGATTCAATCCATTACATGCACCCCCTAATCCTAGCCCCTCTTGCCTTGTAATATTCAAATATTTAGAGCCATGATTCCAACTCACTAATTGTCTGTATTTCATTAAAAGGTCCCACTTCCATCCATGATTGAGCTTGCTGAAGATGACTTTGAACTTGATTTTCTTTTCCTTTCCTAGTATTGTTCAATGTAAATTCATAAATTTCACTTCAACGTTGTTCCCTGTACTTTAGAAAGTATAGCACTATAAACTATGAATCATTAGAATAACAAATTCTTGCTTAGTTTTGGGTTTTACAATATATTCTCCTCGAAGTTTTACGATTTTTATGAAGTGAAATTCATGGTGTTGTCCTATTTCTGTGTTTTATACCCCTATAGAGTGCAGACAACTAAAGAAAGAACTAAATTATTGCATAGAAAAACTATACTACATTCTCATGGTTATAAAGTGTTCCCAAAAATTTTGTACCTAAACCTAGTAGGATCCTGAGAATAAAGGGTGTATACCACTCCAAGTCTTTTCTAGGTGTGCTCAAAGTTGTACAACAAACCATAGGTAAATTTTCATACAAATCGAGGGATTCTAGTTATGGAGAAGTTGCACCTCCCTCTAGTAGTCTAGAGTTTGTGGGGTGTGATGAACAACCAAACCCTAGGAGAACAACTCGACCCTAAAGTTTGTCACATGCAAATGATCTTGCCTAAATCTAAAATAATAAATGGGTAGACCATGGTTATGCGTGTATCCCTTTTTAAAAAAATGTTATTATATTTGTGTTTTTTTGTTTTTATTCCTCATTAGCAGGGTTTTCTAAAATTTCTTTATTATTGAGGAAGTCCAATCCAATCCTACTTCATCAACATGTCTCAATCACCCATGGATTTAGCCATGGTTTTTCTTACCTATAACTCCTTCCTCAATGAGTTTCAGTCATGGATATTCATCAATACAGGGAAACAAGGTATTTTAGAAAATCCAATACATTCTAGAAATCATGAAAGATGACTTTCCCAATCAACTCCAGTTTGAAATGTTTTCATATTGTATTCCAACTGAGTCAATTATTGAAAATGGGAAAGGGAATCTTGTAGTAGAGAATAATTAACCGAGATTGTGCCACAAATTTGGATTTATATTTGAACTTCATGCCTAATTTAGCACCATAACAATGCTAGAAATGACTTTTGATTTTAATAAAGTCCCAAGCCTGATCTCATATGAGAATAAATAATAATATTGATAGAATTCCATGGGTATTATAATAGATTTTAATTATATAGTATATATGAAGTAGCACTGCATTTTAATTATATGAAGTAGCACTACTATATATGAAGTAGTGTTGATGTATATGTAACTTCGGAATGTATTTCATATATGTTGTATGTACTCCTATAGAGATGGTATTATTCCTCTATACGGAAGTGTCGTCATTTATATTGTAAGTGTCGTAACTTATACTTGATGGGTTATTAGACCACCTTGTTGGGGTCGGCCCTGTATAAGTCATGTGGGTCGAGGGGTTATTAGAACACCCTATTGGGGGTCGGTCATGTGGGTCTAAGGGTTATTAGACCACCCTATTGGGGGTCGGCCCAGTCAGCATTATGTTATGTGGTTAAGTTCGAGCCTACATGAGTTAGTTAAAAAGGCAAGTCAAGTCAAGTATAAATAGAGTGCGGGAGGCACTCTATTTGCTCACTCACTTCTCACACATGCACTCAAGGAGGAGTGGCGCACTTATGGAGGAGGAGGATCTGCTGCTAGGTTATGGCTATCTCTCTTGGTTGGTTGTATCATTGCTCTATCTATCTCTGAGGAAGTTATTGGGGTTTTTCACCTTTATGGTTTTCCCCAAGTAAATCTTTGTGTCTCTTGTGTGCTTGCATTATTGTCTCCATGATTGATATGTTGTAGATATGCTGTACATGTTGTTCTCTCAGTTAAGATCCTAGATCAGATTGAAGTAAATTCTGAAAATTTAACATGGTATCAGAGCTAGCCTGAAAGAAGGCATGATATGGCATGTATGACACTTGTTGCACTTACGATGCTAGGGCTTGATATAGCAAAAACCAGTCATCGTAGCACTTTCGCTATAAATCCGTTTTCGCAAAGTTTTCAGATCTGAAATTGTTACAGGACGAAGCTAAAATCTCCAGGTACCTTGTGTCCAAAGGAAAACCTCTAATTCGTTGTACTTTGTGATTTATGATCTGTACAATATAGGGTTTCTGCCTCTTCCAGATCTGAGTCAAAATCAGGTGACCTTGGGAAAAAGGTCATAACTTGGGCTAGGAAGCTCCAAATGAAATTTCGTAAAAAGTGACAGGTAGTACACAGTCTGTACTATCTTTGAAACATTTTTCAGAGGCCGAAGTTAAAACAGTGACACCTGGCACGCCGTACAAGTTCGCTCTCCTATTTTATCCCAAAACAGGTCACGTTGCGACATTTGGCATAACTCTCTCTCAGAGAGTCCAATTGAGGTCAGACCTGTCAGGATGGAAAGGTAACAGGCCGAGATATCTCAGAAAACTTTTTCAGAGGCCGAAGTTAAAATAGTGACACGTGGCACGCCGTACAAGTTCGCTCTCCTGTTTTATCCCAAAACAGGTCACGTTGCGACATTTGGCATAACTCTCTCTCAGAGAATCCAATTGAGGTCAGACCTATCAGGATGGAAAGATAACAGGTCAGGATATCTCAAGAAACTTTTTCAGACCCTGTGGATCAAAAATTTCGAAGTTACACCAGAAAAAATCAGGTACATATTTCTGTCAAAACAGAATTATTTTTGGTACCTTCATTCATGGCTTCCGGAATTTAGGGCTTTGGAGAAAGTTGGAATTTTTGTAATCGGAGACCACGGCTAGATGCTACTCATCAAAATAGAAATTTAGAGACCAAGATCAGAATTTTTGGTTGGGCAGAAGGCCGGGCTTGATTAAACCCTAGTTTGGGACCTTGATCAGAAAAGTGGAAAATTAGGGCTTCTGTAAAAATGGGAATTTTTGAAATCTGTGACCATGGCTGGAAGCTCCTCAGAAAAATAGAAGCTTAGAGCTTTGGATCAAACATTTTGATGGGGCAAAAGAGTGGGCTTCATCAAACCCCAGTTCAGGGTCACGTCCAGTGAATCTGGAAGTTTCAAAGGCAAAATTAAGGAGTGAAACTTTGCAGTTTTCAAATTCTGAATATACCAGTTTGATCAGCTCATCAAGGTGCATATTTCTATCCTTTCGGAAGTTTGAAATTCAAAGTTTGAATTTTTGGGGTTTCTCTGACAAACCCATATCAGCTCCAGGTCCAGTTCTTGCAAATCAAGTGGATTGGGTTAATCCTAGAAGAAGATGGATTAATCATCTGCATGAGTGAAGAAGTTCCTGTTTCAGAGGGAGATGAGGCTAAGGCCTTACATAAGAAGATTACAAGCGATCTCGACAGGTATGAATCATCGAGGTATGTTTCGATATTTGTTCATGATTAAGTTTATGGTATGTTTGTCTTCATGTTATTATGGTTAAGTACAATTTTGTTTTTAGATTTGTCGTATCACCTTAACAAAATTATGAATGCATGATAGAAGATATTCATTGGTTAAGGTGTTGAAACTTATGTTTTTACTAACACATTGTGATGTTGTATGAGTTTTATGTTGTCTACTAACATGAAAGGTACACCAAGAAGACAAATCATGTTCTGGTTCAAGAACATATGATCATGATGACATGAGGACAAAGATTCATCCATTGCCATGGATCTCATAGAAGATCCATTCTCGAGGTATGTATAACTTGGTTTTATAATGGTTAACTTATAAGACATGCAGGTTACTAGCACAAGTCACTAAAGAGAACCAGAAGACATTATGCGGGTATGTTAGACATAAATAGCTAGCATGCTAATCCAGGTATGTTTTTCCTATATCAAGCTAGAATCCTACCTTGTGTTAGGATCTTATACTGTTGTTGATAATAATTATTCATGAAGTCATAGGTTTGAATAATCATGGTTGGATGTATATTATTGTTCTTACTATAATTGATGATATGACTAACCAGAAGAATCATGAAAGTATAGGTTTGAATAATCACAGGTTTTATGCATATTATATCTCTTATCTTGATTGATGATTCAACTAAAGAGTCATAGGTTTAGACATGTTATGTTTCTTATGATTTGACTAACCTTAAGAATTCTACATAAACCTTGAATGCTAATGCTTATTATTTTTTTTTTAATTTTTTTTTTGTTTGAAATGATCATGACTACACATGCTTGAGATTATTGTGTTTTAATAGTATACTAATGAATGTATGTTTTTATATGAGATCACAAGGATAACACATTCATGATACTAATAAGCATGCATAGGGACCAAGGATGAATATGAGATTCAAGAATAGGTAATCCAGGAAGCAAAGATCAAGAGGGAGTACACTCCAGTGGTTTATGCAAGGATGCAGATATTCAGAGGGAGTTGACTATCTCTCTACATCCCACAACAGAAAGGTGTAGAAGAAGCTACTTCAGATTAGGACTCCAGCAGCTCCTGCAAGGAAGCGAAGACTCAGAGGGAGTCCACCCAACAAACAAACAAAGATAAGTATTTGAATTGTCATTTCTTAAATAATATTGTTCAATAATGTATATACTGGTGTTCCTAGAATTAGGTTGTGTATTATGCATATTAGAATAATTGCATTGATGAACAATATACTCCTAATATGCATGGGTAAATGGCCTATGGCACTGTACAACATTCCATTGCTACTTATCTAGAATGAAACCTCTTTGCTGACATGTTGGGAGTTGTGCACACTCTTAACAATGTTCTGGTAGAGATTGGAAGGCATCTAGAAAGTTACGGAATATGGATAAATGTTGTATTGAAGCATTGGCTAAGATAATTGCATGACTGTATGGCATATTTCTTTGTGTAAGAATTTGTTCTGAAAACTATGAGATGTTTTCTAATCATGCAATTTAACTTGTTGTGTAGGAAAGATTGTATGCCATCTCCTACAAAAGAAGAACTACAACATTTGTTCCAGCAACAAAGATATCTATTGAAGATATTGAAGATATTGAAGTTCCCAGGATCTGGGATGAAGAAATGAAATGCCATGATCCGTCGATCATGAAGAATGATGTTTGGGATGTAATCCCAAGACATGAAGGGAAGTTTGCTATGACTTCCAAATGGAACTATCAGATCAAGCATGTTGCAGATGGCAGGATTGAGAAATATAAAAGTGATGAAATAGAAGATGCACCAGATGGATCTCAAGACAGCATGGTGTAGTCATATATGTGTGCAGAACTTGGTATGGTAGGATAGACAGCTTTCTATCCAGTTTGGACGTTACCAAGAGTAAAGCAGATTCCAACCTTTTCTACAAGGTTGAAGAAGGCAATCCAGTGATACTACTTTTGTATGCAGATAACCTGTTTGTTACAGGTAAAGATAGATTGATTTCCGACACGCAGCGGAAGCTTTCTTCCAAGTTCGAGATGAAGAACTTGGGGATGATGCACTATTTGTTTTTGGCATGGAGGTGTGGCAAAGTGCATATGGAATCTTCCTTGGACAAGGGAAGTATGTAGTAGAGATCCTGAAGAGGCTCGGGATGATGGACTGCAAGGATATGGCCACACCTATGGCATCGAATCTGAAGCTTCTATGTGATGCTTCATCTGAGCCGGTTGATGTCTCTTTGTATCGTCAGATGATTGGGTCCTTGATGTACTTGACGAACACGAGACCAGACATTTGCTTTGCTGTGAACACATTGAGCCAGTTCCTGACGGATCTGAGGAGTGTTCACCTGGTTGCTGTAAAGCATGTTCTGAGGTACCTAAAGGGTACAGTGGATTATGGGCTCAGGTATGAGGAGAATCAAAAGTTTAACCTGCAGGGTTATGTTGATTCAGATTGGGCTGACAGTGCTGCAGACAGGAAGAGCACATCCGGGTGTTGCTTCAGTATGGGATCAGGTGTGATCTCTTGGTTTAGCAGGAAGCAGTCCTACGTGGCACTGAGTACAGCTGAGGTAGAGTATATTGCAGCCTGTTCAGCTAGTTGTGAGGCAGTATGGCTACAGAAGCTACTGTCTGAGTTATTTGATCTCCCGTTGGAGGCTACTGGTATCTTCTGTGATAACCAGAGTTGTGTGAAGCTGTCCGAGAACCCAGTGTTTCATGACAGGTCGAAACACATAGAGATCAAATATCACTATATCAAGGATATGGTGCAGAGAGGAGCTGTGAAGCTTCTGTATGTTGCGACGGACGAGCAGATTGCAGATGTGCTGACGAAACCGCTAGCCAGAGTGAAGTTCGAGTACTTCAGAGAGAGGCTTGGTATTCTTCAGAAGTGATGGACACATTTGCTGAAGCCATTTCAAGCATGTTGGAAGGAGGATCCTTCACATGGCTATGGATGTAAGCGCTGGATAATGGGCATCAGGATGATGTTCTGGTTTCTGCTTGGATATGATCAGTTGGATCATTTATGTATGTATGCATCATGTTGGATGCTGGATATGATCAGTTGGATCATTTATGTATGTATGCATCATGTTGGATGCTGGATATGATCAGTTGGATCATGTGTATGTATTTTGTATATGCATCATATTGGATGCTTGGACCATGTATCTGTATATGTATCAGGTGGATACATTGTATGATCAGGTGGATCATGAATGGTGATATGTATCATGTATTTGTATTTGTATCAGGTGGATACATTGATGATCAGATGGATCATGTATGATATGTATCAGGTAGATACTTGGTATGCATCAGATGGATGCATTGATGATCAGGATGAACATAGATGACGAGCTTCAGGATGTTGCTCCAGATGACATGCAGCAGGATGTTGCAGTGATGATCAGGATGATCATTGATTATGAGCTTCAGGATGTTGCAGTGATGATGATCAGGATGATCATGGATGATGAGCTTCAGGATGTTGCTCCAGATGACATGCAGCAGAATGTTGCAGTGATGATGATCAGGATGATCATGGATGATGAGCTTTAGGATGTTGCTCCAGATGACATGCAGCAGGACGTTGCAGTGATGATGATCAGGACGATCATGAGTACATCAGGATGATGTATGGTGAGTATCAGGTTGATACTCTGTGGCCGTGGATCAGGTTGTGCAGATAAGCATGTAATTTGTGCCCTAGGAGATTTGCAGATGGTCTTTCGAGGTTTTGCCTATGGCATGTAATTTGTGCCCTGGGACATCTGGCAAATGCTCTTTCGAGGTTTTGCTTGGGAGGACATATAATTTGTGCCCTGGGAGATCTGCAGATAGTCTTTCGAGGTTTTGCCTATGGCATGTAATTTGTGCCCTGGGATATCTGTCAGATGCTCTTTTGAGGTTTTGTCCTATGGCATGTAATTTGTGCCCTGGGAGATCCGATAGGTTGAGATGTGTGCTCGTAATCAGTCCTGGGATGCTCTTGCGAGGTTTTGCCATGACCACATGTAATTTGTGCCCTGGGAGATCCGATAGGTTGAGCTGTGTGCTCGTAATCAGTCCTGGGATGCTCTTGCGAGGTTTTGTGGTGACCACATGTAATTTGTGCCCTGGGAGATCCGATAGGTTGAGCCGTGTGCTCGTAATCAGTCCTGGGATTCTCTTTCGAGGTTTTGTGGTGAGGTCACATATAATTTGTGCCCTGGGAGATTTGCAGATGGTCTTTCGAGGTTTTGCCTATGGCATGTAATCTGTGCCCTGGGACATCTGGCAAATGCTCTTTCGAGGTTTTGTGACGTACGTAAAAGTCCTGAGGATTCCACAGTATGGCCAGTGATGATGAAGACCTGCAGGTGGTGGGCCTACATCCAGTATGAAAAAGGACTGGCTCTATAGAACTTCCTATGACGAGTAGATTCAGATATTGATTGAGATAGCAGCAGCAGTAACGATGATGATGACTCGATGACGATTATCTAGTGACGATGATCCAGAGAAGATGACTTGTGCTAGAATAACTGTGCTGAGAAATACCTTCCTAGTTAAGAGGGAGTGTTGATGTATATGTAACTTCGGAATGTATTTCATATATGTTGTATGTACTCCTATAGAGATGGTATTATTCCTCTATACGGAAGTGTCGTCATTTATATTGTAAGTGTCGTAACTTATACTTGATGGGTTATTAGACCACCTTGTTGGGGTCGGCCCTGTATAAGTCATGTGGGTCGAAGGGTTATTAGACCACCCTATTGGGGGTCGGCCATGTGGGTCTAAGGGTTATTAGACCACCCTATTGGGGGTCGGCCCAGTCAGCATTATGTTATGTGGTTAAGTTCGAGCCTACATGAGTTAGTTAAAAAGGCAAGTCAAGTCAAGTATAAATAGAGTGCGGGAGGCACTCTATTTGCTCACTCACTTCTCACACATGCACTCAAGGAGGAGTGGCGCACTTATGGAGGAGGAGGATCTGCTGCTAGGTTATGGCTATCTCTCTTGGTTGGTTGTATCATTGCTCTATCTATCTCTAAGGAAGTTATTGGGGTTTTTCACCTTTATGGTTTTCCCCAAGTAAATCTTTGTGTCTCTTGTGTGCTTGCATTATTGTCTCCATGATTGATATGTTGTAGATATGTTGTACATGTTGTTCTCTCAGTTAAGATCCTAGATCAGATTGAAGTAAATTCTGAAAATTTAACAAGTAGCACTAGATTTTAATTATATAGTATATATGAAGTAACATTACCTCTTATTCTCAATTTCATGGTCTTAGCCCATAGATCTTATCTAACGTAGCATAGTTTAGATATGCTTTATGCTTTATATACTTTTATAGCAATGTCCTTTGCACTCCCACTTTTATCTTACACTATTGTACTTAGCATTCCCTTTGGCCTATTTGTGATCAAAGGAGGGGAATATATCTTAGTTATATGTTTCATTATCTTGTATTCACTCACCCTCCCTTTCTGGTCACATCAACTAGCATAGTTGCTTGTCCCAAAACATAGCTGACTTATCTGGAGTAAGCAAGCTACAAAAAATGTCTGTAGTTTCCTTCTTCCATGTAGTGCCACAAATTAGCAACTGGAAATCAGTATCATGGCATATTGCTATAATGGATGATGCAGAACAAATCATGTCACCAACTCTCTTTTTGACCATTGAATCACTCACTGGATAAGAGGCAACGTTGGAAGTTGGAAGGGATTGTTTTGTTGCCCTACTAGAAGACCTGTTATAGAGGAAGTTGATAGTGAGTTCATATAAGAATTTTTTTGTCATGAGGTGTAACTATTGGTGCGAGAGCTGCAAGAGAAAGGGAAGTGGCATCGGTCATCCTGATCAGTGAGAGAATGGAGCTATAATCCGATGGCATTGGCAATCCAGATTGGCTTTTGTCTTCTGCTTCCATATAGCATTTTCAAAACAATTGCCACCTGCAAATGGAAAACTACAACTATTCCAATTGCACTTTCCATTTCTTTGATACATGATCTTCAAAACCATTTTCACTAGACTGTTTTCCTTCCATTTCAATTTATACAATGAATTTGCTTCTTATGATAATCTAGACAATATGTATATGACCATGCAACATGTATTCTGATTCCTTTTTTTTCCATAGTTTTCATTGGCCCTAATTTTTCTGATAATATCAATAACAGTATTTTCACTTGTATCCTTTCAAGTGACACTTTGAAAAAAGTTTCACTCTCACACTTGATTTCAGACTCTCGTTTTCATTCTTTATTCATGTAATAGGTTTTCCACATATTCATATATCATAAAATGTTTTTGTTATTTTCTTTGCTATAACCTATGACATATATATGGGACATTGAAAATAAAAAATCCATTTGTGCCACCTTTTCATCTGCATATCACACTTTTTCTTTTTCTTTCATAGTCATTGTCTTTCCTGCTATTTCCATGTCTTCTCTCTTTGTAAGGTTTTTGAGCTGGGTAATTTTGATATCATTTAAAGTATGGCTATTGGAACAAGGCTCCTTTAACTGTTGGTCAATGAAGGAGCTTAGTTTGTCCATGGAACTATCCTTAGAGGGTGTGTACAAGATTATCCTACAGGATTATAGTTTGTCCCAAAACTTGTATACATATATATATATATTAACTTTTCATTTTGACTTTGCAGCCCACAGAAACCCAGGAGCCATTGGTGTTCCGGTCCGAAGGTTGAGATCGATCTACTCTACTTGTAAATCAATTGTTACCATTTTTTGCGATAGTAAGAAATGACCAAGGGCATGATGATCATTTTTGGTTACTTGAACGATCATTTTTGTTTACTTGAACATAGTTTCCTTGTGACAGAGCTACTGGTGATCAAATTATTTGGTTATGGCAGGTATTGGAATATCACTTTTGTTTTTGTCAAGTATGGTTAGAAACTGTGTGGTTACTCACATATCTGATCATCTTATTCCTTCCTCTTGCAACATCTCGAGTGAATCCTTGTCATCTGTCCTATTTCAAGTTTTGCGGCTGTTTTATGGTCTTGTGGAAACTGTTATGCTATTTTTCACCCTGTATGATTATCAATGTCAGTTTTGATCTGCTTTTCCATGTGTCAATGTCATCCTACTGCAACAACAGATGAGGTTGATCAGCTTTCACAATGCTTTTATGTTTTGCTTGTTTATTAATGCTAAAGCACAACAATTGATTAGAATTTTGCTTGGTTGTTTCAAGACTGGGACAGGCAATATCCATCTCAAATCGTCACTGAGATGTGTGGTTTTTCTACAATCCTTTCTGGCACATTTTTGCTACATAAGACCAAAGATCTCGGGGACAATTCATCAGGTGTGTTTGTGACAGACACCTGGTGCTTCAGAGGCATCTATTCGGGACTTGCCTCCATCAGCTATAGGAGATCCAAGCAACTTAGATGCAATCTCCCTCTTATATGCAAATAAAGGAAAACCTATGGAAGCTCTTGTGGAGCAAGTTCGAGATGGAAGTGCAATACTGGTTTATTTACTCCCTACATTTCAGTTTGTGCAAGTTTTCATGGCAGGGATCCAGGTGAGGCATTTGGTGTATATTGCTGTGTATTAATATTTAGAAATGGGTTTTCTAGAACTATGTATATATACCAAGTGAGCAGTCTCTAATTCATTTTGTATTTATATTTATTATTGGTCTATTTTATATAAAGTGTCCATCTATTGGAAGAAAACCGGTCGCAATAGAGACCCCAGCACCCACTAAAATAGTTTCAGATGTAACTATTGGGGAAGCTGAATCTCCATCATCTTTAACAACTGCATAGAGGCTTGCTGCATGTACAGCCGTTGCTACTGAAGTTCTGCCAGATCCACATCCCAGAGAGGCAAAACATTTCACTGAAACTAGAGTTTTAAATAGAGATGTGAGTTAGTTAATGACTTGAATTCTGAGTAGATTCTTTCAAATTAGTTCTGTTTTTTGGTTTTTTGTTCACCTGTGTTGATTCTTTGGTTGATATCTAAATGTGCTATCCGTGTGTGCAGGTTCGGATCATTTTAGAAGGTGTTGATAAATTTAGTAATTTAATTGGTTCAGTACATTACCAGGATGGTGATGTTGCGAAGGACCTTGAATTAGAACTTGTAGAAAATGTATGTTGGCTGTAACTGACCTAGAGGTTTTCTCTAAGACCCAGCCCAGGTTCTTTGCGGTTTCCCCTTTGACCAACAAAACCCCTTCGCACCGGCCCTTTCGGCAACAACCTGCAAGCAGGATGAGGTCTCACCTAAGGTGTATCTAATGGGGTACTGTGGAATCAGGTTTCCACAGTAAGTGATGAGCTTCTTGGACGGACGTACTGCACAACACCACAAAGGGTCGGTGCTACGAGGTGAGACTGCGCAGCGATGGGAAATGCTGCGGTCCGCACTACTATGTTCTTCTACCGCAGGACTTCCACTGAAGCTGCGCGCACTCTGACTCTACTCTGTAGTTTGATTATCTTGGAAATACTTAAGGTACTGAACTAAATATCACTCATCCATTCTTTCAGACGCTTAACTGTCTATTCTTCTAACATTCATTCATTAACTCAGGATATCAAGATTCACACATAGCCGATTGATCTAATCCAAAAGTATACGTTCCTTTGCTACGCGTAAGAAATTACTTAACGAATTGACTGATTTACTATCTTCAGACACAAGAATAAATGTTCACCATTCAACCATCCATGCAAAGCTTAACATATCATTTCCAGACTCCTCTTAATGGAAAATGCATATAAAAGCTCTCTCATAATAGTGTGCAAGGAAACATTTAGACATTCATTGACAGAAAATACAAGTAAACATTCGTTCATAAACACAATCACACAACAAGAGATTTAACGTGGTTCACTCCCCCGGGTGGGAAGCTACGTCCACAAGAACGATTGGTAATATATTTATTTAGAAAGGGATGGGGACAACCGTTCTTAGTCTACGCACTCAGCTGCAGACTATCCTTCCTCTCAAGACTAGGCCTCTGCACACACAGCTGCAGATCCTTTACAATATTCTTAGCTCAGAGAGTTTTTACAAAACCAAAAGGTTAACACTTGACTCACTGTAACCAAAATCACAACTCCGAACAACTCACTAGCCCCATCCCATACAAAATTGTCTTCTTTTATAGATCATGCCCGCAGGTCATGTCTTTACAAAGTCAAAGACCTAATCCCAAAAACCCTTAGGGTTTACAAATTGCACTGGTTTCCCTAAACCGGCTTGCTGGCATCTGGTAGTGTCTGCTGCATCATGGTGGTTTGCCACATTTTCAATCCGTCTCTATCAGCCTTCCTGTCGCACGCATGCCAACAGGTCGCCTGCTTCAAACCGTTCATCTCTAACTGTTTCGCCCACCAAACATGCCAAGACGTTGCTTTCTTCAACAATCTCATGCATTGGCTTCCTACCTGATTTGCTTATGCCCGCCGCTTGGCATTTCTAGAGCATCTTTCCAAAAATAGACTGTTATTGGCCCATCTGATATCTGCACCTGATCCATGTCTAGCACTCTGCTTTGCTAGTTCCACGTGTCCTAATCGCTTCACAGCACTGCTTCCTCATAGCACTGGTCTTCGCGGTGCTTCCCAAAATTCAGATGTTGCACACAGCTTCACAACCCGATCAAAACTTGAGTGATGTGCACACCTTCATAGCGTCCTCCATACTTAGACAAAATTGTATTCCTGAGCTGCGCTCAGCTCAGCTTTCCCTTCTTATCTCAAAAGGTTTTTCCAAAACTTTGTCTCAACCTGGGCCCAACAATGTAAGTTAGCAATTTCATGTATACATTCAATACTTCTCTATAGTCTAGCAATTGTCATATTTAAAGCGCATTAAAGTTTTGAGTTCTGATGCCGGTCAATGTACACATTTTGCAGGTCAATGTAACAATGGAATATGCACATGCCGTCACAATTGAATATGCACAGAGCATAAGTTTAAAATAATAGGTGGCTGAGGATCGACAGGGGTATTTTCATGGAACATCAGTCACATAACATCCTAAACACTCATCTCTATACCTGAAACTAGCATTAGATCAACAGCAACAACAATTTTGGGCATGAATACATCCCTAATCCCTTAATCCAATTAAATTTTGTAATCCTCCAATCCTTTAATCCAATCAAATTCTCTTGCTTTTGATAGGTCTCTTCCCAATGTGTCAACTAGAATAATGAATAGAAAAGGGATGAAAGGAAATCTCCAATGTTATTAGGACCTTTCACATTTGGTGGACCCTTTCTTGGATAGCCAAATCTGGATGGTCAGTTACTCACTTTAAGGAGTTAGTTGGTTGTTGGAGGATTTTAGGAGTCAAACCCTATATCCAAGGAGTCCAAACCTATGTTAGATGCTTGCATTTGCTTTGAGGATGTAGCATTACACTTGGGAGATTTTTAGAGGACACACATTGTGGTTTTGACTTGATACTTAATCATTATCCTTATTTGGTGGAGGCACCCTCCTTCTTGGGCCTTATTCTATATTTGTCTATTTTTTACAACCATCAGTATGAGCACTTGTATCTAGTTGCAAGCAATACATAAATTGTTTACTAGTCGAACTAGACTACCAATCAATATTTATGAACAGGATTATTGTAATTCTTCATTAAGAGTAACAAAGAGTTAGTGATTTTATCGGTGCAAATAACAACCAATTGTTTTACTTTATAGAATTTTGTCAGTCCAGATTTAGTTGTTTTTTGGTTCACTATTTTGACTTAGTTGTAGAATGTAGTGCCTATACCCTTGAATTTACAATACATATTTTGTTATATCCAATTATGATGTTTTATAGGTGTATTCTAATTTCTAGATCCACATTTGTAAGATTAATTCTATTGAGTACATATATTTTGTATCATGTGTTAAAATTTGACATGGTATCAATGATGTGCATATGAAATCTTCCAAGATTTGTGTATGGAGTTGTTTGCTCCCTATGAGAGGGAGATGTCAGAGGATTTCAATGGGGTGAACTTGGAAAATATTGCATTTTCCAGAGACATTATTTACAGCAAATGCATAGAACATATGTAGAGAGAAACCAGAATTTGATTGGGTATTCTATAAAGAGCAAAGTTACTTGTAGACCACAGACATTATGAAAATTTGTGCAATTGCTGGAGAACAAAACTAGAAGATTTGTGCAATTGCTGGAGAAAAAACCTGAAGTTGTGGCATTTGGAGCACACATTCTAGGATTTCATCATCAGTATCTAGAATACATTCAATGTTGTTCTCATATTTGCAAATTGTGTGTTCTTTGCAAAGTGTGCATTCCATTGAGTTCGTGGGAAGTAGTTGTTTGCATTTGTTGCAAAGTTTTTGGAATGGCGAAGAATAGACACTTTTTGCTTTCGAAATTCCCTGTCTCTATGAAAGGATAAAAGCAAACAGTAATTATATATCGTGTCCTGTTTCTGCGTAGTAAAAAAATAAAATAAAATGTAGTATGACATGAAGAGAGTACAGAGTTTGAATAGAATGAGGAGAAGGGTGATAGGTATTTTCCCGAGTTGTTGATTTTAGGACTGATAGCAAATGTGATTTCGCAAATTCATCATTGAGCACATCAATAAATGTTTCTAATCCAAAATAGAAAACATGGCATCCAAAACAGAAAACCACGCACAATTCCAGTATCGGCTTGCATGAAGCCATCTATGACAACCAGTTCAAATTGTCTATTGTATTGTTGGAATCTAGTGACAATTGTTGCAATAGATCCAATAAGGTATGTGTTCATTGATAGAACAAGTCCTTGTATACTGGTGTCAAGTGCAAGCTTGCATTGTTTGCATACTTGTTCTATGTTTTCAACTAAATGTGTTTCTTGTGGATGAATATAGTATTTTGTGTCTCCTATGTCGTAAGTACCTTTGATTTTTATCATAAAATCTATTATTCAAACACTAAGACATGTGGAGACATATTGTTGGAAATGACTGATAAGGTTATTGTTAATTTTTACTATTATAGTCAGCTGCTCATCTTGGTCAACAAAGTTAGCATGCATGAACTGCTATTTTATAGGAGAGTTTGGATGTCTATTTTGAGCTAGCTAATAGCTTGCAAGAACATCTCCCTCAAAGACATCTCACTCCAACTATTTATTGTATCTATCTATTTCACTGAAGTGTATTCACTTAGAGTTTGATGCAGAGGGTGTGTACAGGATTATCCTATAGGATTATAGTTTGTCCCCAAACTTGTAACATATATATATATTAACTTTTTATTTTGACTTTGCAACCCACAGAAAAACAGGAGCCATTGGTGTTCCGGTCTGAAGGTTGAGATCGATATGCTCTAGTTGTAAATCAATTGTCACCATTTTTTGCGATAGTAAGAAATGACCAATGGCATGATGATCATTTTTGGTTACTTGAATGATCATTTTTGGTTACTTGAACATAGTTTCCTTTGTGACTGAGCTTCTGGCGATCAAATTATTTGGTTATGGAAGGTATTGGAATACCACTTTTGTTTTTTTCATATATGGTTTGAAACTATATGGTTACTCGAATATCTGAGAACCTTATTCCTTCCTCTTGCAACATCTACAGTGAATCCTGGTCATCTGTCCTATTTCAAGTTTTACGGTCGTGTTATGGTCTTGTGGCAGATGTTATGTTATTTTTCACCTACACTGTGGAAGGAAATGGGCAGGAGCTCCATTCTGTGTAGATTTTTCTGCTGGACAAAGTCAGGGTTCCAACTGGAGATGCCTCGATTGTCAGTCTGTGTAGCTTTCATCCTGTGCATGAAGATACTTTCCTGTCAAAATCATAAGTGATGGAAGAGATGTCATCCTGGAGAATGTGGAGAATGTGGACTATCACCTGGGAAGGTCAAATCTTGCCCCTATGGTAAATCCAAGCTGCAAAGTCAGAGGAAGAGTTAGCATGGATAGTGTGCCAACCTGCTCAGAGGTATGTGAGAAGCTTCTTCCCTGCGGTAAACATTTGTGTATAAATACTTGTCACCATGGTAAATGTGCTCCTTTCTTGGTTTCTGTTAATCATAAATGTCGATGTGGATCATCATATCAGACAGTCCCTTGCTGGAAGACGTTGTTATCCGTAGAGGAAAATACTGAATTCACATGTGAAAAGTCTTGTGGACAAAAGAAAAATTGTGGTAGACACAAGTGCAGTGAAAGATGTTGCACTCTTGCAAATCGAGGTGGCTCAAATACTCATTCAAGTGATTGGGATCCACATTGATGTGAAATGTCTTGTGGGAAAAAGTTGCAATGTGGGAAGCATTTTTGCTAGGAACTTTGTCATAGTGGCCACTGCCCACCCTGCCTTGAAACTATTTTCACTGATCTTTCATGGTTTAAATTTATATGTATGAAATCTACAGTTTCCTGATATATTTAATATTTCCAATACATGCTCTTTAGTGTGCAAAAATATTACAAGTTGAGGCCTTTCAATGACCTTGCATCATGATCTAAAGCTGATATGAACATGTGCATGGACTATTTCCTGAGGAACACAGATTATACTTCTTTCCAGACTGACAGTACATATATGCTTACTGTTTTTTATTGTATTATTGTTTCTAATTGAGAAAGAATTTTTTTATTGTTTCTAATTAAGATAAATCCACTCTACCTGCTCATTTGATGCCTTACATAACGATCATGAAACTTTAGACGTATATGAATTTGTCTTTATTTCTCAATCAAATTTGATAGATAATCAATTTCTTCTGTATTTAAAGCATTGTTCAATTTTAGCACACGCATTGGAGCCGAAATTAGTATTGACTGTTTAGCCTCCTCAATACACCAAAAATATAGCATCTAAGCAATAAATTGCATTTGTCCTCTTGTCTAATGAATCACCTTTGGTTAAGACCCAGTTGTGTAAGACAAAACTATTGTTAGGATAAGATGTTTGCCAACCCTGCTTTAGAAAATAAAAATGTTTCTCAATATAGGGTTGAAAGATGACCAAATATCCTAGCATTGGCACACTAGAAATAATGACATTTGACACCCTTCACGTGCTTGGAGAAAGCATTCCCTTGAAAGATAAAAATTGGTGATAATTGGGGTAGATCTGAATCACCTCCTGGAAGCCTCCATTTCCATCACCAAAAATATAGTCGTGAACACAATGTGTGGCACATGATTGGTCTGTGAGAAGAAGTTTAAGTATTCAAATAACAATGTGTGATACAACAACCCATACCCTAGAGAAACAAGTACTGAAGACTGTTCCAGCAATAATATACAACCTATAAAAATATCCATGAGATGTGACTTTTCTTGAAGGGTTTGTCTCTATGCATCGAGGATCATGTAAACATACACCCCTTTGCAATGTGAAAATAAGTGAATCAAACGACCTCATTTCCTTGTGGGTACTCATCAATGATTGATATGATTTTGTAGCATCATGGAGACCTCCCATTGGTTGATAGTGTGGATGTTTGCACTTGTTTAGACATTGTTTTGTGGAAGTTTTGCAACATCGTATACCTTGAGGTATCTAAAGGTGTCAAAACCCAACATTTTTCAGGTACCAATGAGAGGATGATCATGCAACCCTAAGTAGAAATTTACCAACATATCAGTGATGACTTGAAGATCATTTGGGACATCTCTTACAATGATATAAGATCAAGTTTGGAGAATGAGTATCTAGATTAAAAGATAATCATATCCCCCATTCCTTGTAGCAGCATTGACATGCTTTGGTCAATAGTATTTTAGGACTTTTCAAACATATGACAGTAGCATTAGGGTTAACATTGTGAAGAGTATATGGCAGCCTTTGAACAGAAATCCAAATAAATTGGTACAACCATTTGTGACAACAAATTAGTTACGTTTAAGGGTTTCATATGGGTTGGTTTCGACCCATTTTCTAGCACTTGAAATCAACAAAAATTCCCTCTTTTCATATCTATAAATGAGTAGTCCTATAGAATCCTGGAAGGAACCTTTAAAGATAATCAAATGTGTAATACGAAGTGTATATACCAACATGAAAGCACACTTAATTGGGGCAGCGATGTGATTACTTTTTAATGATTTCTGGAAATGATTGAAGTCCTCAAATATTGAAGCAGTTACCTACACCTCATGACCATGTAACCAATTCTCAGTCTTGGTAGCATAATGAAAGATGTGGAATTATTTGAAATAAAAAACCCTTCATGGATTCTTAGAAAGACTATGGATAATGAAATACTTAGAATTCTCTTTCTTCTAACTGCCTACTTTCATCTTACATTTGAGACCTTGACATAGTCTTCTAGCTAGCTCGACGTCATTTGGGTTTCTACCATTAGGGATTCTTTGACATTTAATGAAATAAATGAGTTAATTATTCACAACCAAAGGTTCATTATTAGTTCTGCATGATGATATACAAATGATGCATCACATATTGTTTCGGAATATCACATACATGGTACATTTCAAGTATTATCCAACAAGGTTGTTGTGGCATATTCAAAGTGTTTTAGTGGTGACATTACATTACCTTCATCCTCATTCTAAATAAGAATTTACCGTCCATATGTCAAAACTACATACATTGTTTAAAAAAAGGTCAATTTCTTTATATCCCTCAGTTTTCAAAAAAATCACAATTTTTTTACTTTACCCTATAAGAGGCTAGTTGTGTATATCCTAAATAAAAATTAACCCTTAGTATGTCGACACTACATACATTATAGTTGTTGTGTGATAAAAAAACATAGTTGTGTATACACTATAGTTGTGTCATAAAAAATATCGATTTATGTGATAAAAATATAGTTGTGTGATATAAAATTTGTTGTGTATACATTACAGTTGTTGTGTATACACTATAAGAGGATACTTGTGTGATAAAAATTTAGTTTTGTATACATTATAGGTGTGTGATAAAAAGTATTAACTTGTCTTCCCTTTTTAATTAGTAAGTATTAACACTTTTGTTAACTATCGAGTTATATGGTGACCTCTTCATTTTTTTAACCATTCATAATACAAGAATGTACATGTACTATCTACAACTATATCATAAACAAATCTATCAAGGATATTTACTAACTTTTGGAGATTTAAGTGCTCTTAGTTGTATTTGAAAAGTTGGTGTCCACTTTTTTTAGGGCATTATTATTTTTTCCTTTTTTTTGAATTTATTATTGAACATGTTTCTGAGCTCTATCTATACCAGATGGGGATCTCTATCAATCCAAATCGATGGAGGGATGGTTACTGTAACATAGGTGACCAATTTGATCTAGTAATACCCTATAGCAACCGTCTGAGTAGCCCCCTTTGTTGCAATCTAGACTGCAATTCCTAATGCTCCAATGTAATTTATCATCCATAGGTATGAGTGTACTGTCATAATATTAACCTTTTGTAATAGGCAACAACACATATCCATCCCATTAGATTAGAGAACTCCAAGTTCAAACAATTTTACATTACATTAATTAACATCACCATTCATGTATTTAAAGTTTAATTCTTGAAGTTAATAAGAAAAAATAATTTTAATTATTATTATTGGTAAGATGATAAGTGGCCTTCATGGGTTGCTTGAAATTAGAAACCCAAGAGATGATCAACAGCTCCAGAGCGATGAGTACCTAGAACGTATCTTGATTGAGGATCTAGTTTATGCAAAATACAATGATTTAATATTACTTACCTTCACACGAAAAATACTAAAATAAATTGGAATTGAAATCAAAGAATATAAACAAATAAGATACCATCCACATAATGAACATAAGGTGTACTATGAGAAAGTTTGCAATGATATGATTGAATGTTAAATACAATGCATCATCCCTTTGAATATAAACATATTCCTTCTAGAAGGTGATTGTGTGACATCAAGTTGATCCAACCACATCTACTTAAAAATTAATCCTACCCTGATGTTGACCTCCTCTAACTTGCTATGTGTCATAAATATAGTTTTTATTTAATTTCTATATGTATGAGTGCATGTAGAGGGTTTTTCTTGTACTCATCACATCAACGATGTGTGTGATGTATTTTTCGACAAGTAATTAAATTTCTTTATTTAAGTATGGATGAGAGATATTGGAGTAGATGGTATTAAAGTTAGAATCAAGGACAATTCAACTTGAAATTGACATATGTTCCTGTTGATTGGAGATCATTGAAATATAATGGTGAAGTTGCCCGTTCAATACGAGCCTTGAGTTATCATTGGATATGTTGTTAAAAAGAGCTTCTCTTAGTTTCAAGAATTATATATATTCTCTACTAACGAGGCCAACCACGTGAAGGTGGAAGCCCATTTGGCCCCACCCACCCACCCACCCACCCACCCTAGAATCAAAGAAAACATTCATCAACTTTGATGTGTTCTTGAATCATATGAAATGTGCCAGTGGCATATTTTCAAGAATGGCATTATGATCTTCTATCGACAATTTCCATTGACGATGCTTGGAATTTTTCCTACTCTTCACTGCCTTCAATTGCAATCGGGCTGCTATGACCAAATGACTGTATTGAGCACATATAACATCTGACTCGTAGTCTTGAAAAAAATATGGTCTTTACATTTCCTTAGTTCTGCAAAGAAATGTCCCATTAAAACCATTGAACCCACTGCATACGTATAATTTGACGGATCTTTAAATTCTTGGATCAATGTGCTTTTCGACCTAGTGCATCTCAATAAATAATAATGCACATTTTCTAGATTATTTGCCAGTGCAATGACTGCAAATACATCGCCTTCTCTAACCAAATCAGAAACACGATCATAATCTTTGTCAATCACAACTGCTTCATTGTGGCGCTCTACATCGTTGATATTTCCAAATGGGGGCAATGGTGTCAATTCTTGGTGTCTCCATGGTTTCACAAATTTGTTAGTTTGGTTTTGACACTCATCCAAAGACTCTACATCATCAATACATGCAAGACAGAAGCAAGAGTACTTTCGTTTCTCGATTGCGTGTATATTTTCCATTTTTTTACTCCTAATGGAGTGTAAGCCCCTTGTTTTCGGGATTGCAGTACAATTATACGGCATTGATCTATCAGCATCGCCCATTGCAATATTCCAGAAAAACCTTCTCACATTACCCATCCTTTCATTGAATTCATGGCTCAAATTTTGTTTGCACCAATTAACAACATTGTTTGAATTTGCAAGGCAAGAAGTAGAGTGATTCATTTGATATCTCCTAAGTGCCCATTTCACGTAGGCCCCAGCACCATCATGTTCTACTTTTCCATGTCTTGTTTCAAAAAAGCTCCATGTGTGGCGAACATCCATGTTTCTATGAAGGCGAGACAACCATAAGAATGATCATGTCGATTTAAACTGACCAGCACAACCGTCTGACCACACCCAATGTTCTTTAAAAGTGACCCTTCTTCTTTTTAATTCTTGAAAAAGCATACCAAAACAATGCTGGACAAAACATGTATCATGCGTACGATCATCACTGATGTAGAAATGATACTCCTTAATCACTTCACGATTATTTTCATTGCTATCAAAACCATCCACATCAAGCTATGCATGTCTATACGTAATATGCACAAGTATAGATACCTGATCTGAATGATAATACTCACTTTGTATCTCCTTTTGCGGAGTGAAAGTGTAATTTTCTGCGAAATCAACAATGGATAATATTGTCCCTTTTGGAAAGACATCTCATGATTGCTTGAACTATAAGTCCTACCATCGTGCTGAGTGAGAGTGCTTGATATATTTATATATTTGATCCCTGAACAAATTCATAAAATCTGTCAAAGGGATATTACTTTCAACCAAATTAATATTTCTTGATGTTGTCGTTGAATCTGTAACTGCAGTATAATCAACATAAACATATGTCTTGCATTTCACAATGCGATTTGACAATTGAAGATCGTTTGCGTCAATGGGGTAGTTAGCATTAAAAAGGGCCAAATCAAAACATTCCTCACATTTTTTACCTTCGACGCATTGTTTCTTATAGAATACTTGATGATTCTCTCGCACACATAATATTTTAGATACAAATTCATGAACACTCGAAGGAGGGCGGTTATTTGGCCAACACTGCATGCCAAAAGTTAGAAATGTCTCATAATATAATTCAAATTCTACATGCTATCGACAACAACATGTGTCGTGAACAACGATGGGCCTAACATACCATGGTTTAAGCTTCACAAATGTGCTAAGGGCAATCTTCACATCAACATTACTCTCCATAAAAGTTTTGAACATTTTCGCCTGAGTGATCATTGTTATGTGTCTGGCATGAGTTTCATAGTTTCCTTTCAATATACGACGTCGCACAACATCCTATTCATTTGGTAAGACACGTGATTTTACATCCCAAAACTCTTTCACCATGTCCCTCAAATTATTCGGAAGTCTATCTTGATAAGGTTTCCTACAGATAATACCCCAACATGCAACTTCATCATCCTCATCTAACTGAACCCGAACTTTTTTATGCTTCCATAAACTTTTTCTTGATGTTTTTAACTTTCTTGCAGTTGTAGACAACAAACGACTAGTTGTAGTGTTTTTTGCCACAACCCCTGTTAGAATTGCTTTACAAGCAACCATGAAATTATGAGATCGTTTTCTTGCAAGTGATGCAAGGACCGAGGTCAAATTTTGTGATACAATCTGATTTGACTTAGCCTCTTTGGAATTTTGAATGCCTAATAATGTAATTGCATCTCTTAGACATTATCGCTTTAACAATTTATGCAACAATTGAGCTTGTTCTATGACAGAAATACCTTCAAAATATTTTTTGACTATCTTATCTGCTCTATAATGAGTTGTACGATCAAGCATCTGAGGTCCCATTTCTTCAATTTTACTTGAATCCAAATTCTCCAAAAAATTATCATCAATGACGATATTGTTGTAGCTCCCAGTTAATCTCTGTAAATTGTTAACTGTGGTAGGATGTTGTATGTTCGATGTCGACCCTACATAAAAATAAATATAAATTTATATAAGATTGTGTTCACTTTCAAATCAAATATATATATATACTCAAGTATTATAAAGTAAATGATAAACATATAAAAAAATTATTTACTCACCAATAGTTTGCTCCACATTTGTCATTTCCTCGTCAGCTCCATGTTCCTCACTTCTTTCATCAACGTGATCCTCGACTATTTGCATTCCTTCATCACCGCCATGTGCATTAACATTCTGCATTTCTTCATCACTGCCATGTGCATTCACACTTTCAATTTCTTCGTCACCGTCATGTGCCTCCACGTTTCTTTCCCTTGCTCTTTTTTCTCTTAAATTTCTCATAGAAACACGGGACCTCTCTTTCCTTGCCTCTTCATCACCTCTAGTGCGATCATATTTTTTTTTATGTTTCTTTTGGTTTCCCATGTTGAAATAATTAAAAACCTAAAATCCAATGCATGAAAATATATGAGAATTGAGAGTAGGGCCCATTACAATAATCTTTTTATGGGAGCGGAATATTTGATACCAAAAGTAGGGCCCCTTACAATCTATTCTATTTATCAATCAGATATATAACTTTATCCCATAATGACTTCTATGTTCTCATTCACATAATATATGCCATAAAAGTTATACTATGACCCAAATGTAAGGACCTCAATTCCATAGATGTATTTTTTTTTTTAATACAAGATCTCGTTCCTACCTTTACTCCTACTAAGTATAAGTTACGATGAGTAAATTTTCCCAACAATTCAACATGATATAAATTATGCATGTTTAAGAAATATGATTAAGATTCCAAGGTTAAGTGATATATCACCATCAACCTAAGCATATAAATAATTTTCTTAAAGTATAATTATATATGTAAGTTTCTCTATGCCCCATATATAATTATATTTCATGGATATACAATCATGTTCTTCATGCCCAATTATATATACATATGCGTCCATATGCATGGATATATATGTATATAATCAAGTTCCTATATGCATAATATCAAAAAAATACTTATGTAAAAATTGATGTAAACACTCAAATATATAATCAAAAGTGTGTAAATCCGCTATCTTATACCAATTTGCACATGTACTAACATACCGTGTATCTCTTGGAAGGGATAGGCTTGAAAAAACCCTCGTCTGAAAACAGAAACGCTCAGCTGAGAAAAACCTCGGCTGAAAACAGAAGCTCGGCTGAAATATCCTCGGATGAAATAATTTGGAAAAGTATCTTGACCGAGAGATTATATATACACCTCTCGGCCGAGAAATATGGGCATACCGTCCGAATATCACGAGAATAAAATATTTAATGTGTCGGCCCCTAAAAGATTCTCGGGGCATTATGTAACATAACTCTCGGGCGAGAAGTGTTATAAACTCTAGGACGAGAGTTAAAAGTATCTTTCAGCCGAGAGTTTTCGTTAACTCTGGGTTAATTTTGGAGCAGGAAAACTTCTCGCTCGAGAAATTTTAAATCTCTTGCCCAAGATATTTTCTGGGCTGAGAGTTTTTGGTCAACAATTCCAGAACCATGTCTGCAGAATTCAGAAGTGTGTCACTTTAACAAGGTCAGACCACTGCAGAACATGAGAATTACATGTCGGATTTTATACTAGTATATTCATCATTCAATATAATTTCTAGTAATATAATTTTTTTTCCGATTTCATTTAGGATTACTATTTGTTTCTATTTTTTTACTAAACTTTATCATTAAAAAATTAAGTGACTAAACAATCAGTCACAATGAAAATTCAATATCATCACAATGACGAAGCCAAAAAAATTTAAAAAAATACAAGGATGTTCCTTGAAGTGTCCTCTTTAATGGGTTGGTTTTAGTTTGTTTGATAAGAGTCACATTTGAAAGAAAAAGCGAAGACAAAAACATGTGTCGATAATGCACCATTTTCTGAACATACGTTGTTTTGATAAATAATTTAAAATAGTTCCCAAGTCTTAAAAAACTAAAAATATATTCCAGGATCCAGTGTATTGTGTGTAGATTATGAGCCTACAATTGTTTTCCCTAAAATGAATAACCATCCATCAAAAAACCGTCGTCAACACAGGTCACTTATTATCCATACCTACAATTTTCAAGTATATGCCGTATGTTGACAACAAATTTGTCCTACGATATGTCCATAATTTTATTTTTTTTAAATACGAGTAGAAAGCTAATTCAATTCTGTAAAACCTTTGTGTTTACCTCAAGTTGAAATTCCTAAGGGAGATATGGGTTTGAAGAGGTCGAAGTTGAAAAACATAAAATTTTGCAGTTTTTTTGTCCAAAACAAGCCAAAATTGTTTCCCAACTTCATGTTTTCACCCTTTGGTATCAGAGCCAAGTTGAGCAAGTTGTGGGCTGCTGTGAGGGAACCATCCTGAGTAGTAAAGGAAGCCACTGCTAGGCTATGTGAGTGTGCAGCCATTGTTAATTGAGCCGCCATAGTGTTGGGCATGAATGTGAAAGGAGAGCAGATCTGAAAGTTAAAAAAAAATTTCCTACCTCATTTGAAGAAATCGCTGCTCAACGATCACAGTAAATTTTTTTCTTACAAAGCCGAGGAGAAATCGGGCTGAGAGGTGGAACACTGTACTGGTTTGGTTTCTGTGATCGTTGCTAAGGTGTGACAAGTCAAATCGCTGCCAAGATTGAGAGATCGCTGCCAACGTGAGCAAATTTTTGTTTTCTCTCTCTTCACGATCTGGCAAATCATCAAGATCGCGTGGAGGTGAAAATCATTTTGCAGAAAATCACACGCCGTCATTAGAAAGAAGACAAACACATTTTTGTTTCTCTCCATTGAGGTCGTCGCTTTTGCTGAAGGAGGACAGAGCGACGACGTCGCACTTCCTTGGTCTTAATAGAGCGATGATGCCGCGGACCTGCAGCAGGAAAGCTGCACCGATCTGTTAAGGACTTACATTGATTTCAAATGGCACAGGAACTGCAGAAGTCAAGAGCACCGACATGCTCTGTGTTTTATTTTTTTAAAGGAGGTGAGCCAGTGATATTTTTTTGCTTTCTGGCTGAAGTTGATTATTTTAAGATGGCAGAAATGTCTCTTATAGATTTATATATCATTGAATCATCAAAATTGAATGGAGAGAATTATGTAAACTGGAAATTCAAATTAGTCACTGTACTTGAAGCTCTCAATTTGTGGCTGATTATGAAAGGAGATGAACAGAAGCCATCAGATGCGCTTTCTATCTCAGATTGGAATGCGAGGGAAGTTCAAGCAAAGATAATAATCCGTATGGCTATAAAAGACAGTATTATCTCATATCGGAAATTGCAAGACATCCAAAGATACATGGGACAAACTCAAAGGTTTGTATCAGACGTCAGATTCAAATAGAATTTTTTTTTTGAACACTAAATTATTGTTTATTAAGATGGAAGTGAATGAACCCATATCTAAATATTTCCAAATTATAAAGTGTTCACCTCAGCTCTTGCAGCAAGAAAGACCCCTCCTACATTTACAGAGCTCGACGGAATCCTACTACAAGAAGGAGTGAGAATGAAGATTTGTTAGCCGGAATCTTAGACTTCAGATCAAGCACTGATGGCAAGAGGAAGACACTCACACAGAGGAAATCAATGGAATAGACACAGAGGCAAGTTTCGTGCAAGACATAGAGGTATGTCACATAATGACTCTAATGCTAATAAAGATGTTGTATGCCATTACTGTGGAAAATTGGTTTATATAGCTAGAGATTGTTTTAAGAAGATAAACAATGAGTCCAATAACAGATATAGAAAACATAATGGAAACTATGTAAGAAAAGACACCCCTGATGTCAATGGATTCAAGAATCTTAGACTGTTTATATCTGAACATGCCTTGTCTGCTGAAATGGATGACGAAAGTGCATGGTTTATAGATTAGGGTGCTTTTTCCCATACGTCCTGTAACAGAGATTGGTATGATGAGTATTATGAAAAATCTAATGGCACACACATCTATTTGGGTGATAACAGGTCTCATAAAGTCCTAGGTTATGGAGTGATAAGTGTTAAACTACCTGACATGGACAATTTAAACAGATTCATAATGTGATATATGTTCGAGGCATAAAAAAGAACTTAATATATGTTTTTGCTATCACTGATAATAATATGAAAGTTGAATTTGATAAATATAAGTGCCATGTCAAAGATGTCCAAGATCATTACAGGGTTATAGTGACATCAAGCACTAGCAACATCAGCTATTTCAGATGTCAAATTATGGCATCAAAGGTATAGACACCTCAATCATAATGATCTCATGTTATTACAGAAAAATTCGATGGTTGAGGGTCTTCCTATCATAAAAAATGATCATATTGAATGTGCTACATGTGCACTCAGAAAATAGCACATAAATGAATTTCCGAACCATGAAGAGAAGAGATAGACTGAACTCCTTGAACTAATACACACTAATGTACGTGGACCTATGCAGACCATATCACTTGGTGGTGCATGGTATTTTCTGATATTTGTTGATGACATATCCAGATTCACATGGGCTTACTTCATAAGAAGGAAAAGTGATGTTTTCGAATAATTCAAGGGATTCAGAATCAAAGTTGAGAAGCAGACAGGTAAATACATTAAAATCCTCAGATCGGATCAAGGTGGTGAGTACCCTTCTAGAGATTTTAAAAGATATTGTACAAATAATGGAATTCAATAGCAATATATTGTGCCTCATACACCTTAGCAAAATGGAGTTTCTGAGAGGAAGAACATAACATTGGTGGAATGTGCACACAACATGCTTCAAGGTAAAAGCATTTATAATGGCTTTTGGGGTGAAGCAATTAACACTGCTGTGTATTTAAAGAATAGGAGTCCAACATAGAAGTTAGAAGTTCAAACCCCCTTTGAAGTCTTTTATGGCTATAAATCTGAAATTAGTCATTTAAGAGTATTTGGTTGTAGGGCCTTTGCACACATCCCTAATTATGATAGAAGAAAATGGGATGCAAAATCTATTGAATGTGTCTTTGTTGGCTACTACGATGATCATAAAGCATACAAACTGTTTCATCCTAGTTCACACAAATTGATTGCTAGTAGAGATGTTGTAGTTCATGAAAATACAAATATGTGTAACAAGATGAATAATGCTGATGAAGAACTTATCCCAGATGAGCATGGAAAAATAGATAAAATTCTTCAAAAAGTGCAGGAACGGAAGCAGGTGCAGCAGGTGCAACATCAGCAACAGGTTCAGGAACAGGAATCAAGCATGAGTGATGCTACCTCAGATGATGAAACAACAAAAGATAGAAGAATCATGGATGGAACTCCAACAGGTACTGTAATACCTAGAAGGTCAAATCGACAAACTCAACCTTCTGTAAAGTTTAGAGATTATGCCTTGATGACTAATGTAATGAATGTCATAGAACCATTAAATTATGAATAAGCCAAAGATAAGGAAGAATGGATGACTTCAATGGATGAGGAATATAATTCTATTATGAGAAATAAAACTTGGGAAGGAGTAGAATTACCTAAAGAGAAAGTAGCCATTGGATCTAAATGGCTATTCAAATCTAAGCTTAAAGCGGATGGTAGTCTTGACAAGTTTAAGGCAAGATTAGTTGCGAAGGGTTATTCTCAGCAAGAGGGGATTGACTTTGAAGAGACATATGCACCAGTAGCTAAGTTAAACACTATAAGATTGCTAGTTGCATTAGCTACTAAACATAACCGGAGAATACACCAGTTAGATGTCAAATCTGCTTTTCTAAATGGTGATTTAAAAGAGGAAGTATACCTAGTGCAGCCTGAAGGTTTTGTGCAGAAAGGACAAGAGCAACTGGTGTGCAGGTTAAAGAAAGCTATCTATGGACTGAAACAAGATCCTAGATCGTGGTATATCAATATTGACACTTTCTTCAAACAACAAGGGTTTCTCAAAAGTAAAAATGGTTCAAGCTTATATATTAAATCAGATAAACAGGGAAATGTTTTCTTGATATCCTTATATGTGGATGATCTCATAATCACAGGTGGAGCATATCAATTAATTGGAGATATTAAAAGTAATTTGTCTCAGGAATTTGAAATGAAAGACCTTGGTGACTTGCATTATTGTTTAGGCATTGCTTTTTGGAGAGAATCTTGTAAAACATTCATCACTCAAAGTAAATATGCAAGGGAAATACTTGATAGATTTCAAATGAGTAAATGCAAATTTGTATCCACTCCTTTGGACCAAAATGTCAAATTATACAACAATGATGGATCTAAAGAAGCTGATGGTACCTTGTATCGTCAACTAGTGGGTAGTCTGAACTACCTCACTACTAAAAGGCCAGATTTATGATATTATGTTAGCATCCTTATTCAGTTCTTGGCTAATCCATGTGAAGCACATTGGAAAGCTGCAAAGCATGTCCTAAGATATTTAAAAGGAACTATTAATTATGGTCTTTTATATACTGATGTATCTGATGTTCAGTTGGCAGGTTACTTTGATTCTGACTGGGCAGGAAATCCTGATGACAGAAAATCCACTTATGGATATGCTTTTAGCATTGGTTCGGGAGTCATATCATGGAGCAGTAAGAAACATCCAACTATTTCTTTGGCATCGATAGAAGCTGAATATAAAGCGTTAACCAGTGCTACTTGTGAAGCCATTTGGTTGAGGCGTATTCTTGAAGATGTTGGAACACAACAAAAAAAAGCTACCAGAATCCAGTGTGACAATCAAAGATCAATTAAGCTAGCACACAATCCAGTCTATCATGCCAGATCCAAACATATTGAGCTGCAGCATCATTTTGTCAGAGAAAAGATTGAGTCTCAAGAAATTGAACTCACCTATTGTAACACAAGTGAGAATGTTGCTAATATTTTTACTAAACCAATTGGAAGGATCCACTTTGAGGATCTTAGGAAGAAATTAGGTGTTGTCAATAATCCATTTCTGCATTAAGGGAGGTTGTTAGATCTAATGCAGCCTATGTATTCGTGATGTTTTCTATATATAGATGTCTTGTTCAAACAACTCCTATGCTATAGGATCTGATCCATAGTTGTAGGATCCAGCTTAGTCTATTCTTTTCCTATATATGTAATTTTCATTCGTTAATACAATTGAGTTGAGTGTGATATCCTCCTATCTGTGTGTGAGCCTTTGTGCTCCGCTAGTTTATTTAATTATTAGCTCTATAGAGTTGCAAAATATTCTATTGAAAGAGTGTACATTAACCTCTTGGGATAAATGACTAATCTTCCCATCTTTCTTAGAGGAGAATGTTCATTTAGTTCGAAGAAAAGGCTAAGATTCTGAATGAAGTCTAAAATAATAGTAGTTTTAACATATAAATCAAGAAAGGTGAGTTATCACAATTTTAGGGAAGATAAGTCTATTTACTTAACATATAAATCAAGAAAGGTGAGTTATCACAATTTTAGGGGAGATAAGTCTATTTACTTAACATCTAAATCAACAAAGGTGAGTTATCACAATTTTAGGGAAGATAAGCCTATTTACTTATTGCTTAATTTTTTAGTGATGGAAATAAACACTCGAGTGAAGTGTTGAAATCCACAACCCAAGTTACTACTAGTTGAAGGTACATGTGGCATGCAGTGAATCTCTAAAAGTTGTTGTAAAGAGTGGGGAGAAAACCTATGGATGATTTTTTATATCGTTCTACTGAATGCTGCTCTAAGACTTCACAACGTCTAGTGAGCTAGAATTGTCCTTGGAAATAAATATGTCTCACCCTCTTGTGCCTACTTAAGAATGAGGTTCTTGGTACTTTGGTAGTGTCATTACGATATTATTCTCAATGCTACATCAAAAATCAATAGCCACATTTGGAAAATCCCAGGTAAGGAAGGAGCATGCACATTAATATTTGAACTTGGATTTTTCTCACAATAACTATTATAATTTTTCCATAAATTGTATAAGTTATTTCAAATTATTATAAGTACAATATGCTTCCACAACATTTTCCAAAATTTGTATATGATGACTACGAACTCTTCACCACCAACTTACAATTGTATTCATAAAAAATGTGCCAAGACTGTATCATGTATACGATCAAACACACACACACAACAAATCAAAATGATAAAGGAATTGATTATTTATATAATAATTAATTGTGACATAATATACATACATTTTTAGGAATTCTCAATTCATTGCTTATTACACTAAGGGTCTATTATGTAATTTAACTAATTGTAAAATATATAATATAAATACATGTTTAGGGATGAATGTTGAACACGTGTTGTACTTTCTATAGATTCCAAGAGAAAAGGAGGTTTAGGGGTATGATCACCCCCAACCATGGGGGCAGTTTGTGTTTTTTCGATCATTCATGGGTTTTTTTATCACATTGTAAACTAATTTCAGTTAAGGAATTATGGTTGTAATTTAATTTAGTTTAATGGATAAGGTTTTGGATGCTATTATATTGATTGTAAATGGTGAATACAATAAAATGAAATAATAAGAGGAGAAACTCTCAATTAATTTGTATTCCCTTAAGGGTTTACTAGGTAAATCTGTGTGTACTATGTGTGTGAGAGATTGTTATTCTTGTGTTTTAGAATGTGTTTAGTATTTGTTTCTTATAGAGATTTAGCAAACTCTTAATTTGGTACCAGAGTGAGATTATTGGCTTTAGGGGAATTACCTTATTGCTAGGCTTTAGCTCATTCAATGAAGAGCAAGGGTATCTTGGGTTTACAATAAACTAATGTTTGAGTGCAAGCTTTTCATAGTAAATCTTGTGTAAAGAAAATGGAAAGTTGTTAAAGAATATAAATAGAGAAGTTTAACAACCAAAAATTCAAGTTATGGAAAATAAAGATGGAAGATCTTCATGTAGGTAGAGAACAGTCTGTTGCTATGCATCCAAGTAGAAAACCTATTGGTATGTTGAAATAAGATTGGGAAAAGATGGAAAGAAAAATGAGAAGCATGATTCAACTCTAGCTCTCAAACACAACATTGTTGAAAATTTACTGAGGAGACAATGCAAAGAAGATGCAAGATAAGTCGCAAAATTTGTATTAGTCAAAGTCCTTGATAAACAATTTATTTCTTCAAAAGAAGTTGTATCAATATTAGGATAGAGGATGGAAACTCCATGATGGGGTATCTAAATTCCTTTAGTACTCTAGTGGGTTGTTAGGGTCTTACACTAACCCCATAAAATAAATAGATAGGTTGTTATGTATTGAGTCCATATATATTGAATAAGGCCCATGAAATAGATATAGTGTAAAATAAATATTTGTAAGAAGACTTACTAAAGATTCCACCTACTGGAAATTTCCTTCACGAGGAAGACTTACTAGAAAGTTTCTTCACCAAGAAGGCTTACTAGAAGGTTCTACTTAATAGAAAATTCCTTCACTATAAACTATATAAAGGAGTAGAATCAATGTAATAAGATGCCTTGGGAAGTATATTGTAATTGGAGAATCGCTCATTTGGAGGTTGCCCCTTTGAAGAGGCAAGTGAAAATTGCTTTCATCAATAAAGATATTGCTATTGTGATATTTGGTTATCTACAATAGTCTATTGATGTGGTAATTCATTCATTTTCATTTTAAAATCTTTCTTTGTTATGTTATTTATGCTCTAAATTACCTGTTCTACTATTAAGGTACATAACATTTAGTATTATAGTGACTTTCTTGTGCCAAAAATTTTAGAATTTTATTTTATGCTAGAGACATGTTTTGGAATTTATAAATAATGCCATGATATATCGTTTAGTGGGTAAACTTCCAATCAAGGAAGACTACATATGAGGAATACAATAGGTTTCTCTTGGTTGGACACCCTTGTAACCCCTATTGGTACCCCTTCAAGTAGTACCACATCAAACAACACATGTATATGGAACTTCATTGCCATGTACCTTTGGGTATATCAAAAGTCACCTAGGTGACCTGAATCCATATTTAGATAAGTTGATGAATCATATTGTTGTTGTAGTGGTATCAAGCACAAAATTCATGAATATTACTCTTTATTACATAGGTATCTAGGTAGTATGGCTAAGGGAATGGTCGAGCCTCTATAATTAATTCCTTGAAAAATTGGGTAGAGTATCATTGTTGGACCTTGCAAGTATATTACTAGATAGATATATCACCTAGAATACCCTTGTCCTTAGGACCTTGGAAGCCCCGTCCTCTATTGACAATTTGTGCAATTCCTACATAACTTGCAATATTAATGTTTTGGGCATTTGGTTCATGTAGTAATATTTGGGTAGGAGTACAACTATGCCAAGATTAAAAACAAGAAGTACCCCCATACACCATTATTTCCAACCCATATCAATAAAATCCTTGCATTGAGTTGACCTCATTGGCATCACTCTTTTGTAACCCTTTTCTGGACCAATTTCCCATGTTGCTATCACTAGATAAATTGAGCTCTCCAACAAAGATTCCCACATGGAAACACTTTATGGTGAGTTGAAAAACAAGTTAGACCACAATCACTCATCTTCATGTGGTGTAACATTAGACAATACCTCAACTTTGAAGGGTTTAATGCCATAGGATAGGAAACATTACTGACTAAAGTATATATCTCATCCCTAGTTCAACCAACATATGTTGTATGGTTTGAGTTGTGATATTATTAACAACTTCAATCTCTTGATGAACTTGGTCAAGATTAGGTTTTTATATATACCCCTTATATCAACATTGAAATATAGTAGATGACGTTGGTGGAGCTTGATTATCTTCCCGATTCATAGGTTTTGTTTTAGCATTGTTGGGATCCCATTTCTTGACAAGGGGGGGTGTCGGGGGGTTTCCCCCCACAAGTGTCACCAGGGGATCCAAGGGGGGTGACGAAAACCTTTTGGATCCATCATTAGTGAGGGTTCAAGGGAAGTGCCCCTAAAGAGAATTTTTTGGGAAAAATTACTTATAAAATATTGTAATTTCACAGTTAATCAAGACCATTCCTCAATTATTAGGTCACATATAGCACAATAGAAGTTATGTTGGTTCTTTTTTGCTCTAGAAGGAAACCCTCTTTTATGAGGGAATGATATTATTGATGAGGTGTGAAAGAGAATATGAGATATTGAAGAGGAGGTTTCAACACATGTGTTGTAGGTTTTATCCCTTCATTTTGTTGGATGGAATAAATGAAGGACTAGTTGTTTCTCTGTGGATGTATCCCATATCAGGTGAACCACGTGTATAGGTGTCTCTCTCTTGTATTGTTTTTTATCTTATATTTCCACATTCATTTTTATTTTTATTACTCCATGATCCTATTCCTAAAAAAAAATTCACCTTCACCCACATCTATGAATGGAAGATGGGATCCCCTTCCTTGAAATCCTCTATCTCTTCTGATTGGATATTTGCAGTTGCAGTCATAGCACTGGGTTCCACACAAATGATCTATTTTTATTTATATTTCTCTAAATTAGAGTCCTAGTAAGAGTCCAAATTTGATGCTTTCAACTCAACCAACAATGATTTTTTTAAGTGACATTCATCAATGTTGTAGTAAGAGATTTTTTGGAAATCACACCACTCCCCGATGTTGTTTGACTTCTTTTTACCCTTTTTTACTTGGAACTTGGAATACTTGTATTGAGTTTGGATATCCTTTCTCAATCCTTTGTTTTGTGGGTTAGGGACACATTTACCATACTTCTACTATAACGGATTTTCAAACCAAATCTCCTACTTATTATTTTGCTTAAATTTCTACTTGGTTTTGATAGCATATTGATAAGAGGATCTTGATGAGGAGATGTCCAAGAAATCCATCTATATTTGGATGTACCTATGTAGGACACTACAATACTTTAAAACTAGGTGTCATTTGGAGTATTTGATACTCATCTTTGAGTGTAAGGTATGCAATATATTGGTGTACTACAACACCATCCTATATCTCTCTTGACATAGAGTTTTCCATCTTGTGTATTGGTCATCACAGTTTCGAACATGGTAGAATTCATCCTTGAGGGCATCAACAAAATCTTCCTAAGTGGGTTATGTCCTAAAGGTTGTATATTCATGGCTTGCATGTCTTTCCCAGTAGCTTTCCCACCAAAATATGATATGGAAAAGAGAGAAGAAGTGCGAAGGTGATCCTTTCAATGTTGGAAATTTTTTTAACAAATTAATAACCCTCTAACCAATTACCCATTTTTTCAAATCATTTGCATCTATATAGCCTTCAAATAAAGGAATGTCAAAGTTGACTCAAACCTTGAAGGGTGTTGCACCTCCAAAATGGCTTCTTGTTGAAGGTGTCTCTACTATCAATGGCAGTCATTCAAGGATCTAGGTGAACTTATCCATCATCTCATTCCTTTAATGTGCAAGGGATTCCTCGAGCAACAACTTGAAAGGACCTCTTGCTTCATCATCTCTAATTTCATCTTCCATGGGAGGATTCTTGAGGTAGTAAGAGTGGTCTTCCGAAGTCAAATTAGTTTGAGACCCAACTCTCTCTATACCTTGACCTTGTCAGGTACATGCACCATGAAACAACAAAGAGTAGATTGCTACGAAAGACCTGATCTAGATTATATAGAGAATGAAATGAAAGGAATAAATATGAAAGGATACACACAATTTTTTTTTTGTAGAAAACATAATAATACAGAGAACTCAAGTTTTATTAATTATTGAAATAGGAAACGACTGTAAAATATGAAAAAAAACAAACTAGCTAGAATGGTGGTAGCTTATCATTTAAGAGAGATATGTAGTCTACGCTCATTAGCAAGAGGAAAATTACAAGAGGTAGAAGATGGCCTTTGAGCATAAAGTGTTAAACCCTAAGATACCAAAAACCTAGATATCCAAAACCCTAATCTTAGGATATGAAGTGGAAAAATGAATGTGGGCCTCAAGGAGTCTACTTGATATGTCAAACTATTGGGGCTACAATTTCCACAAAAAAAATCTATTTGTGGCACACAATAGAACATTGGCAAGATATTGATTGAAACAAAAAAATGGTCAAGGATTAGGTAATATTTCCACAATACTAAGAAGTTGTAGGGCCAAAAAATACTATTTAAGGCCCCAAAAATACATTGGAATATTTGGACCTGAAAAATTGTAGAAAAACAACCAAGTTGGAGAACCATTTTCATTTAATGGAAGAGGTGGGTGGCAACTGATCCACTGTTGGGCCATGTTTCTGTGTGAATGCAACCAAGGGGTTTTGGCTTAAGAAATTGAATTTTTAATCTAAATGGAGGTAGTGGAGCATTTAATGCCCACCTCCATAAAGCATGGGATAAATAGATGGTTTTGGAAGGTAATTGAGCATATCATGTCTTGGCTGGATTGTGATTTGTAAACCCCTTTCTAAGTTTCTGAGAGTTGCAGGTGCATAAGGAAAGAAAAGGGGGTGAGTTCCGTAGATCCCTTTCCCTCCATGGAAAGGGAGGCTTATGTATTCAATTAATATTTAATGAATAAAAAATATCCAAGTTGATGTGTCTTCATTATGTGGTGTAATTACTATGGTCTAGTGTTGTTTGGTTGTTGAATGCTTTAGTTAGTTGCAGAAGCATCATTGTATGCAGTATTTAGTTAGGGTTTTCATTTAATAAAACATTGGCCATTAGAAAGTGAAAGAATTTGCACCAGCCTAGAATGCAATATTTGTTCTTCCCTTCCTGGGTCAGGTGGCAACAATTGCAAGGGAGAAGGATAACTGAAAGAACTTGGAGTCAAGCAGTTATTTCAGTATTTATGGGGATGCTAGCCACATTCTTGTGCATGGACAACCAATTTCTTCATTGTACCATTTAGATATTTTCCCGTGGGTTGAAGAATGGAATATACTTCTCAAATTTGCTTTACTAATCAAACATACGGTGCTTCTAGTACCGGTATGGATGCATGCTAGTAATAGGCACTAATCTTGAATGATTTGTTGGTGGAAATATAGGGTTAATGGCATTAATAGTTATATTGTGGTTATGTTTCATATCTGCGAGTTCCTAGACATGATATTTAAACTTACAACCCCCTTTCAAAGATCTGTAGCATGCAGATGCACCCACAAGTGATGTATTATGAAGGAATTACATTGCAGAAACCTTTTCTCAATGTGATCTTGATATATGCCTAATGATGAGACTACCGAGGCGATCTGTGGTTGTTCTTATGCATTTTTACTACAAATTGAATGGAAATTGATGGAAAATTGTGATCGTAGAGAGTAGTAGGGTTCAAGAATTTGGGTGGCCAACTGAAGAGAATGAGAATAAGAGGAGGGGAAGCAGTAGTTGTGGTGGCGAGGACGATGCAGGAATAGTGGAATTTGAGCTTTGGCAATAGTTTCAGAGGTGGCCAGCTTGTGTTCTAGTGATCGGTATAGACAAACAGTGGTAAAACTGATGTTCGATTTCCCCAATCCTATTGTGGATCACTTATTGAGATAGGATCACTATTTGGTTGTGATTTGTTATATGTGTGGGTTATTCAAGTCACAGGAAGTTGAGGGAGTAGCAATTTGACCACATCATTGCTTTGATAATGATCTATATACTTTATGTTGTTGCATATTGGCTAAGTGTAGCTTGGAAGGTTGCGGAATGGGCATACTTGAGTTGTGAAAGGGATTTTTGATGCTTATTCGTTTGCTCCGTTGAAGTTGCGGTAGTTAATTTCCTTTCCCTTACCTTTTATAAAAGTTTCCGTAATGTCACGAATTTTGACATGCCCTAGAAAATTTGCAGATCATATTCTGTATGGATAAGTGTAAGTTGAAGATTATAAAATCCTCTTTGAATTTGGGTCCATTTGACCCTATGTTGAGTTTATCTTTTGAAGACCTAGTCATTGTTTTATATGCATCTCAATGTTGGGTGATGGGTATTGGTTTCTATTCTTGAAGGATTTTACATCACTGATTTGCGCCACTATGGATTTAACATGTTCAACTATATATTCCAATCATTTACAAGTGATAAATAGTAGTTTGTGCACTTAGACTTTATGTTGAGATGAGAATTGTGAAGCTACAATTATGGAAGGGTAATCTTTCTTGGTGATTTGGGTCCACCGTGATTTTAGTGGACCTTTTAACTTTGAAATTGTTTCGTCTTTGATGGTTTTTTAGGAGTGTGGACATCGGGCTTCGTAACCCTGATGGATAAGCTATATTCTCAGTAGGAGGAATTGTTATTTGGTGGTCGCAGATAAAGATGATGACCAAATTCTTTGAACCATGGACTTGTGGATAATTGTGCTTAGTTGCGGGTACATATGGATGATTGAGCTAGTGATTGATATGTGACTATGAAACACCTTGAAGTCAAAGCTTATGATGAGGAGAAGAGAGAGGAGAATATTCTTTTAGCATGGACTAATGCAGTAGTTGTGGTTGAGCGTTCCAAGTTGTACCTAACTTCCTTGGTTGAATCGAGGGTGAGTCAATGAATAGTGGTGGAAGCATGTTGGGTCACGGTTGTGTGTGAACGCAACCAAGAGGTTTTGGCTTAAGAATATGGTCATCAATAGTTAGTTAGGGGAAAATGATTTTTTAATATAAATGGAAGCAACATAGTATTTAATTACCACCTCCATCAGGCATGGGATAAATAAATGGTTTTTGGAGGTCATTGAGCATATCATGTATTGGCTTGAGCTATGATTTGTAAACCCCTCTTTAAGTTTGTGAGAGTAATAGGTGCATAAGCAAATCCAAGGGGGTGATTTCTGCAAGTCCCTTTCCTTCCATGGGAGAGGGAGGATTATGTAATGAATAAAGAAGATCTAAGTTGATGTGTGTTCATTATGTGGTGTAGTTACTATGGTTTTTTGTTGTTTGGTTGGCGAATGCTTTGCTTAGTTGCAAAAGCGTCTTGTGTGCAATATTTAGTTAGGGTTTTCATTTAATAAAACATTGGCCATGGGAAAGTGCCAACATCCAACTAGATCATTCATTCCCATGCATTGATAGCATTGAACGTGTGACATGTGCTCTCTACTCAATTGAATACCATCATCACAATAAATAATATTATTATTTATTTATTTTTACAGTAATGGATAGGATTTTTGTATTAAAAAAGGGAGGGAAATCCCTCAACATTACATAGATTTAGCCTACAAAAAGAGTTCTTGGCTATTTGAAAGTATACAACAAAGATATTCATGCTAAGATATGACTCAAAATAGACTTTTCAATTTCTACTCCTATTACAATCAAACGGGATACTATAAACCCTGATAAACTGGCCTAATAGTCGACTACACTTCAAAAAAATGTAAAAATATTCAAAATTGCTAGGGAACATGTTATTTGAACTTCACTGGAGATTGGCGGGATTAAGATTCATCCACCTTCTCTTTGTCCTACAGCTTCAATTGTAATTGTTTCACTAATTCTTCCAAATTCGCAATTATGGCTTCCATCTCTACATTATAAGCCCATTGTTACTCGAAATTGGCTGCAAGGATGGAAATATGGCATTGAATATCTCTGTGTTTTGCAACCCTAGTTTATTCTTCCTCATCCTACCATGCCTCCAAATGTCGATCTCAACTTCACAAATCCTGATGTGGGGCATGCACTTTTTGCACGACCAACACAACATTCCTCCTTGTCCTCCTAGTTGTCGCTATCCATCTTCCCTTTTGCTAACTGCAAATCCAAATCCCATACCTCACCACTTCTATAACTCTCCTTAGTCCCAAATAATCCAAGGGGGTTATTCTTGCTCTTATTCGAAATGTTTTTGGTAGTTCTATTTTTGTTCCTCGTGTGCCTCCAATTTATAGCAATTTCCTCAAACTTGAGGAGGAATCCGTCCAATAATGTCCACTCATGAAAGGAGAGCCTATCTGGACAAATGGACCCAAACTTTCCATAATTCCATAATTCCCCACCTTTTTGGAAATCAATACCACCTTCATTCAAATAATGAATTTCATATCTCTCGGATCATGGGAGGACTTATGATCCATGTCATTGTATTGTTGCTTGTCCTATCAAATTAAATGCCCTCTTATAGAAATCATTTTGTAGCGGATGGAGAATATGAGCCAACTGAGGAGATGTAGCTTTTAATAATAAGGGAAGCATGACACCACCCCGCAGACATGGCCAACATTCCCGAGATCGTAACAATCAAGGAGACCATGTTCACATGCAAGAAAATTTGTCCATTTTCCATCCGAGTCCAAAATTGGATGGAGGAATTCTTGGTTTGGAGTCCTAGACCCATGGGGCACTTAATATTCTTGCACAAGGCCTTAATTTCGATACTATGGAATAGGATCAATCTCAGTGTTCTCATCCAACAATTGAATTACTCCTTCAGGCCTAACAATGGATTGGTTTGCCATCGAATTAGTGGATGGTTATTAGCTCTATGTACATGGAAGAATTCTTTATTCCCCAGTGTTCCTAAATTTTCCCAAATTCTTTCCAATATTGGATTCATCTGAAATTTTTGAATTGTCATTTAGTGACTAAGGAACTTATAATGAGTCTAGAATCTCCAATAATGGATGGCTCCTTAACCCCTGCATTTATTGGAATTTTTGTTCCTTTGAGAAGAGCCAACAACTCTGCCATGTTATTTGTATCATGCCCTAAGATCCATGATAAATTTAGCTTTGTTTTCCCTCTGGGATCTAGAATGACCCCCACGTACTTGCCACTTCTCACAGTAAACAATATTATTTGTCTTATGGGATATGGGTTTGCACAAGGTTTGTGTATGGGATTTTAGTTCCTCAAATGTTGTTTATACACTTTTGGGCAAGTGAAAATTGCAATGGATTACTCCTTAGATTTTCTAGGAGGCTATTAACTTAGTAATCATGGGAGAAATAAAAAGGGAAGTTTCAACATGCCAATAATCTACTTTGGACAATGAGGGAGACCTAACCTTGTCCTATGTCATAGAGAACACAAACTAGAAATTGTTATAAGATGCATAGGATTCAATTTTGATCCTCCACCATGCGACTCCTAGTATCTCAGGTGTCTATTTGTAAGAAAGGGAGTAGAAATTATTGACAACTATTTGTTAGATACCAAGTTAAGTTTCCTATATCCCAATACAATTCACAAATTAGAAGGTTACAATAGTTGGATTGCCAAATTCGTGGAATCCTAAAATGATATAGGTTAAAGAAGAATTTATAACGACCCCCAAGTATAAGTATTCTTAGAATTCATTTGACATTGAAAGTAAAAGAAACATCTATATCAATGGTTGTGGTTGTAGTTGTTGTTAATCGAACGAAGGTCGAAATAGGTGTTGTCGTATGTAGAAAAGCAATGCAATTTTATTATGGAAGACCTTGACATAGTGAATTATGTATATTGTGCAATGGATCCGTACTCATAAGCTAGTGCTCATTGGTTTATTTGAAAACATAAGTTTTCATGGTCTCAGCGAGTAGGCACCCAGACCACCACATCACCCACGACAAGTTACGCAAGACTCGACACGATTAGACATGGCAAGGAGTCATAGTGGGAATACGTGTCCAAGTAACCCAACTTGGGAGCCCCATGAGTTGGAAGCATGCGAGAATAAGGAATGGGATGGGAACCCACCTCGGGTGGCACTATGACCAGAAACCTAGGTAGGCATGTAGACCAGTGAACAAGGTGGAAGGATACGGCAAGTGGATGTGGCTGCATCGACTGGAACGACTTGGGAGCTCGATGAACGGAGCATGCCTAACGTAGAGACCAGTAACCACTACCATATGGGCATACATGGGTAGAATGTGTTGGTACGACATGGAAGTGGATGCATGCACATGTTTTTCGGAATGACAAAGTGATGAGAATGACATATTTTCATGCAGAAGTGGATCTTTGACTAAGGCAAGTGGACACCACAAGTGAAGGTAGGCATCGACAAGGAGTTAGTGTGTGACCAAGTATTGGGTCGCACCCACAAGGCACAAGGGAAAAACTGTATATAAGCGAGTGGAGATTCCAAGCCAAGGAGCATCCAAGGATCAGCCATCAAGGAAGGAATTTAGAAGCTATCTAGGAAATTGAGCCATAGGTAGTTTGGGTGCAGGTCTGGAGAAGATAGGGCACAACCCATGCAAAGTCTGAGCACCTTCATGTATGGTACAAGTTTTGGGAAACACGGTAATGGGAGCCACAGGAAACAACCCCATGGGTGCTTTAGGAAGAGACAAAGGGGAGTTTGGGTGGTAGATAAATTCTTGGGGTTTCTAGTGAGAGATGCTTGTTGGGCGCTCTCCAGGGTTGCATCTAGTGTGGGTGCTCTCATTTTGATTGTACTCATTAGAACTCAATTATCTTAATAAAAGTTAGGCACACTCAATTTCGAGTGCTTCCCATACATCTTGTTTGTTGTTCTTGTGTATTGGCTAAGTGTTAATTGTTGGATGTTCACACATTAAAATGGCTAAGTATAGAATTGTATAAGAGATAAGTGTTAAAGTGATTAAAGGTATTCCCCAGGTTAGGTGTGATATGTTAGGCTTCCAAATCAAGTTGGCCTTGCCACTAACAAGGGACGTCTGTGGTAGTGCTGCATGACCCATTGAAGGTGTTAAAGTTACAGCATCATGAGTCATTCTCCAATCAATCTTGTGCGCTAAGATTGAACCTCGTGTGTCAAGGTAGTTCCTTATAGGAGCCCGAGTTAGAATCAGGAAACATGGAGTAGAACATTGAGTTGGACTCAAGAATGACTAACCCTTATGTGTAAAGGTTGAAGCCTCATGTGTTGAGGTAAGTGCTTTGTATGACAAAGTGATGGTGATGTACAGTCTTGCTTGTCAAGACTAAGGTCTTGTGTGTCAAGATGGATCCTCATGTGTTGATTTAATGCCTTGCTTGTCGAAGCATGAATGATGTGTGAAATACTAATAACCATGGTCTTAGAGATGGATAAGCTATTAAGTCTCCTTTGAAGAGTAGCCACCTCTAGAGTGAATTACTTTAGCATATGACCACTGGGAACGAGAGAAGAGCGAGATGATCACATCATTGGAAAAATCTCCTTAGTATATTTGATATGATAAATAATTAAGTTGGCACAAGTGGACCATGCAGATAAGACATGAGATAAAGATAATATGAGTTAAGATAGGAGAGAACATGAATTTGTTGACTTCAATAATCAATGTGCTAGAAGAGTTAGCTATGTGTTAACAAGAAAGAAATCAGTAAAAATAGTTAACTAAAGTGTTAACAAATAAGATTTAGTTAACTAAGTGTCTTGCATGATGACACTTGAGTTGCGACACTTGAGTTACGACACTTGCATGATGACACTGAATTTATCCACCTAGCTAAGTGATCTAGCATCCAGTTGAAGGGCGAGTTCATCCTTAATTCCAAAGATAGAGTTAAAGCAAATGCACGAGAAGTATGGTGCACTTATCATGCAGGATTGATGAAACCAATGTTAGAGCGAATTCTCTCTTGAAGGAAATTTGTGCATGTGACCAAATTAGTGAATTGGTTTAATGTATTCTATTATTCTAAGTTCTCTCATTGCATCTATCTCTCTTCCTCTGTAATTGAACCAGGGGTGATTGATATTTCTCTATGATATTGCACCAAGGGTGCTTGATGTAATATGCTCATTGCAAAGGAATCATTCTCTGCTATCTATCAATATACTAAGGAAGATTTTGCTGGTTTTTTCTCCCTCAAGTTATAGAGGGTTTCCCTAGGGTAAATTTATGTGTCGATTGTGAATGTTTATGATTCTGATGATTCATTATTTTCAAGTAATATTATAATTCCAAAATTAATATTAAAAATCAACATGGTTTCAGATCTCAGGGCGTGAAAGAGCTAAGTTCAATAGTCAAGCTTGTGCCTACATTGATCTTGAGTGAGCACAGTACTTGAAGAATAATGGATTCAATCTTAGTAAGATTAGAAGATAGACTTGAAGGAACTTTGAACATCAATACTTAAAAGGCCAAGATTCTAAATATCTTGGATGAGCATGATCTGGATGGATACATATCGAATTCTGTTGAATATCTTACTACTAATGCAGGGCACACTACTTTCAAGAAGAATCAAGCTAAAGCAAAGAGAATCATTTATGATTCTATGAATTACAATTTGATGCCAGTGATTACTCCATTGAAGACTATAAAGGAATGCTTTGACACTTTGACCAAACTTTATGAGAAGAAGGTTCCTAGTCATAAGAGCACATTGAAGAAAATACTTCGTAATCTGAATATGGAGAAGGAAGAAGTTCTTTCTTCCTTCTTCACAAAGATCTCTCAAGTAAGAGATCAACTCATGAGTATTGGTGTAATTGTTGATGATGATTATATCATATAGACTGTTGTTGATGGACTTCCATCTTCATGGGAGACATTATTGGCCGTATTAAATGGTTGAGAAGCTCAACCAAACTTTGGAATGCTGTGGCATGATTTCCTATAATTAGAGGGGTGAATTCAAAGAAAATATGCTTCCTCCAAAGAAGAGAACCTTTCTCTTACGAAACGGATGAGGAGAGGAAATAAATCATTTTCTTAGAAGAATTTTCCTCATCAAAATGAAAAAGAATACAACAAGAAATTTGATAAGTCTGAGAAGGGTCACTTTGCAAGAGTCTACCGTGCAAAGCAAAGAGGAAAGTTCAAAGGTAGGTTTCATGCTTCTACTGCTTTTGAAGATGAACCTGCAAGAAAGAATTATTCCATTGATTAGGAGATAAGGAAGTAGTGCTATCTTATCTCAACACTATCTAGATCCATTACCACTAGTGTTGGGACATGGCTAGTGGATAGTGGCACATCCAAACACATGACAGGATATAGGAGTGTTATCACATATCTAAACGAAAAGAGGTTCTCCTGTTAGGTGGAGATTGGAGATAATACCACCTATTCGATCCAAGAAGTTGGATCCACTTCTGTTCAATTAGATTCAAGAGATGTATTGCATGTTGATGAAATTTTGTTTGTTCCCAGATTGAAGAAGAACCTCCTATTTATTTTATTCCTAGAAGATAAAGGATTCATATTAATATTTATGGACAATAAAGCGCTCTTGTGGCCTAAGAATATAGACTTGAACTCTGCATCTGTAATTGGAGTTAGAGAGGGAGGTATCTGCAAAGTTCATGGAAAGCTCATTCAAGCTATGATCCATGAAACACTCAGTCCTTGTGAACTGTGGCATAGGAGACTTGGTCAGATTCATTTCAAAGCACTTCCTGACTTGCAAAAGATGGTAAAAGGAATGCCCATGTTTCAATCTGACCATGATGGTGTTTGTAGAGGTTTCCCTCTTGGTAAGAACACCAAGAAGAACATTCCAAGTAGAACCAAAATATCCAAAGGGATATTGGACTTGATACATGCCGATCTATGTGGTCCTATGTTAGCACCATCCTTGAGTGGTTATTTGTACTATGTGCTTTTCATATATGACTTCTCTCGCAAGTCTTGGATCTATTTTTTGAAGGAAAAGAATGAAACTTTAAACAAGTTTAAAGAACTGTTTTAGAATCAAACTGGAAAGCATATTCATTCTTTAAGATCTGATAATGGAGGAGAGTTCCAGTCTCATGGCTTTAATGACTTCTACTGAGAGGCAGGGATAAGAAGATCGCTCACTGTACCTTACAACTCCCAACAGAATGGGGTTGTTGAAAGAAAGAACAAAACAATATGTGAGGTTGCAAAAGCTATTATGTCTGATCATGATCTTACCACATCCTTACGGGAAGAATCCTCTAGCACTATTGTTTATATACAAAATAGAAGTCCTCATGCTGTCCCAGGAGAAAAGACTCCCGAAGAAGTTTTCACTAGTGAAAAACTAGATGTTGGAAATTTGAAGATTTTCGGTTGTCTTATCTACATTAATGTGCCAAAAGAGAAGAGGACAAATATGGATCCATACAGAAAGAAAAGAACCTTTATTGGATATAGCGAATCCTCTAAAGCTTATAGAATCTATGTTCTAGGAAAAAGGCACATTAAAGTCAACAAAGATGTAACATTTCATGAAGAGGCTTCCTTCAAGCGCTCTAAAGAACTTCAATGTGATTTAGATATGGAGGAGCATGAGACTCCCATGAAGGAGGATCTAACTTATGATTCTCCCCATTCAAATGTTGAGAGAGAGAAGATAGAAGAGTCCTTAGATCCACTTGATATTGAAGAGCCAATAGAACTGGTACATGTATCTCTTGATGAACTTCCTACTAAGAGGATATATTCCTAGTGTCGAGACATTCTGCAAGAGGCAGAAAAACATGGATCACCACCAAGCACATTCAGAGAGCAAAGAAGACATGAAATATATTCAGGATATGTAGCTCAGATCACCCACATCAGTGATCCAGAACGCTCCACCTATGAGGAAGCTGCTAAATACCAGGTTTGGAAAGATGCTATGGTGGAAGAATACAAACCCATCATGCAAAATGATGTGTGGGAAGTGGTTCCTAAACCAGAAGGGAAGTCTGTAGTAACTTCCAAGTGGATTTATAAAATCAAATATGCAGTTGATGGCAGTATTAAAAAATATAAAGCAATATTGGTGGCTCATGGTTTCTCACAGAAAGAAGAGATAGACTATGATGAGACATTCGCTCTTGTGGCTAGGTACACCACTTTTCGAGCCATCATTTACATTTACTCAGTTCTAGAGTGGAAACTTCACCATATGGATGTGAAGACCACCTTTATCAATGGTGAAGTCGAGGAAGAAGTATACATACAACAAGCTGAGGGGTTTGTAGTTCACGGGAAGGATTACCATGTATGCAAACTTAAGAAAGCATTGTATGGGATTAAGTAGGCCCCGAGGGATTAGTATTCAAGGATTGACAACTATCTTCAGAGCTTGGGCTTCTCCAAAAGCGAAGCTGACCCTAACTTGTACTTCAAGGGTGTGAAGGACCAACCAGTGATCTTGGTTCTCTATGTTGATAACTTGTTCCTTACTAGAGAGGAACAATAGATAGTTCGGTGCAAGAGGGAGCTCACTTTCAAGTTCAAAATGAAATACTTAGTTCTTATGCACTATTTTCTTTGTCTGTAATTTTCGAAAAGGAAAGATGAGATCTTTCTTTCACAAGGAAAGTACATAGTTGAGGTGTTGCGCAGATTTGGTATGATGGACTATAATTTCATGACCACACCAATAGTGTCTAATTTGAAGAAACTATATCAGTAAGATTATGTTAAGATTATGCTCCTAAAGAATAAATTATAACTTCATGATAATTTAAAACATTTTCACAATAGTAGCATAACTAGGATCTCTAAAAGATACACAATCACAAGGTACACAACAATATATCTTGGGAAACCCTCAAGGGGAAGAAATCCTAGAAAGAACTTCCTCAATATAGATAACCAGAGTATAATGCCCAAAATAAGGTCTCACAAATAAGAGACACAAACCCAAACTCTAGAGCCAAGCCAATCCTCCTCCTCCTTCGCAGAATTCTCTCTCTCCTCTAATGCGCAATGCATGAATGAGTGAATGGTACAAATGAGAGGAAGTCACTCTCTATTTATACTTTAATTTTCACTTCACTTTTAACCCATCTAGGTCGGTCTCACTTAAATGATTGGGCCGACCTCTCCTAGAAAGACTCAAATAATATTATATTACATTCTTCTGAGTACTAATGACCCGACTTACATTGGAGTTTTTACCTCATGAATTTCACATGACCAAATATAATAATGACATCTCCGAACGGAGGTAAAACAACCTCGAAAGAGTTATAATAATAAAGTACAAGTAGAATATTCTTTGAAGTTACATTAATTTGTCACTCCCCCTTAACAAGAAGGGTATTCTACGGACAACAACAGCATGTGTAAGTCTACACAACATCATCGGAGGGAGGAGTGGCATCATAAACAACATCATCTGGAACATTGGTTGGTACATCTATAAATCATTGGAATTTCTTCAAAAGCATCATCATATTCAGTATAGAGCTGAAGTATCGTCATATTCAGTACTGGAGCATCCTCATCTTCAACACTGGAGCATCATCTTCTACAGCACTGGAGCATCCTCATCTTCATCACTGGATCATCATCTTCTTAAATACTGGAGCATCCTCATCTTTAGCACTAGAAGATTTGCAGCACTAGAGCATTCTCATCTTCAGCACTGGAACATCTACAATATTGGAGCATCTTCATCTTCAACACTGGAACATCTGCAGCACTGTAGCATTCTCATCTTCAGCACTGGAACATCTACAACATTGGAGCCTCATATGCATCACTAAAATATCATCACCTGCAGCACACATGATCCTTCCTTTCGAAATTATGGGATCTTGGAGAATCCTTCCTTTTGAAACTCAGGATTTAGTCCAACTACTCTGGTGATCCTTCCTTTTGGAACTAGGGATCATGGACATCCTTACTTTCGGAACTCGGGATTCAGTCCAACAACTCTGGTGATCCTTCCTTTCAAAATTAGGGATCATAGACAATCCTTCCTTTCGGAACTCGGGATTCAGTCCAACATATCTGGTGATCCTTCCTTTCGGAAATAGGGATCATGGACAATCCTTCCTTTAGAAACTCGGGATTTAGTCCAACACTCTTAGACAGTCCTTCCTTTCAGAACTAGGGATTTAGTCTAAGGATCAATATTTAAGACTATCCTTCCTTTCGGAATTACGGGATCACTGTCTAGGGATGATCAATCCCACCACAACTCGAGATCAACATTTAATACTATCATTCCTTTCGAAATTACGATATCACTGTCTAGGGATGATCAATCCCACCACAACTCGGGATCAACATTTAAGACTATCCTTCCTTTCAGAATTACGGGATCACTATTTAGGTATTATCAATCTTACCACAAATCGGGATCAATGTTCTAGGGGCATTAAGCAAAGGTAAAATAGTTGTGCTTGTAAAGAAAAGATCGAGTGGTGTGATTGCAAGTGTTGGTATTTGAAATGGATACTTGGGAGGTGCCCAGGTTGGGCTCACTCAACATGGTGAACGACGCCCAAGAGAAGACGATGACATATCCGGAGCCATATAGGAAGCCAAGAAAGAAGACAGGTTATTTCCTTTGTGATGAAAACCTCTTCGCAAGGACTTGTCCAATGAAGGAAGAGTTGGAATCTCGGTTGGAAGCAATCCAAGGGAGACCAACATGTTAAATATACAACATTAGGAGACATTCTCCAAACCAATCTTGTACAACCAAGATTGATCCTCCTGTATAGAGGTGAGAACTTTGATTGAATTTCTGGTAAAGGTTATTCCTCTCGTATAGAGGTACTTGATCAAAGTAATGATGTTGTAAATTCTTGTTGGGCAAGACTTTGGACTTGTGTGTCAATTCATGATTATCATATGAGCCTTCCGTATAAAGGTACCCATGAGATGAACCTCTCGAATAGAGTTGGACCTTCTGTATAAATGTCATGCTTTACCTGTTAAAACCATTTAATGTTGTGGGATGTATTATTATCCATGATAACTAGATTGCTATTAAGTATCCTTTAGATATTAATGACCTCTAGAGTAAATTACTTTTGCATATGATCATTTGGTCCGAAATAATATAATAAGATCACATCATCCGATAATTCTTCCTAGTATGATGTAATGTGATGGATAATTAAAATTAACACATATTGACCATGCAGTAAGAGATAAAGAAATAAAAGATAAATCATAGAGATCAAGAGAATTCAAAATTTCCCATGCAGACACTCCAGTTAAGTATCAATGTATGCCTCAATCAATGCTTCAGTTAAAGAATCAATTAAATATATGCCTCGATTAACTAAAGAACTCGCAGTGGTCACTTCAAGTAAATCAATCAGCGTGATTCCAATTAACTAAGTGTTAAATAAGAAGGTCTAGTTAACTAAAGTGTTTTCACTTTAGTTAAACTAAAAGTTGACACTTTAGTTAAAGAGATTTAACTAAGTGTTATTGCATGACGACAGTTATGTTAAACTAAAATATGACACGTAAGTTGCGACACTTGCATGCTGACACTTAAGTTAGCCACCTAACTAAGTGGGAAAGCTTTCAGTTAAGAGGCAATTTCATCCTAAGTGACAGCTCAGTGAGATAAAGCACTGCATGAGAAGTGGGGTGCACTTCTGCATGCAAGATTGATACATCTAGTTTGAGGGTGAGTTCATCCTAAAGTTAGAAGATAAAAATAGAAGAGAAGAATGTATAAATATGTTATACAGGATTGATGAATCCAATGTGAAGTGAATTATCTTATCCATTGAAGGAAGGGCACTTCTCTTTGTGTAGGGTATTGTTCGTGCTTGTTATTGTTGTGTTGGGAACACATCCAATTGATCTCTCTTCTCTAATATTTATTATGTATCTTCATCAAGAGTGTTTGGTGATCTCTTATCGTCTGAAAGAAATATGCTATGTTGTAAAAGAAAGCATTCTATGCTATCTATTATACTATACTGAGAATAATTGCTGGGGTTTTTTCCTCATAATTTTGAGGATTTTCCCTAGGGCATATATTGTGTTATGGTTGTATGAATTTCATGGATTGATTTGTATCATTGCTTGAAGTCTCTGCATCTTAAAGAATTAAGGATCAAAGATCAACCAAATTTTAACATGGTATCAGAGCTCAGAGTGTAAAGGAGCTCTATTTTTCATGCCAACTAGAGCCTATGTTGATTCTTAGAAGTTGAGCACCAGATTTGAAGACTATGGCATTAGTCTTTGAATGACCAAAATACTGTCGTGAGGGCACCTCAAAATTCAACGCTTGGAAGGATATGATTCTCACTATCCTAGAGGAACATGACTTAGATGGCTACATACCCACTGTGGTGGAGGAGCCTACATCTAATATAGGGCACATCAAATTCAAGAAGAATCAAGCTAAGGTCAAACATCTCATCTCTGATTCGATAAAACATAACTTGATGCCCGTGATCGCACTGCTGAAGTCCTTGAAAGAATATTATGATACATTGACTGATCTATATGAGAAGAAGGCACCGATTCAAAAGAGGGCATTGAAGAATAAGCTTCGAAACTTAAATATGGAGATGGATGAGACAGTGGCCTCCTTCTTCTCCAAGTTCTCTCAGGTAATAGATCATCTTGCTAGTATTGGAATATTGTTGGATGAAGATGATCTTGTCCAAATCGCTATTGATGGTCTCCCATCCTCATGAGAGACATTATTGGCTACGGTAAATGGCTGAGAGGGACAACCTAACTTCAAAAGGTTGTGGTATGACTACCTCCAAGAGGAGGGGTCAATCCAGAGCAAGTTAGTGTGCATAAAAGAAGAAAACCTTGCCCTCATGGAAAGAATGAAGAAAGGAAAGAAACCCTTCTTCCAAAAGACATTATCTCATCCAAAGAAGAAGGAGTTCAACAAAGTCTTTGACAAGTCAAAACTAGATGCTCTAATGGAAACAAGCCTAAGGCCACTTCTCAAGAGATTGAAAAGCAAAGTGGAAAGGAAAGTTTCATGCTTCTACCGCCATAGAATATGAAATCACTCAAAAGAATGCATCCGAAGAAAAGGAGACAAGAAGGGAGTATTATATTGTCTCATCCCTTTCGAGATACGTCATGAAAAATGCAGACACATGGTTGATTTAAAGCGGTGCATCAAAACATATGACCGGTTACAAGAGTGCCATCACCGATCTAAAGGATAAATAATTCACATGCATGGTAGAGTTGGGGGACAACTCAACATATTCGATCCAAGGAGTTGGATCCACCTCATTCTAGCTGAGCACTAGTGGTATTCTACATGTGAAGGAAATTCTATATGTTCCATGATTGAAGAAGAACCTCCTCTCAGTTCTGGTTCTTAAAGACAAAGGCTTATGAGTTATCTTCATGGATAACAAAGCACTTTTATGGCCGAAGAACATAAGCCTAGAATCTGCTATTATGATTGGAGTTCGAGAGGGATGACTCTACAAGGTACCTGGGAACTAAATTCAAGCTATGGTTCACCACACTATCATTCCATGTGAGCTATGGAAGCAAAGACTTGGAAATCTACACTACAAAGCACTACCAGGACTTCAAAAGATTGTAAAAGTTATGCCTTGTATTTGATTTTCAGCATGATTGTGTATGTTGAGGTTGTGCACTTGGGAAGAATGTTAAGAAATTTTTTTCTGGCAGTACTACTAGATCTAAAGGGTTTTTAGATTTAATACATTATGATATATGTGGTCCCATGTCACCCCCCTCCTTGAGTGGCTTCTTATATTATGTACTGTTCATAGATGATTTTTATAGGAAGTCATGGATTTATTTCATGAAGGATAAAGGTGAAACTCTTAACAAATTTAAAGAGTTTAAATCCCTAGTTGAAAATCAGAAAGAAAAGCACATACGTGCATTAAGGTCTGATAATGGAAGTAAATTTGATTCACATGCATTTAATGAGCTATGCAATGATGCATGAATATGTAGACAGTTAGCAGTGTTAAGATTCAATATGCTAAGACAGAAAATAGCAGCATTACATTCCATTTCACAATAATAGCATATACAGGATCACTGAAGAAACAACAAGCATAGCATAAACACAAGAGACAAAGATTTATCCTGGGAAACCCTCATGGGGTAGAAAACCCAGCAAAGCTTCCTCAATATAGATGACCAGCAATATACAAAGATGAAACCCTGAGACATGATCTCCTCCTCCACAATAGCAGACCTCTTCTCCACAAGTGCGCTCTCCTCAAGTGTGTGTGCGTATCAAATGAGGAACACACCTCCTCTATTTATACACTACTTTGATATGTATTTTACACAAGTACATGTAGGCTCGTATTTAACCATTAGGTTAAATACCCCATTATAACTGACTGGGCCGACCCCCACATGGTGGGTCTAATAACCCTAGTTACCACAACCAACTTGGAGGAATAAACATCTCCGGATTTATAGTATAATCACATCGGAGGTATGGAACATCTCCGAAATAAATAATATACAAATATAATATTCTTTGAAGTTACAATATTTCAACACTCCACCTTAACGAGAAGGATATTATAACAGTATCTGCATGAGCAAGGAGTCATCAACATCATACATGATACATCTATATATCATCGGAAGCTTTCTTCAGTTCATCATCATCAGTAACTTAACTAGTTACTGGAACATCGATATCACTCAATCATCAGCATCGATATCATCACTATCATCAGTATCGTCATCACACGATCAGCCTCGTCATCATACGATCAATAGCATCGTCACCACACGATCAGCATCATCATCATACGATCAGCATCGTCATCACAGGATCAGTCGCATCGTCATCACACGATCAGTCGCATCGTCATCACACGATCAGTAGTATCGTCACCACATGATCAGCATCATCATCGTACGATCAGCATCGTCATCACATGATCAGTCACATCGTCATCACACGATCAGTCGCATCATCATCACACGATCAATAGCATCGTCATCACACGATCAGCAGCATCATCATCACACGATCAGCAGCATCGTCATCACATGATCAGCAGCATCATCATCACACGATCAACAACATCGTCATCACACGATCAGCAGCATCGTCATCACACGATCAGCAGCATCATCATCACACGATCAGCAGCATCGTCATCACATGATCAACAGCATCATCATCACACGATCAACAGCATCGTCATCACACGATCAGCAGCATCGTCATCACACGATCATATTACAGGATGATCAATCCTTATCTCTTTTAAGACAAGTCTCATGTCTAGGGACACTTCAATCCCGACCACAGTGCCAGTCCTCTTTCATACTGGATGTGTCACATCTACAGAGCCAGCCCTGTTTCATGCTGGATGTATCACAACTACAGAGCCAGCCCTGTTTCATGCTGGATGTATCACAACTACAGAGCCAGCCCTGTTTCATGCTGGATGTATCACAACTACAGAGCCAGCCCTGTTTCATGCTGGATGTATCACAACTACAGAGCCAGCCCTGTTTCATGCTGGATGTAACCTAGAGCAATTCTAGGATTTGTCACGTACATATTGAACCGAGGTCCAGGGACGATCCAGTCCTATCGTTCTGTTATCGGAGACCTCATGTCTACGGCTCTTCTTTAGGACTGAAGTCCGGGAATGATCCAATCCCCTCACATGTTCACTAAGAACTTCATTTTCGAAGACATACGTCTACGGCTCTTCTTTCGGACTGAAGTCCAGGAATGATCCAATCCCTTCAAGTCCACCAAGGACTTCATTCTCGGAGACCTCAGGTCTACGGCTCTCTTTAGGACTGAAAGTCCAGGGATGATCCAATCCCTTCAAGTCCACCAAGGACTTCATTCTCGGAGACCTCACGTCTACGGCTCTCTTTAGGACTGAAAGTCCAGGGATGATCCAATCCCCTTAACTGTCCATTAAGAACTTCATTCTCAGAGACCTCACGTCTACGGCTCTCTTTAGGACTGAAAGTCCAGGGATGATCCAATCCCCTTAACTATCCATTAAGAACTTCATTCTCGGAGACCTCACATCTACGACTCTCTTTAGGACTAAAAGTCCAGGGATGATCCAATCCCCTCAAGTCCACCAAGGACTTCATTCTCGGAGACCTCACGTCTACGGCTCTCTTTAGGACTGAAAGTCCAGGGATGATCCAATCCCCTTAACTGTCCATTAAGAACTTCATTCTCGGAGACCTCACGTCTACGGCTCTCTTTAGGACTGAAAGTCCAGGGATGATCCAATCCCCTTAACTGTCCATTAAGAACTTCATTCTCGGAGACCTTACGTCTACGGCTCTCTTTAGGACTGAAAGTCCAGGGATGATCCAATCCCCTCAAGTCCACCAAGGACTTCATTCTCGGAGACCTCACGTCTACGGCTCTCTTTAGGACTGAAAGTCCAGGGATGATCCAATCCCCTCAAGTCCACCAAGGACTTCATTCTCGGAGACCTCACGTCTACGGCTCTCTTTAGGACTGAAAGTCCAGGGATGATCCAATCCCCTCAAGTCCACCAAGGACTTCATTCTCGGAGACCTCATGTCTACGGCTCTTTTTAGGACTGAAAGTCCAGGGATGATCCAATCCCCTCAACTGTCCACTAAGGACTTCATTCTCGGAGACCTCACGTCTACGGCTCACTTTAGAACTTAAGTTCAAGGATGATCCAATCCTTATCTGTATTCTCATCTATACAGGTACAAATATCCAAGAGCATGTATCACATCAAAACATGTATACATCACTAATCAAAACATGTATACATCACATCAAAAACATGTATACATCTAGCATGTATTCTCACTAATACATCTAACATCAAAACATGTATACATCACTAATCAAAACATGTATACATCTAGCATGTATTCTCACTAATACATCTAACATCAAAACATGTATACATCACATCAAAAACATGTATACATCTAAAATAAAATATATATAAGAGTTCTAAATCTAAATAATTCTAAGTAGCTAAGTGAAGTAAATAGGTAACCTCATCATTGATGAGACAGACTTGTTATCAGATACTATGCTACTCCCCCTTTCGAGGAGGGTCCTTCTGAACTATACCAAGCTTGTCTCGGAAGTATTTAAACTTTACTCGAGACATAGGTTTAGTCAAGATATTAGCAATCTGATCCTCAGTGCTTATATACTCGAGCTTGATAGCTCCTCTCTGCACCATATCTCGTATATAGAAGTATCGGATCTCTATGTGTTATTGACTTATCGTGGAATACAAGATTTTCTATCTTGATTCATTTCTGAGTCAAACACTCCATATAATAGCTTCTGAAGCCACACTACTTCACAGCTGGCAGAGCAGATAGCTATATATATATTCTGCTTCAGCAGTACTGAGAGCCACACTAGATTGTTCCTTGCTGAACCATGAGATCATGGCAGATTCAAGACTATAACATCCACCTGATGTACTCTTTTTGTCTGAGGCACTTCCTGCCCAATCAGAATCTGAGTAACCATGTAAACGGAGTTCATGACCTCCAAGATAATATAGACCAAAATCTATTGTACCTTTTAGGTACCTCACTACATGCTTTGTAGTTATTAAGTGAACCTTTCTAGGTTCTACTAGATACTCACTTAGGGTATTTACAACAAAGCATATATCTGGCCTAGTATTTGTTAAATACGTCAATGACCTAATGATTTGTCTATAAATAGGGTTAGGTCCACTAAATACGATGAGTCATTAACTAACAACTTCAAGTTGGAGTCCATGGGAGTGGCCATGGATTTATACTCCAACACATCAAATCCTTTTTAGAAACTTCACAGCATACTTACCTTGAAATAAAAGATTCCTTTTGGATATTGCCATACTTCTAGACCTAAGAAGTAGTGCATTAATCCGAGATCTTTCATTTTCATTTCTGCAGCCATTTTCATGACCTGTTTCTCATTCCTTGTCAGAAAGAGATCATCGTCATACAATAATGGTATGATAGGTTCATCATCCACAACCTTAAGGTAAAGGTTAGGAACAACTTTACTTCTGGTAAAGCCCAAGCTTTGTCATGAAGCTATCAATTGTCCATTATTCACACTCAGCATTGAATGATCTTCTGCATATCTTTTGAACTTCTATTCATTCTGTACTACTGTGCATGCTCAATAGTCATCCTCACAAACATATACTCATTAGTATATTCTAAATGCTATCAAAACATTATAGTACTAAATAATCTTGAAACTGTATAGTCATGATTATAGTTAATAAACATTAGTATTCAAGATTTCAGGGAAGTCTTCTTTTACTCATGCATATCATCAATCAAGATAAAAGATATAATATGCATAATCCCTTGATTACTAACTTTATGAATAAGCATAACCAATCATTCCAAGTATACTTATATAAGGGATCCTAACACAAGGTAAGATTCATGGGAAACATACCTGGATTAGTATACCTACTTGGTTATGTACAACATACCTAAACAATCTCTTCAATGATTTAGAGATCCTGAGCTAGAACCTGCATGTCTCATAGGTTAAGCATAATATAACAAAGTCATACATACCTCGTAAGTAGAACAAAGATTGTGGATGAGTCTTTGTCTTCATGTTTTCATGGTCATGGAACCTGATTTGTCTTTTGTGATGTACCTGTATCTTGTTAGCAGACAACATCAACCTCACACAACATCATATTAGTACAATCATAAGTGTCAACACCCTAACCAATGAATATCTTCTATCATGCATTCATAATTTTGTTAAGGTGATACAACAAATCTAAAATCAAGATTGTACTAACCGTAATAACATGAAGACAAACATACCATAAACTTAATCATGAACAAATATCAAAACATACCTCGATGAGTCATACCTGTCGAGATCACTTGTAATCTCCTTATGTAAAGCCTTAGCCTCATCTCCCTCTGAAATAGGAACTCCTTCACTTATGCAGGTGACCAATCCATCTTCTTCTAGGATTAACCCTATCCACTTGATTTGCAAGAACTGGACCTGGAGCTGGATATGGGTTTGTCAGAGAAACCCCAAAAATTCAAACTTTGAATTTCAAACTTCCGAAAGGATAGAAATATGCGCCTTAATGAGCTGATCAAACTGATATATTCAGAATTTGAAAACTGCAAAGTTTCACTCCTCAATTTTTCCTTTGAAACTTCTGGATTCACTAGACGTGACCCTAAACTGGGGTTTGATGAATCCCACTCTTCTGCTCAATCAAAATGTTTGATCCAAAGCTCTAAGCTTCTATTTTTTTTCTGAGGAGCTTCCAGCCATGGTCACAGATTTCAAAAATTCCCATTTTTGCAGAAGCCTTAATTTTCCACTTTTCTGATCAAAGTCCCGAACTAGGGTTTGATCAAGCCCGGCCTTCTGCCCAACCAAAAAATATGATCTTGGTCTCTAAATTTCTATTTTGATGAGTAGCATTCAGCTGTGGTCTCCGTTTACAAAAATTCCAACTTTCTTCAAAGCCCTAAATTCCGGAAGCCATGAAGGTACTCAAAAAAATAATTCTGTTTTGACAGAAATATGTACCTGATTCTTTCTAGTGTAACTCCAAACTTTTCAATCCACAGGGTCTGAAAAAGTTTTCTGAGATAGCCTGACCTGTTATCTTTCCATCCTGATAGGTCTGACCTCAATTGGATTCTCTGAGAGAGAGTTATGTCAAATGTCGCAACGTGACCTGTTTTGGGATAAAACAGAAGAGCGAACTTGTACGGCGTGCCACGTGTCACTGTTGAACTTCGGCCTCTGAAAACATTTCCTGAGGTATCTCGGCCTGTTATCTTTCCATCCTAACAGGTCTGACCTCAATTGGACTCTCTGAGAGAGAGTTATGCCAAGTGTCGCAACATGACCTGTTTATGGGATAATACAGGAGAGCGAACTTGTACGGAGTGCCACGTGTCACTGGTTCAACTTCGGCCTCTGAAAAAGTTTTATGAGATAGTACAGACTGTGTACTACCTGTAACGTTTTACGAAATTTCATTTGGAGCTTCCTAGCCCAAGATATGACCTTTTTCCCAAGGTCACCTGAGTTTGACTCAGATCTGGAAGAGGCAGAAACCCTATATTGTACAGATCATAAATGACAAAGTACAACGAATTAGAGGTTGTCCTTTGGAAACAAGGTACCTGGAGATTTAATCTTCGTCCTGTAGCAATTTCAAATCCGAAAACGTTGCCAAAACGGATTTATAGCGAAAGTGCTACGATGACTGGTTTTTGCTATGTAAAACCCTAACCTTCAAATTGTCGTAAGTAAAGCAAGTGTCGTTAGTGCCATACCTTGTCTTCCTTTAGGTTAGCTCTGATACCATGTTAAGATTCAATATGCTAAGACAGAAAATAGCAGCATTACATTCCATTTCACAATAATAGCATATACAGGATCACTGAAGAAACAACAAGCATAGCATAAACACAAGAGACAAAGATTTATCCTGGGAAACCCTCATGGGGTAGAAAACCCAGCAAAGCTTCCTCAATATAGATGACCAGCAATATACAAAGATGAAACCCTGAGACATGATCTCCTCCTCCACAATAGCAGACCTCTTCTCCACAAGTGCGCTCTCCTCAAGTGTGTGTGCGTATCAAATGAGGAACACACCTCCTCTATTTATACACTACTTTGATATGTATTTTACACAAGTACATGTAGGCTCGTATTTAACCATTAGGTTAAATACCCCATTATAACTGACTGGGCCGACCCCCACATGGTGGGTCTAATAACCCTAGTTACCACAACCAACTTGGAGGAATAAACATCTCCGGATTTATAGTATAATCACATCGGAGGTATGGAACATCTCCGAAATAAATAATATACAAATATAATATTCTTTGAAGTTACAATATTTCAACAAGCAGTACCTTACAACCCTAAAAAAAATGGGGTTTGCTGAAAGGAGGAATAGAACCATATGTGAGGCTGCAAAATCCATGATGCATGATCAAGATATGTCTATTTCATTATGGGAAGAATCCACCCACACAACTGTGTACATCCAGAATAAAATCCCGCATGCCATTCTAGATGAGAATATACTGGAATAAGTGTTTACTAGTGAGAAGACATACATCTCACACTTGAGGATATTCGGGATCCCAGTATACATTCATGTACTGAAAGAAAAGAGAACAAAGATGGAGCCTTCTGGAAAGAAGGGCACCTTTTTGGGTTATAGCGAGTCATCCAAAGCATACCGAATATATGTACTTGGTGAGAGACACATTGAAGTGAGCCGAGATGTTACCTTCCATGAGGAAGTTTCTTTCAAAATATTGAAAGAGATTCAATGTGATTTAGAGATGGAGGATCTCAAGTCTGATTCTCCCCCTTCAGAGTTTTAGAGGGAGAAACCATAATATGCCTCAGATTCGCTAGCTCTTAAAGAACCGATAGAACTGGTTGAGAGGTCACCTAATGAACCTCCCGCTAAAATAAGATTTGCTTGGTGATGAGACATCTTACAAAATATAGAGAAACATGGATCACCATGTCATGTCCCCGGTCACCTTGGGTCCCTTCAGAGGCAATGGGAGACACCTGATACATTTTTTTTCCAAACAATTCTCTTAGTTTTACATGCAGCCGTAATGGATTCCGATCCATAACCTGCAATTGACTTGGATGCAATCCATAGTCAGAATGTGACTCTGACTTCTGCATTTCACAGTCCAGAAGTCGGAAATGTGGAGTGCCACCATAATTGGCGCTACCGAAATGCGCCCTTGACTTCTGCATCCCACAGTGCAGAAGTTAGAAATGCAGAGTGCCACCATAACTAGCGCTATAGAAATGAGCCCCCCGACTTCTGCATTCCGTAGTGCGGAAGTCCGAAATACGGGGCGCCACAATGCCCAACCCTGGAGAATTACGTTCCTGACCTTCGCATTCCGTAGTGCAGAAGTCAGAACTGCATAGAGCCAAAGTGCATGGCACTGCAAATATGCGCCCCCGACTTCCGCATTCCATAGTGCGAAAGTCAGAACTGCGGAGCGCCAAAGAGCTCGGTGCTGTAGAAATGTGCCCTCGACTTCCACATTCCGCAGTGCGAAAGTCAGAATTGCGAAGCGCCAAAATTCTCGGCGCTGCAGAAATGTGCCCCCGACTTCCGCATTGTGCAATGCGGATGTGGGAAGTCGGGAGTTGACCATGCTTTGTTAGATTCAATTTCCCATCCCGATAACTCCTTCATCCTTGGGCCAAATTGGACAAGTCTAGTATAGTTGGAAAGATCTTGGAGAGCTCTATACATTGGTGTGGGTCCCTGGCACACTTGAGGGCTTTGACATTGCCTCATTTCAAACCAAAAATATTCTCTAAGGTCCCTCAAAACCTCTTCACCCCACTGCCCAAATCCCTGGAATCTCCCTGCCAATGTCCCTTCCTTCATCTAATCACAGAGGGGTGCATGAAAACCTCAGGGGGGATTTCTAACTCATTCCCCAAGCTCATAAGGTGAAGTAAAAACTTACTAAGGGTGTGTACAATGCATAAAATACATACCGTAGTGGAAATAAAACTAATGAATGCATCTAAAACCTACAGGGTTAGCAACATTTCAAACTCAAGAAAATGGTGAAGTGATCAAACATGAAATTAGACTCATACTCAGACATATACATGGTCTTCACACTAGTCAATTTCATGCAATAATTTGAACATAACAAAGAAACACAACATAGGAAATTAGCCTCTTTTAACACCATGGAGAACACTTATCTTATAAGATGAACAATCCAAGCAAATGGATAAGTGAGAGCAATGTTCCACCCAACCATAGGTCTTTGTCTAGCCTATACTCTTTCAGCTGAGAAACCACCCTCGATTTGGGTTGTGTATCCACTAAGGAGGCTAAATAGACTCTCTCACAATCAAGGCTCCACCCTAATGTTAAGCCAACATATAGTTGGGTTTATCAAGCATGTAAGGGAACATGGAGAATGATGTTAATCCAATCAGCTCATCCACAAAGCTACAGCCATCTCAAACTACTCAGCAAGCATGGCACCCACAATACCTACCTCACCCAACACAAGGAAGTCTCCTTTCTCTACTGCAAAGTCCCTTAGGGCTCTTTCCCTCCAATGCTCTTGAGGGTGGGAATAGAAAGGTCCAGCTATTGCTTTCATGAGACTTTATCCTTCACTGGGTTGATCAAGCAAATCCAACCTCTATCTTTCCTTATTCTCTGTTATTCTAGTTGGGATCTTCTCAGGGTTGTAGTCGAAACTATGTCCCGCAACTTGGTTCTTCTACTATCAGATCCAAGTGTTCTCACTGGTTTTCTCATATGCTCATGCTCTGTAACTCATCCCCGGGGTCTAATCCATGGATATCCTAGAGATTTACTTCCTACACTGGGTTTCTATGTGCATTCGACTCTGCAAATTCATGCTTACACAGAATCGCGATTTCTTCTTTCTTCTTCACGGTTGGGCTCTGCAATGCATGAGAAATCCCAGTTGTTGGTCAACAATGGGATATGGATTAGGGTGAGAGAATTCCTAGGAGGTATAGTAGCTTAAAGGACAAGCAAAACAGAGCCACACCCTGCCTTACAGATTGCAGGGCTTCTCCATAGTCCATCGAATTCATGGGTAGGTTTTCTCAACCACCTTCTTACAGCAAAATTAATGTCAGCATGGGGAGTCAAATGGGTTCACAAATTGACATGTGGCAGTTTGGGTTCCAATCCTACAACCACCCTCACCTCTCCCCAGTGGATACAGATGGCCCCCTCTTATTCATTTCCTCATTAGCTAGTTTTCTTGGTATTTTATTGCAATATTTAATATTTACATTATTTACAATACTTCATGGATTAATAGCACATGGGAAATCAGAATGTCAAATACTTTCCTTCTAAATAAAACCTGAGCATCCTCTAGTTGGGCCTTCGCCTTGAGATCCACACTGGAGAAAACACACATTGCATGTATACATATTTACATTGAATCCAATAAACCCTAAGGGTCAAAATAGGGGTATTACAATTCCATCCCCCTTAGAATAAAACCATCCTTGGTGTTTTCAAAACTTAACAAAAATGGGAATGCCTCTCTCATGGCATCCTCTAGATCTCATGTGGCCTCTTCAGGATGAAGGTGCTTCCATTGCACCTTCACCTATCTAATGGATCTGTTCCGGATCAAAGTGACCTTCTTGTTGAGGATGCACATAGGCTCTAGTTGGAACTCTCCCCCGGGTTCCACCTGTATCACATGCCAATCAATTTTGTGATTAGGATCATGTACATATTTCTTAAGCAAAGAGACATGGAAAACATTATGAGCTCTCATGTTAGCAGGCAATGCAATCCTATATTCAACTGGCCCTATCCTATCAAGGAATTCAAATGGCCCACAATATATTGGTGCCAACTTGGCACAACTCCCCAACTTCACGGAACTTTTCCTTGGTTTCACTCTTAAGTAAAAATGATCCCCAATCTTAAATTCTTTATGCACTCTTTTCAGATCTGCATAACTCTTCTTCTTGTCCCGTGCTGCCTTCAAATTCTTCCCGATCTTAAAAATGTCTTACTCCATCTCTCTGATCATCTCTGGTCCAAGAACTACCCTATTCACTGGGTTGTCCCAACTCACTAAAGTTCTGCATCCCTTTCCATATAATACCTCAAAAGGACTCAATCCCAATGATGCTTGATTTCCACTGTTGTATGCAAATTCTACCAAGTGTAGATAGTCTTCCCACTTGGATGGTTTGTCCATCACATACATCCTCAACATGTCTTCAAGAATATGATTCACCCTCTCAGTCTGACCATCTGTTTGAGGATGATATGTTGTACTAAAATTCAACTAAGTCCCCAATTACTGGAACAATCCCTTCCAAAAATTGGAAGTGAATTTTGTATCACAATAAGAAATTATTGCCTTGGGGAATCCATGCAATATGAATATCTCCTTCATGAAGATATTTTCTATGTCATTGGTCTAATGAGTGGACTTGACTGGAATGAAGTGAGCTACCTTTGATAGCTTTTCCACCACTACCATGATTGAATCATGCTTCCTTACACTCATTGGCAGACCTATTATAAAATCCATAGAAATTACTTCCCACTTCCATTCTGGAATGGGAAAAGGATGCAACAATCCTGCTGGATGTTCATGTTCTTCCTTGACTTTTTGGAACTTTTGACACTTATAAATGTAATCTGCTATGTCCTTCTTCATCCCATGCCAAAAGTAATGCTTTCTTGTTGTTGTTATAGTCTTCTGATACCTTGGATGTCCAGAGTATTTCATTTGATGTATCTCATCCACCACTAGCCTCTTCAAATATGCACAATTTGGAATGTACAATCTAGTATCCTGATAAATGAGGACATCATCTTCACCAAGATGATATCCAACACATGTTTCATCCACATTTCCCTGCTGCAATTTTTCTTTGATTTGAAGGTAAGCTTCATCATTGGTTTTAGCTTCAAGAATTATTTCCTTCAAATCTGATTTACACATATTCATTGCTGCAACATGAAACTTTATGCTAAGAGAATTTGCAACTTTATTCTCCTTACCTTTGACATGCTTAATTTCAAAATCAAATTCACAAAGAAACTCCATCCATCTAGTTTTCCTAGCATTCATATTTGGCTGGTCAAACAAATATTTCAAGCTCATGTGGTCTATTCTGAAATCAAATATTTTCCCCAATAGATAATGTCTCCATCTCTTGAGAGCATGAACTATGGCTACTAGCTCTAAATCATGTGTGGCATAGTTCTTTTCATGATCCTTTAACTTTAATATTGAATCATATAAAATTACAAATCCTTCTTGCATGATCACTCCACCGAGCCCTTCAATGCAAGCATCTGTGCACACTACAAAAACTTTCTTTGGATATGCAATCTTCAAAACATGAGCACTGGTAAGCAATTCCTTCAGTTGCTGAAAACGTTTCTCACATTTTCCAGACCATACAAACTTGATATTCTTCCTCTGCAATGATGTAATTGGATGAGATATTTTGGAGAATCCTTCAATGAACCTTCTGTAATAGCCCGCAAGACCCATAAAAGATATAACATCTGCAACATTATTTGGAGTAGGCCAATCCATTATGGGTTCAATCTTTTCTGGTTCCACTGCAATTCCTTCTTCTGAGAAGACATGACCCAAGTACTGTACCTTCTACTGATAGAAATCACAGTTTCTCAGCTTTGCATACAACTAGTGTTCTCTAAGGACTTGCAACACCATTCTTATATGTTCATTATGCTCTTCTTATTTCTTTGAGTAAACAATAATTTCATCCAAGAACACAATAAAAAACATATCCAAATACTTGTTGAAGACACTATTCATGAGACACATGAATGAAGTAGGTGCATTGGTAAGACCAAATGGCACCAGTGTGAAGTCAGATTGGCCATATCTTGTCCTGAAAGTTTTCTTGTCAATGTCTTATTACTTTATCCTCGCTTGATGGTATCCATACCTCAAGTCAATCTTTGAAAACACTCTATTTTCCTTCATTTGGTCAAATAAGTCATCAATTCTTGGCAATGGATACTTGTTCTTGAATGTCACTTTGTTGAGCTTCCTGTAATCAATACACATCCCCAATGTCCCATCCTTTTTCTTGAAAACTAACACTAGTGCTCCCCAAGGAGATACACTCGGTTTGATATATTCCTTGTCCATTAATTCTTGCAGTTGCATCTTCAACTCTACCAATTATGGTGTGCTCATTCTATAAGGAGCTTTGGAAATTGGTGTTGCCCCTGGAACAAGATTGATGGAAAACTCAATATCTCTCTTGGGTGGAAGTCCTAGAACTTCATCCGGAAACACATCTTGGAATTCTTGCAACAGCTGAAAGACTTCTATCTTTGGTCCCTTATATTCTGATGAATTTGATATACGGACTGCATATAATTGGCAATATTTCTTATAAAACTTTCTCAGTTGTAGGGCTGGAATCTTCCTTACTGAAACTTGCTTGGGAATTCCTCTTACCAACCTTGGCCTTCGCTCTGCATCAATGCATTCAAGAAATTTCTCATAGCATTCTATCTTGGCTCTATGTCTTTCCAAATACCAATCCATACCAATTAGGGAATCATAAAATGCTGATCATAAGACATTTAAATTTACATATATGAGGATTCCATTCAACTCCATGGGGCACTCCATCACTACCTCACTCGCCTTTCTCTTGGTCCCCGTGGCTAATTGAACTAGCCAAGGATTACGATGATTTACATTACTAAGAGAACAACCTTCAACCACCTTAGGAGACAGATAATTATGAGTAGATCCTGGATCAATCAAAATAGAAATATATTGATTAGCAATATTACCTTCAAATTCCACCACTGCTGATTGATGGTCTTCTTGATGATCATCCAATGCTGCATAAATTCGAGGTGCTTCCCTTGCCATATCTTCCAATGTAGTTTCTTCTTCTAAGTTGTGCAAGCTTCTGGGATTCTCCCACTGATGTGGACATTCTCTAAGCACATGGTTTCCTCCACATCCCCAGCATTGATGTGTCCCTCTTGGTGATCTTTCTGCTACCACAACTAGTTTTTTCCCACTTCTTCCTTACTGGCCCTATGGAAAATCTCTTGGATGACTTTTGAATGGTGGTTTGAATCCACTCTTTCTTTGTTCAAACCTTCCTTTGGGATTTCCTTTCCATGCTAGTTGAACCTCTGTTTTACCTTTTCTCTGCTCATAGCAATGTACTGCCATCCTAATGGCTTCATCAAGACTTGGTGGATTGACAAACTCAATCCTATATTTGAAATTTTGAGGTAGAATACCAAGGAAACATTGGATATTTACCCTTTCATCCTTGATGTAATCCACATACCTCAACAGCTCCAAAATCTTGTGGACATGCTCATCCATAGAATTATGGCCCAACCTGAGTTCATTGAACTCTTTCCTCTTGTTATCATAATACCTAGATGATAGGTATTTCTCATTGAAGTATATTTTAAACCCCTCCCAGCTAATCCTCCTTTCAATGATCCTCTTCATTTGCATGAGGTGTTCCCACCAAATTGAAGCTCTGCCACTTAGATTGTAAATGGAAACTCTGGCCTTTTCATTTTTTGAATATTCATGCATTCAAAAATACTTCTTCATTCCAAGAAGCCATGCCTCTGCTTCTTTACATGTTTTGATTTCTCCATCAAAGGTGGGAGGCCTTTCCTTCCTAAATTATCCCTGTGGGATTCCCCTGAACTTTTTTCTTCATTCAAACCTGCTAGAAGTGTGCCTCATGCTTCTCTGAGAATATCTGGAGTCGCATGACTAGCTGGAAATAGATCATGGAGAGGGTGTTTTGTGCTTTTTTCTCACAGAATTCCTTCTAGGTCTTGGACTCTTTTTCCTAGAACGACCTCTAGAGAAACTACCCGCGTCTCTTTCTTCTTTTCCCGCATTACTTGGGTTAGACCCAACATTTATCCTCTGATGCATATCTGTGAGGCTCTGCAAGATGGAGACATTGAGTTGGTGCTACTCTTCCCGAGCCTTCATCAATCTCTCATTAAAGCTCACCATGTTTTCAACCAGGTTCGGGGGAGTTACTTGCTCCCTTCTTCCATTGGATTTGGTTTCGGTATGTGCTCCTTGCACATTCTCTCCCAGAACATCTTCCTCCTACTCATAAGGATCCAGGGCATCGTTTATGGTCACCATTTCCTTTATTTCCTCGTATGTTGCCCCTGGTGTACGATTCAACTACTACTGTTGCAATAACTATGCATTACAAAGACATTTATCAGACATCATGAGAATGTCTATAAACATAAAAAATCCATACAAATATGGAAATTATTCATTAGAAAACAACAACAATAAACATTTATCAAAATTGTGCCCTAGGCGCTTCTTTTCCTGTAAATTCATTCACGGTTCTTCCCAAGTAGCCCCAATGCTGCAACATGGGCTCTGATACCACTTTTTCACGTCCCCATTTTCCTTGGTGCCCTTCAGAGGAAATGGGAGACACTTGATACATTTGTTTTTCCAAACAATTCTCTCAGTTTTACACGCAGCTGCAATGGCTTCCGATACGCAACCCGCAATCGACCTGGCCATAATTCGCAGTCGGAATTCGGAAGAGCCGAACGCCCAAATCATGACATCGAACAAAATGTCACTCCAATTTCTGCATTGTTGATGTATATGTAACTTCGGAATGTATTTCATATATGTATATTGTACTCCTATAGAGATGGTATTATTCCTCTATACGGAAGTGTTTGTATTCCTATAGAGATGTTATTATTCCTCTATACGGAAGTGTCGTCATTTATATTGTAAGTGTCATAGCTTATACTTGATGGGTTATTAGACCACCTTGTTGGGGTCAGCCCTCTATAAGTCATGTGGATCGAAGGGTTATTAGACCACCCTATTGGAGGTCGGCCATGTGGGTCAAAGGGTTATTAGACCACCCTATTGGGTGTTGGCCTAGTCATCATTATGTTATGTGGTTAAGTTAAGGCCGACCTAGTAAAGGTTATTAGGCAAGTCAAGTCAAGTATAAATAGAGAGCAGGAGGCACTCTATTTGATCATTCTATTCTCTCTCACACTCTTTGGAGAGTGGCGCACTTGTGGAGGAGGAGAAGTTGTTGCTAGGAGATGTCTATCTCTTATGCTTGGGTAGTATCATTTCTCGATCTATCTCTGAGGAAGTTATTGGGGTTTTTCACCTTTATGGTTTTCCCCAAGTAAACTCTGTGTCTCTTGTGTGCTTGCATTATTGTGTCTATGATTGATATGCTGTAGATATGTTGTACATGTTGTTCTCTCAGTTAAGATCCTAGATCATATTGAAGTAAATTCTGAAAAACTAACATGGTATCAGAGCTAGCCTGAAAGAAGGCATGGTATGGCATGTATGACACTTGTTGCACTTGCGATGCTAGGGCTTGATATAGCAAAAACCATTCATCCTAGAACTTTCACTATAAATCCATTTTGGAAAATTTTTAGGATCTGAAAATAGTACAGGGCGAAGCTAAGATCCCCATGTATCCTTTTTCCAAAGGACAACCTCTAATTCATTGTACTTTGTGATCTATGATATGTACAATATAGGGTTTCTACCTCTTCCAGATCTGAGTCATAAACAGGTGACCTAGGAAAAAAAGTCATAACTTGAGCTAGGAAGTTCCAAATGAAATTTCGTAAAAAGTGACAAGTAGTGAACGGACTGTACTTTTTCAGGTAACTTTTTAAGAGGCTGAAACTGAACCAGTGATACGTGGCATTCTGTACAAGTTTTCTCTCCATTTTTATCCCATAAACAGGTCACGTTGCGACACTTGGCATAACGCTCTCTCAGAGAATCCATTTGAGTTCAGACCTATGGGGTTGGAAAGATGATAGGTCAGGATATCACAAGAAATGTTTTCAGACCCCGTGGATCAAAAAGTTCAGAGTTAAACCAGAAAAAATCAGGTACATATTTCTGTCAAAACATAATTATTTTTTAGCACCTTCTTTCATGGCTTCCGGAATTTAGGGTTTCGGAGAAAGTTGGAATTTTTGTAATCGGAGACCACGGATGAATGCTACTCATCAAAATAGAAATTTGGAGACCAAGATCATAATTTTTGGTTGGGAAGAAGGCCGGGCTTGATCAGACCCTAGTTCGGGACTTTGATCGGAAAAGTGGAAAATTAGGGCTTCTGCAAAAATTGGAATTTTGGAAATCTGTGACCACGGCTGGAAGCTCCTCAAAGAAATCGAAGCTTAGAGCTTTGAATCAAATATTTTGGTTGGGTGAAGCTCTGGGAAACTCAAACCCTAACTCAGGGTCCTCCCTAGTGAATCTGGAAATCTAAAAGGCAATTTCGAGGGGTGAAACTTTGCAGTTTTCAAATTATGAGTATACTAACTTGACCAACTCAGAAAGGTGCATCTTTCTATCCTTTCAGAAGTTTGAAATTCAAAGTTTGAATTTTTAGGGTTTCTCTGACAAACCTTGATCCAGCTCCAGATCTAATTTCTGCAAATCAAGTAGATTGGGTTAATCCAAGAAGAGAATGGATTGGTCACCTGCATAAGTAAAGAAGTTCCTGTTTCAGAGGGAGATGATCCTAAGGCCTTACATAAGAAGATTACAAGCAATCTCGACAGGTATGGTTTACAGGTATGTTTCAAATTCTATTCATGGTTAAGTTTATGATATGTTTGTCTTCATATCATTACGGTTAGTACAATCTTGATTAATTACTAGACTTGTCGTATCACCTTAATAGAAGATATTCATTGATTAAGGTTTTGACACTTATGATTGTACTAATGTATTGTGATGTTGTATGAGGTTTATGTTGTTCACTAACATAAAAGGTACACCAAGAAAGACAAATCATGTTCTACTTCAAGAACAAATTATCATGGTGACATGAAGACAAAGATTCATCCATTGTCATGGATCACATAGAAGATCTAATTACAAGGTATGTATAACTTCGTTCTACAATGGTTAACTTATGAGACATGCAGGTTACTAGCACAATTTATTGAAGAGAACCAGAAGACATCATGTGGGTATGTTAGACATAACTAGCTAACATAGTAATCCAGGTATGTTTTTCCTATATCAATTTAGAATCTTACCTTGTGTTAGGATCCCTTATATAAGTATACTTGGTATGATTGGTTATGTTTATTCATAAAGTTAGAAATGTAAGTAATCAAGGGTTTATGCATATTATGTCTCTTATCTTGATTGATGATTTAACTAACCAGAAGAGTCCGATGATCAAATAAGAATATGCATGAGTAAAAGAAGACTTCCCTGAAACCTTGAATACTAATGTTTATTATCTATGTTTGAAATGATCATGACTATACATGTTTAAGATTATTGTGTTTTGATAGTATTAATATTATACTAATGAATATGTGATTATGTATGAGACCTCGAGGATAACACAATGATGATACTAATAAGCATGCATAGTGATTAAGGATGGATATAAGTTCAAGGATAGGTAATCCAGGAGAAAAGATCAAGAGGGAGAAAACTCCAGTTGTTCCTGCAAGGAAGCAAAGATCAAGAGGGAGCACACTCCATTTGTTCCTGCAAGGAAGAAAAGATCAAGAAGGAGCACACTTTAGTAGTTTCTGCAAGAATGCATATATTCAGAGGGAGTTGACCACTTCTCACAATCCACATCAGAATGGAGTTGCATAAAAGAAGCAAAGACTGAGAGGGAGTCAACCCAACAAACAAACAAAGATAACTATTTGAATTATCATTCCTTGCATATTTTATTGTTTAAATAATATTGTTCAATAATGTATATACTGATGTTCCTAGAAGTAGGTTGTGTATTATGCATATTAGAATAGTTGCATTGATGAACAGTATACTACTAATATACATGGGTAAGTGGCCTATAGCACTGTACAACATTCCATTGCTACTTATCTAGAATGAAACCTCTTTGTTGACATGTTGGGAGTTGTGCACACTCTTAACAATGTTCTGGTAGAGATTGGAAGGCATCTAGAAAGTTATGGGATATGGATAAATGTTGTATTGAAGCATTGGCTAAGATAATTGCATGACTGAATGACATATTTCTTTATGTGTAAGAATTTGTTCTAAAAACTATGAGATGTTTTCTAATCATGCAATTTAACTTGTTGTGTAGGAAATATCATATACCATCACCTACAAAAGAAGGACTACAACATTTGTTCAATAACAAAGTTATCTATTGAAAATATTGAAGATATTGAAGTTCCAAGGATCTATGAACAATGCCATGATCGAGGAGTACCAGTCGATGATGAAGATGTTTGGGATGCAGTCCCAAGACCTGAAGGGGAGTCTATAGTGACTTCCAAGAGGATCTACAAGATCAAGCATGCTACAGGTGGTAGCATAGAGACTTTTGCTCCTGTAGCCAGATACACTTCCATTAGATCAGTACTTGCTCTAGTTGTAGTGATCAAGTGGAAGATACATCAGATGGATTTCAAGACAGCTTTCTTGAATGGTGTAGTTGAAGAAGAAGTGTATGTGGAGCAGCCACTTGGTTCTGAGACACATGACAGGGAGTCATATATGTGTAGAACTTGGTATGGTAGAATAGACATCTTTCTATCTAGTTTGGGCTTTACCAAGAGTATAGAGGATTCCAACCTTTACTACAAGGTTGAGGAAGGAAATCCAGTGATACTGCTTTTGTATGTGGATGACCTATTTATTATCAGTGAAGATAGATTGATTGCTGACGTGTAGCAGAAGCTTTCTTCCAAGTTCTAGATGAAGAACTTGGGGATGATGCACTATTTGTTTTTGGCATGGAGGTGTGGTAGAGTGCAGATGGAATCTTCCTTGGATAAGGGAAGTATGCAGTAAATATCCTGAAGACGTTCGAGATGATGGAATGCAAGGACATGGTGTTGTGGGGAAAATGCACCTATAGTTCAGGGGAGAAACTACCAACTTACTGTGATAAAGATAGACTTACAAACATTCTGCAAGTACAACAAATAAGTGAAGAGATTAGGGTTTAGAGATGTAGGTCAGAAGGTTGATCCTAGCTTTGCCTCCCTCACTCTTCAATGCTTTCCAATGTCACAATGCCCAGACCTGCAAAACAACTTGATACCTTTCTCAAACACATTTGACTACATATATAAGACTGATATTCATAATAGAAGAAGACATCAGATTATAAACAAACTGTAATCAAATCCGAGACACATTAACAGGTCATATTTGGAAAGAGAAGAACGTCTGATCTTTATTAATGAATGAAAGCAAGTACATAAAGTTATACCTTTTTTCAAGTTTGGCACTTCACGAAACCTAGATTCAAGGTCTCCTGCTTCTGTTCTCCAAGGATTCCAGCCTCTAATCAACTGTGCTAGGGTTTACCAAAAACTAAGCACAAGAAAGGGGGATGAGGGTGTCCATTCCTCCAACATAACAATATTGTAGACTTGGTCCCCTCACATGGCCCTTCTACCCTCCTTATATAGTCAGTGAGGAAGAGGAAAAGAATTTATAACTGCTCAGGAGGTTTCCCAACCAACTTAACTTACACAAATTTTGAGATTTTGACCAAAACAGGGGTGTACGCTACTATTTCACAGTGGAGTAGCACTCAAGAGGTTTGAGCACTACTATTGTACACTAGAGTAGGGTACACATGCTAGTTTGTCAAGGTAGAGTAGCGCTCATGTGAAAAAATGGCCAAAAATAGGCTTTTCTGCTCATTTTCAAGAGATGGTTTGGTTTGGAAAAATGTTCCCAAGGGTCATAAACATCAAATGGGTCAATAATGAGGTAATTTCAACCATTTTAAGTGTCCCAAATGACTCCTCCATCCACAAATGTCCTGTTGTGTGACTGAACTTGATCTCAAGAAGTGTCGTCATGCGACCAAGGGATGCAAGTGTCGTCACGGACGGAGAGGTGTCATTTCAAGCTATAACAGATGCCCCCTAATGTATGAGGTTAGAGGGAGTGTGGGAAACGATGGCTGAAATACATTATAAATAACAAAGAGTTGAATCATGGAGGAACGGAGAAACCAAGAATCATAGGCTCAAATGAAGTACCTGAAAGCAAAGGCAATGTCAGACAAACTCATCCTTGGGTAACTGTCCATGTTCAACTAGTGGAACATGACCTCCAAGAGGATACAATAATGATCCAAATACTAATGCATATATCATGGCCACTAGAATACAAGCGTGGATCCATGAGGAACATAAGTGTAAACATAGCCACATAAATACAAGGTGGATCTATGTCAAAACTGGAGAACATAGCCATAGAGAACAAGCTGGATCTATGTCTCATCAAGAGCCAAAAAGAGTGTGGCTCAATCTTGCGCAAATTGGGAGATAACATAAATGAGGTGATTCTATCAAGGATCCCAAGGTCTTCATCCAAAAAAAACCCCCAAGGTACAAACCTATCCATGTGAATAAATGAGTTGATGTTGAACATGGGAGGTATCGTTTGATTACTGGTCATTGATGTATGCCGTTAGCAAATGCGAGGGTGTCCACCAATAATGAAAATGGAACCCAAGGTACCTAGTAAATTCAAGCAATTGCAAATAGATGGTCTTGCCATCAAACACTTGAAGAATCCATCATATAGGAGACATTGGTGTATTATCATCTATCCAATAGCAAGGGAAACTGCCACTAATGACTGCAATCCCCAAGGTACTAATCGAAACTCTAAACTTCATTCCCAGAGTACAATGAGTTGAAGTCGATGGGAAGAATCCCGTTGGGAGGGAGGCCTTAATGCATCCTCCATCATCCAACACGAGGGACACTCAATGGGTATGAGTTGATTTGGAGTAGGACTGAACACATGATGAAACATGCTAACACCAAGGAATGGCCGACACATGAGGTCAAGGAAATTGCAGAATGGCCGACACACGAGTGACTTAGGCAGCTTTTAACACAAAGGGACCATGACGCAAGTCTGCAATGTAGGATACATTAACAGATTCTCCATATGATTGTAAGACTAACCAAACGGAGGAGTACGAACTCTGAGATCTGGTTTATCCTAAGGCCAACACTAGAACCCAACTTGTTTGATAGACTCAAAACAGCTGCTTTGTTCAAGAAGATAGTTGACTTGCTGCCATCATATTGAAAGATATTTTAACATTCTTCCCTTCCCTTTCCTTTTTCATTTTTTAACGAGCTTGACAAATAACTAAAGCATGCTTGACGGTATTTTCATATTTAAGGAGTCTGAAAAACCTAGAAGAAAACTCCATACACCTATCCGTGGATTTTATATCGAGCCCGGATTGGTCTGTGCTCGACGGTGTTTTCTTGCTTATAGAGTTGAAAAACTTAAACATTCCTCTATACACCTATCCATGGATTTTATATCGAGCCCAAGTAGGTGAATTCTCGCTTGGTGTTTTCACATTTCGAGAGTCTGAAAACCCTAAAGACGACTCCAAAGGTCCTTTTTCATAAAGTTAGTCTCCTTCCCCGAAAAAGTTTAAAATAATGGAAGAAGAACTCTTCTAGCGCATACAAGAGTATACCTAGAGTATACCTTTTCCGTAAATTATCCACCAAGGCCCGGAAAAGGGGTAATTCTATACCTAAGTGGATGTCAATTCAGTTATTTTAACAAGCCCGAAAAAAAAACTATACTCGACAAACTTTTCCTATTTAAGGAGTCTGAAAAGGGCTTAAAAGAACTCCATAGGGATCTTTTCCGTAAAGGTTTAACGAGTCCGGAAAAGTAAACTCATGACCTCCTTACTGTTTTTAACGAGCTCAAAGGAGATACAGAAAACGCTCACAACTTCCTTACTGTTTTTAACAAGCTCGAAGTGAAGATGGAAGAAATGCTCATAGCCTCCTTACTGTTTTTAACGAGCTCAAAGGAAAGGTGGAAGACTGCTCATAACCTACTTACTGTTTTTAACGAGCTCGAAGTGAAGGCAGAAGAATGCTCATAACCTACTTACTGTTTTTAACGAGCTCAAAGTAAAAGAAGAATGCTCGCAATGGGAGGAGACAAGTGTCAGGGACATGCGAAACTAGCTCCAAGCGCATGGAACAAAGCTATGCCTAATGCAAGGAACATGAGCAAGATAAGTACACTCAGGGTGTGTCTCCTCCAGTTAAAACGTGTCAAATTGTGAGGGAAAAATGATAGAGGGATTAGTGGAAATGAGATCAGAGATTGAGGCTTATACAACGGCCTAAAAGTGTGGAAGTTGGCATCGATCTCATTAGCGCAAGCGGGATCATAATAGATACATATGCAACTTAAACACAAAGATGGGAGCCTTATTAGGGATGGCTAGAAATATATGAGGAAGAAAGATATGAGGCTTCTTCTCAAAGTCATGGTAAATCTAAAAAAGGCTCCCGAGCCTATGAGAAAAACTCAGCATGGGTACCAAAATGGCATAAGGGTGCTGACTAGGGTGACCCATGTTAGATAGGCTCTGCTGTCGGACTGGTGCACAATGCATAAAGAGATGGATAACACACCAATATCCAACAGGTTCGACCCTATGGAAAATTCGGATGGCAAAAGGTTCAAATGCAACATAACAACGGGGAAGCCTAAACCTATATGCAAGGTTCCGAATATACCTAACAAGGTCACACAAGGTGTCGAAAAGGACCAGTAAGCAAGTATAAATCCAGCTAAGAATCCTGTCTCCAAGAAACATTAGTGCCAGGATCATATCTAAAGCATGTGTAAGGAAAGACCCGATACAAGTCACTATGGTATAAATAGTTTCAACTTCACTATCATCAACAACAGGCATAAACAAGGAAGAGTTTTCAAATGAAGACTCTATGGTACCCAAGCTCGAGGACTTACAATCAACACGATCAACTTCAAGATGAAGATCAAAGTTGAAGGACATGATGGAGTCTGCAAAAACAAATTCATCATCACGGTAGTTGAAAATTCTAGAAGCAGAATCAAACTCAGCAGGAACACCGATTTGTGGATCTATAGGAGAGTTCAAAGACTCAACAGTAGGAAGATCAGACTTTAAGGTCAAACCGGGGCTAGACATAGCTGCGACTGGATCAACATCCAAATGAATGGCAGACTGTACTATGGACTCTAGGAAAACTTCATCATAAGGAAGTATATCATCCCAGATAGAACACATATCTAAACATTCAGATGGATGTGTCACTTGGTCAAAAGCTGGGACTAAGTCCCGAGAAGGTAAGTATGAACTCGAAGACTTCTTCTCAGTAGAAGTTGAACTCAAGGAACAATATGCCACATAAGTCCCATGTGACATAGTGGTTCCTAATGGTGAGGGATCAGACTGGTCTACAGTTGGGTAATAAGGAGGATCAACGAATGCAAGTTGGTCGATGGTGACAATGTTTTCGTTATGAGGAAAATGCATCACACGAAAGAGCGTAGACACCACAGCATGCATAGCATAAAAGTAATCATGCCCAAGGATCGTATCAAAGTCCATAGGGTCCTTTAAAACCATAAAATCAACTAAGATTGTTTTTCCACCCAAGGTAACAGGTGCCTGACGGAGGAATCCAAACGGTTCACTAGGTCTTTTATCGAAGGTCAACGGCCAATTAGCAGCTGGAATAACATTAGGAAAACCCAAATCTCTCCAAGCATAAGTGGAAAAGATACTAACAAAAGCTCCTTCATCAACAATGCATCGATCAACTGTATGGTTCCCGATATCAACCTTTATATGGAAAGGTGTCGAAGAAGGAAGACAAGGCTCGTCTAGACTATTCCAATCAAAGGAAACGATCCTAGGGCTTGGTAGGGGTTCACATGGCACAGATGAAGTGTCCCCTTTTTCAGAAACATCCAAACTAGTAATGCAGAAGACTTCCGCAGTAGGTGCATCAATCTCCGAAGGACTGATGGGATCGGTCGAAGATTACATCGATTTGATCACTTCACTCTCTGAAGGAAGAGTAGGGTCGACCAAAGATTGCATTGGTTTAACCACTTTATCACCCAAAGGTTGATCTAACTGTAGGAAATCTATAGACAACTCAGGAACAGAGGTTCCTTCAGACATGGACCACACTCTTCGTGCTTCTGGAATGGCAGGGCATCGGTGAGTAAGGTGATCTCCCTTACAAAGTTTACAAGGGATCTTTGGTTTTCGTCCTATAGGTCGAGACTCCTTTACAACATCAATACTCTCAGCATGACTAGCATTGGATGACAGCTTGCCCCCAGCATGACTTGCAGTGGCTGGTTGCTTAGAAGCAGAATACTTTTGAACTAAGGACCACACTTTTTGCACTTCTGGAAGTACAGGGCACAAGTAAGTAAGGTGGTCTCCCTCACAAAACTTACAAGGGAACTTAAGCTTCTGTTTGTTTGGTTTATCGGCAATGTCAACTCCCTCAGCATGACTTGCAGTGGCTGATCTGGTGTCTCCAATATGACTCACAGGAACTGGTGACTTGTCATTAATATGACTAGCAGTGATTAATGACGTGTCCTCAACATGACTAACAGTGGTTGAAGACAAAATTTCAGTGTAATTTTCGGTGACTAAAAGTTTTATTCTAGCATGACCTCTAGAGGCTGGGTAGGTTCCCCCTGTATGATTTGTAGAGGCAGGGTGCTTCCCCCAACATGACTTACAGAGGCTGGGTTGCTGCCCCCTTGTTTTGGCATCTTCTTCCTATTCTTCCTCCGTCTATTCCTTTTAGATTGTTGGTTACTAGTATTGCTACTTTCGCCACATGAGGTAGAAGGAGGAGGAGAAGATGTTACTGGCAAAGAAGGCACATGGTTCTGATGCTCTTGATTTGAGGTGCTCACAAAAGAAGTGTCAGGAGCATGCAAGGCATTTGGAGTGGAAAACAACCAACCGGCAGCCCTATAGTGAATCGAGGAATATTCAGAGTAGCCATTAAGGGAACACCAATGTTTCCAATGAATGGAACAGCACAAGGATCCCCCGAAATAGGCGTACCTCGATTGGCACTCGCCGAAATGCTAGACATAGTTTCCCGTTCAAATGAGCAAGAAGTTCTTTAAGGCAAACTAAGACAAGTAGCACAAAGAACACACCACTAAAAAAATTCCTAGGTAAATCAAACCAGGAAAACAGATGCCTTTCGGAGAAGAGTCTGGGATGATGAGGGCCCAGAACAGATCAACGAAAGGTGAAGAACAATTACCCAGGGTTCACAATACAATGACTAAGGGTGCAAGCGTTGGAATCACCCAACCGCCCTCCTAAAGACCTGCAAGGGATTTCCTCCCACGTCTGTCCTAGGTGCAACAGATATACCCTCCGTTGTCACCTGTGTATGAACCTATGGTTAGATACTAAGGATACCACCACATCGAAAACTCCTAGGGGAACAGTGTCTGGTCGAATCAGAAGGCGTGGACAGGGTAACTGAGCCCGAAACTCAAAAGAGTCCCCAAATGCGATCCAATCCTGGTATATGCTCGAAACAGAAAGTAGGAGGAGTATTCCCAACAATCTGATCTCACAAGACCTACTGCATAGATCCCAGGTAAGCTTTGAATGAAGTGGGTTTACCTGTGATAGTCGAACTACGATTTTTGCATAATGTGTGATCTTGGGTGGTTTAAGGTGTTTTAAACCCAAGATCCTAACCAAGACTAGTTGGTGTAGTGTAACCTAGAAAAGAAAATGTTACTAGTACATTTTATTAGAGTTCATTTTAAAGGTTACTTGCTTACTCAAAAAGGTAGTGGGTGTGTGAGAGTGGTTATAATAGAGATAGAGTACTAAAAATGAAATATTTACCACCAAACAAATCTTTTCTTTTCAATGCAAGTCTTAAAATTATGATCTAGAATGCATATGCAAATGCAATTTTTAATCTTTTGAATGCAAAAAAGGTAAAAATAAAGCCTAAATGTATAACATTAAACTCAAAACCTAAGAATGCAGCTACTCAAACAAATAGGTATGCAAAAGAAAACTTGTTCTTTTTTATGCAAAGCACTCTAAAATATTTTATGCCACTTGCAAGGTACTCTATTCAGAAAACGAATCAAAATTCTTTATGCTTTCCAATGGTAAGAAACAAAACTGAAACTAACCTACTATCAAAGCAAAGCAAAGAAACTTTCGGGTTTTCTTTATTGAAACAGTAAAAGCTACCAAATATGACTTTCAAATTCTTATTGATGTAAGCATGCCAAACATTGGGAAAAGAGTACGAAAACTACTTTTAGACCCAAACGAAGCAAATGACCTACAAAGAATTATGGTTTGGTAAAGTCAGGTCTGCACATAAACAATGCAAACAAGGTCTTGAACAACAGCCAAAACACTTGAGCTTTCACTACAAAAGAAAACTTAAAAGCATAAGGGAGGATAAAAAACCAATCTAATAGAGAAATTTCACTCAAATAGATAAAAATAGGGTCAAGAAGACTCAATAGGATTCAAATCCAGTGGAAATGGAGCAAGCAGGTTTAGTCAAACTCAAATTAGGGTACAAAACACCAAACAGGTCCACAACCCCCCAACTTGGGTCAACAAGCCCCAAAACTTTCCAAACAAGCTCAAATTGATCAAAAGAGGTTCAAATCATGAATTTAGGATTAGTACAAGGATGGGAGACCACTTACAGTGGTTTAACACAGACCTAGGGTCATCAGGGACCCCAAAAAATGCAGCCATGGCCCCCAGATTTAGGTCCACAACCCAAAAACTCAAAAAATTCAAACCCAGATTGTGGGCGCTACTGTGTATGAGGCATACCAACGCCCATAGCAGGATGGGTTCTACTGTGTAGAGTAAAAGTAGCATATGGGCGCTACTTTGTTGTACAAACAGTAGCATACAAGTGGAAAAAGTTGGAAAAATGGGGTTAAAACCCCCACACTTGGGTCCACAAGGGTTTGCAAGGGATGGGAAGGGTCTGTAAGAGCCAAGGAGGGTCAAAAATAGCCTACTAACTGATCCTAATCAAGAAAATGAACAAAGACCATCAAACAACACTGAAGAAATGACCTTGGATACCCCTAAGTAGTTAGGCTGTCCCCAGTGGAGTCGCCATTCTGTTGTGGGGAAAATGCACCTATAGTTCAGGGTAGAAACTACCAACTTATGGTGATAAAGATAGACTTACAAGAATTTTGCAAGTACAACAAATAAGTGAAGAGATTAGGGTTTAGAGATGTAGGCACCTCATTCAGAAGGTTGATCCTAGCTTTGCCTCTCTCGCTCTTCAATGCTTTCCAATGTCGCAATGCCCAGACCTGCAAAACAACTTGATACCTTTCTAAAACACACTTGACTACATATATAAGACTGATAATCATAATAGAAGAAGACATCATATTATAAACAAATTGTAATCAAATCCGAGACACATTAACAGGTCATATTTGGAAAGAGAAGAACGTCTGATCTTTATTAATGAATGAATGAAAATACATAAAGTTATACCTTCTTTCAAGTTTGGCACTTCACGAAACCTAGATTCAAGGTCTCTTGCTTGCGTTCTCCAAGGATTCCAGCCTCTAATCAACTGTGCTAGGGTTTACCAAAAACTAAGCACAAGAGAGGGGGATGAGGGTCTCCATTCCTCCAGCATAACAATATTGTAGACTTGGTCCCCTCACATGGACCTTCTACCCTCCTTATATAGTTAGTGAGGAAGAGGAAAAGAAGTTATAACCGCTCAGGAGGTTTCCCAACCAACTTAACTTACTCAAATTTTGAGATTTTGACCAAACCAAGGGTGTACGCTACTATTTCACAGTGGAGTAGCGCTCAAGAGGGTTGAGCGCTACTATTGTACACTAGAGTAGGGTACACATGCTAGTTTGTTAAGGTAGAGTAGCACTCATGTGAAAAAATGGCCAAAACAGGCTTTTCTGCTCATTTTCAGGAGATGGTTTGGTCTGGAAAAATGTTCCCAAGGGTCATAAACATCAAATGGGTCAAGAATGAGGTAATTTCAACCATTTTAAGTGTCCCAAATGACTCCTCCATCCACAAATGTCCTATTGTGTGACTGAACTTGATCTCAAGAAGTGTCGTCATGCGACCAAGGGATGCAAGTGTCGTCACAGACAGAGAGGTGTCATTTCAAGCTATAACACATGGCCACACCTATGGCATCGAACCTGAAGCTTCTATGTGATGCTTCATCTGAGCTGGTTGATGTCACTATGTATCGTCAAATGATTGGGTCCTTGTTGTACCTGACGAACATGAGACCAGATATTTGCTTTGCAGTGAACACATTGAGCCAGTTCCTGACGGATCCGAGTGTTCACCTGGTTGCTATAAAGCATATTCTGAGGCACCTGAAGGGTACAGTTGATTATGGGCTCAAGTATGATACAAATCAAAAGTTTAACCTACAGGGTTATGTTGATTCAGATTGGGCAGGAAGTGCTACAGATAGGAAGAGCACTTCTGGGTGCTGCTTCAGTATGGGATTAGGTGTGATCTCTTAGTTTAGCAGGAAGCAATCCTGTGTAGCACTAAGTATAGCCAAGGCCAAGTATGTTGCATCCTGTTCAGCTAGTTGTGAGGTAGTATGGCTTCAGAAGCTACTATCTGATTTATTTGATCTACCACTGGAGGCTACTAGTATCTTTTGTGACAACCGAGTTGTGTGAAGCTGTCTGAGAACCCAGTGTTCCATGATAGGTCAAAACACATAGAGATCAAATAACACTATATTAGGGATATGGTGCATAGAGGAGTAGTGAAGCTCCTGTATGTTGCGACAGATGAGCTCAGGATGATGCTTCATGTGATGATGATCGGTTGGATCATGAGTATCAGGTTGATACTTGGAGGACAGAGATGATATGTAGCAGGTTGTGCAAATAGCATGTAATCAGTCCTCAGAGATCCGATAGGTTGAGCTGTGTGCTCGTAATCAGTCCTAGGATGAGGTATTGCTATGCAGTATGTAATCAGTCCTCAAAGATCCAATAGGTTGAGCTACGTGCTCGTAATCAGTCTTGGGATGAGGTATTACTACAAAGACATGTAATCAGTCCTGGAGATCCGATAGGTTGAGCTATGTGCTCATAATAAGTCCTGGGATGCTCTTTAGAGATCTTGCCGGTTGTTCTTAGGAACATAAATGTTCCTGGGATGCTCTTTAAAGGTATTTTCTATTCACATGTAATCAGTCCTGGAGATCCGAGAGGTTGAGCTGTGTGCTCATAATTAGTCCTGGGATGCTCTTTAGAGATCTTTCCAGTCGTGCTATGAAACATAAATGTTCCTGGGATGCTCTTTAAAGGTATTATGAAGGGGATGCATGTAATCAGTCCTGGGAGATCTTTCTGGTCGTGCTTATGCACATAAATGTTAATGGGATTCTCTTGTCAGGTATTGCATCAACACATAAAATCAGTCCTGAGAGACCACCTCTATCAGACCGTTCGCACAAATGATGAAGACCTGCAGGTGGTGGGCCTACATCCAGTATGAAAAAGCACTGGCTCTATAGAACTTCCTATGACGAGTATATTAAGAGATTGATTGAGATATCAGCAACAGTGATGATGATGATGATTCGATGACGATGATCTAGAGAAGAATACTTGTGCTAGAAGACTTGTGTCGATAAATACCTTCCTAGTTAATAGGGAGTATTGATGTATATGTAACTTCGGAATGTATTTCATATATGTATATTGTACTCCTATAGAGATGGTATTATTCCTCTATACGGAAGTGTTTGTATTCCTATAGAGATGTTATTATTCCTCTATACAGAAGTGTCGTCATTTATATTGTAAGTGTCATAACTTATACTTGATGGGTTATTAGACCAGCTTGTTGGGGTCGGCCCTCTATAAGTCATGTGGGTTGAAGGGTTATTAGACCACCCTATTGGGGGTCGGCCATGTGGGTCAAAGGGTTATTAGACCACCCTATTGGGTGTTGTCCTAGTCAGCATTATGTTATGTGGTTAAGTTAAGGCCAACCTAGTAAAGGTTATTAGGCAAGTCAAGTCAAGTATAAATAGAGAGCGGGAGGCACTCTATTTGATCATTCTATTCTCTCACACACTCTTTGGAGAGTGGCGCACTTGTGGAGGAGGAGAAACTGTTGCTAGGAGATGTCTATCTCTTATGCTTGGGTTGTATCATTGCTCTATATATCTCTGAGGAAGTTATTGGGGTTTTTCACCTTTATGGTTTTCCCCAAGTAAACTCTGTGTCTCTTGTGTGCTTGCATTATTGTGTCTATGATTGATATGCTATAGATATGCTGTACATGTTGTTCTCTCAGTTAAGATCCTAGATCAAATGGAAGTAAATTCTAAAAAAATAACATGCATTCCATAGTGCGGAAGTCGGAAATGCGGAGCACCACCATAACCGATGCTACAAAAGTGTGCCCTCGACTTCCGCATCTCGTAGTGCGGAAGTCGGAAATGTGGAGCACGACCATAACTAGTGCTATAGAAATGCGCCCACCGACTTCCGCATTCCATAGTGCAGAAGTAGAAAATGTGGGGTGCCACAAAGCCCGGCCCCAGATAATTACGTTCCCTACCTCCGCATTCCATAGTGCGTAAGTCGGAATTGCGGAGCGCCAAATTTCCCAGCGCTGCAAACATGTGCCCCCAACTTCCGCATTCTACAGTGCGAAAGTCAAAACTGCGGAGCACCAAAGCGCCCAACGCTGCAAAAATGCACCCCTGAATTCCGCATTCTGCAGTGTAGAAGTCATAATTGCGGAGCGCCAAAATTCTCGGCGCTGCATAAATGTGCCCCTAACTTCCGCATTCTGCAATGTGGATGCCGGAAGTTGAGAGTTGACCATGCCCTATTATAGTCAGCTTCCCATCCCGATAACTCATTCATCCTTGGGCCAAATTGGACAAGTCTGGTACCATTGGAAAGCTCTTGGAGAGATCTATACACTGGTGTGGGTCCCTGCCACACTTGAGGCCTCTCACATTGCCTCAAATCCAACCAAAAATCTGCTCTAAAGTCCCTCAAAACCTCTTTAACCCACTACCCAAAGCCCTAGAATCTCCTTTCCAAGGTCCCTTCCTTCATCTGATCACAAATGGGTGAATGAAAACCTCAGGGGGGTGTCTAACTCATTCCTAAAGATCATAAGGTGAATTACAAACCTACTAAGGGTGTGTACAATGCATAAAAGACGTACATAGTGGAAATAAAACTAATGAATGCATCTACAACCTGCAGGGTTAGCAACATTTCAAACTCAAGAAAATGGTGAAGTGTTCAAACATGAACTCAGCCTCGAACTCAGGCCTATACATGGTCTTCACACTAGTCAATTTCATGAAATCATTCATGCAACAACTTGAACATAACAAAGAAACAATACATAGGAAATTAGCCTCATTTAACACCATGGAGAACACTTATCTTATAAGATGAATAATCCAAGAAACTGGCTAAGTGAGAGCAACATTCCACCCAACCATAGGTCTTTGTCCAGCCTATACTATTTCAGATGAGAGACCACCCCCGAGCTGGGTTGTGTATCGACTAAGGAGGCTAAATAGGATCTCTCACAGTTAAGGCTCCACCCTAATGCTAAGCCAACATGCAATTGGTTTTATCAATCATGTAAGGGAACATGGAGGATGATGCTAATCCAATGATCTCATCCACAGAGCTACAGGAATCTCAAACTACTCAGCAAACATGGAACCCACAGAACCTACCTCACCCAACACAAGGAAGACCCCTTTCTCTTCTGCACAGTTGATTAAATCCCCTTCCCTCCAATTCTCTTCATGGTGGGCATAGAAAGGTCGAGTTGTTGCTTTCTTGAGACTTTAGCCTTCACTGGATTTATCAAGAAGATACAAACTTTCTCTTGCCTTCTTCTTTGTTATTCTAGCTGGGATCCTCTCAGGGCTACGGCCAAAACTCTGTCACGTAGCTCGGTTCTTCTGTTATTAGATCCAAGTGTTCTCACCAGTTTTCTAAGATGCTCACGTTCTGTAACTCATCCCCAGGGTCTGATCCATGGATATCCGAAGCTATTTACTTTCTACATAGGGTTTCTATGTGCATTCAGCTCTATAAATTCACGCTTACACAGAATCACAATTTCTTCTTTCTTCTTCACGGTTGGGCTCTGCAATGCATGAGAACTCCTGATTGTTTGTTAACAATGGGATAGGGATTAGGGTGAGTGAATTACCAAGAGGTAGAGTGGCTTAAGGGACATGCAAAGCAGAGCCATACCCTGCCATACAGATTGCAGGGAAGCTCCATACTCCATCGACTTCATGGGCAGGTTTTCTCAACCACCTTCTTACAACATAATTAATGTCAGCATGGAGAGTCAAATGGGTTCCCAAATTGACATGTGGCAACATGTGTTCCAATCCCACAACCCCTCACCTCTCCCTAGTGGATACACATGGCCCCCTCTTACTGGTTTCCTCCTTAGCCATTTTTCTTGGTATTTTATTGCAATATTTAATATTTACATTATTTACAATACTTCATGGCTTAATATCACATGGGTAATGAGAATTTCAAATACTTTCCTTCTAAATAAAACCTGAGCATCCTCTAGTGGGTCCTTGGCCTTGAGCTCCATAGTAGGGAAAACACACATTGCATTTATACAATATTTACATTGAAGCCAATAAACCCTAAGGGGCAAAATAGGTGTATTACACACCAGTATGCTCATCTAGAGAGTGCAAGAAACCCAATAGATATTCAGGGTATGTTGCACTGATGAATCACATCAATGATTCAGAACCATCCTCATATGAATAAGCTGCAAAGAAGCAAGTTTGGAAAGATGCAATTACAGAAGAGTACAACTCTATAATGAAGAACGATGTTTGGGAGGTTGTCCCAAACCTAATGGGAAGTCCATTGTGACTTCCAGATCGCTTTACAATATAAAGCATGCTTTAGATGGTAGCATCAAGAAGTATAAAGCCAGATTCATTTCCATAGGTTTCTCTCAGAAATAAGGCATCGATTATGATGAGACCTTTGCCTCGGTGGCAAGGTACACCACAATCCAAGTAACGATTTCACTTGCATCTATTCTAGGATGGAAACTTCACTAGATGGATGTGAAGACAACCTTCCTCAATAGTTAGGTTAAGGAAGAGGTTTATATTCAGCAGCCTGAAGGATTTGTGGTGCATGGGAAGGAGTCCCATGTTTTCAAGCTAAAGAAAGATCTATATGGGCTTAAGCAAGACCCCAGGGCTTGGTACTCCATAATTGATAGCTACCTCCAGAAACCGGCTTTCTGTAAGAGTTAAGTTGATCCAAATTTGTACTTAAAAGTAGTGAAGAACCAATCATTGATATTGGTTATGTATGTTGATGATTTGTTTCTCACTGGAGAGGAACATCTGATTGCTTAGTGCAAGAGGGATATCATCTCAAAGTTTGAGATGAAAGACTTAAGTATAATGCACTACCTTCTTGGCCTTGAGATCTGGAAAAGAAAAGATGAAATTTTTCAATCTCAAGGGAAGTACACTGTGGATATATTGTGCAGGTTTGGCATGATAGATTGCAAATCTATGACTACACTAATGGCTTCCAATTTGAGGAAACTTCATGAGTCAGGATCTGGATAAAATCCAGTAGATCCCACTTTGTATAGACAACTTATAGGCTCGCTAATGTACTTGATACATTCGAGGCTTGATGTATGTTATGCCGTGATAATTTTGAGTCAATTTATTATAATCTGTCACAAAAACACTGGATAGATTCTAAGCATGTGCTTAGGTACCTTCGAGGTACAATTTCATATGGACTCAAATATGACTCCAACGGAGGGATCGTGTTACTTGGTTATGCAGACTCAGACTAGGGAGGAAGAATTGTGGACCATAAGAGTACATCTGGCTACTATTATAGCCTAGGATCAGCTCTGATATCTTGATCCAAAAGGAAGCAGGGCTATGTATCCTAGAGCATTACTGAACCAGAATACATAGCTTCTATTTTTTCCCGCTGAGAAGCAGTGTGGCTCAGAAAGATATGTGCAAGGTTTTTTAGTAAAAAACTTGAGCCTATAGTTATTAGGAGTGACAATCAAAGTTGCATCAAGATTTCCGAAAACCTAGTGTTTCATGACAAGTTGAAGCACATTGAAATGAAGTATCACTTCATCCAAGACATGGTCCAGAAAGGTACCATGAAAATTTAGTACATTGCTACCGATGAGCAGATTGAATATGTGTTAACAAATCCTTTGTCAGTGATTAAGTTTAGGTACTTCCGAGACAAGTTTGGTATGGTAGAGAATGCCTCCCTCCCTTAGAGGGAGTGTTAAATATACAACATTAGGAGACATTCTCCAAACCAATCTTGTACAACCAAGATTGATCCTCCTGTATAGAGGTGAGAACTTTGATTGCCTTCCATTTAAAGGTTATTCCTCCTGTATATAGGTAATTGGTCAAAGTAATGATGTTGTAAAGTATTGTTGGACAAGACTCCGGACTTGTGTGTCAAGTCATGATTATCATGTGAGCCTTTCGTATAAAGGTATCCATGAGATGAACCTCTCGTATAGAGGTGGACCTTTCGTATAAAGGTCATGCTTTACTTGTTAAAAGCATTTAATGTTGTGTGATGTATTATTGACCATGATCACTATATTTCCATTAAGTTTCCTTTAAATATTGATCACCTCTAGAGTGAATTACTTTAGCATATGATCATTTAATAAAAAATAATATAATATGATCACAACATCCGATAATGTTTCATAGTATAATGTAACATGATGGGTAATTAAAGCTAGAACATACTAACCATGCAGTAAGCTATAAATAAATAAAAGATAAAGCATGTTGACCAAACTGTGACCTCAGTCAACAGGGGTTCACCTCACTGTCGACACATACCACAGTCTCCCTGGGAACTGGCCCGGATAGGTTTGAGCCCACCCAGCAACACCCGTAGTGCAGATGAGGTCTCACCCGAGGTGACCAGGAAGAGCAAAGAGAACCATGTTTTCGTCGAGGGAGGAGGCGAGTTGCAGCAGTATGGTGTTAACGACAATTCTAAACATTCATCATGAAGTTATAGCATATCACTTTAATTGCAGCATTAGCATTATAGTAAGCAGACATCTATAACATATCATTGTAGCATTAATAGCAACAGGAAACAAACAATTGCATTAAGAAAAGATAACACCATTCACGTATTGCAACATTGCACAGATATAACACCAAATCATCATCCTTATATTACTGTAGCAAACCAAAAGTAGTACATAGGTCTCTGTGCAACATTTCGCATATATCTCTATCTCCGCATATATCCCGCTACATCCATCTCCCATCAATCGATATCCTAACAGTTAAAATTCTCATCTATTTATAGGCTTCCACCAATTACAATACTTGTCCACTTTCCTAACCGACACTATGGACAATCGACTAACTGAATTGGTCTAACAACCCAAAAACCCGCATACCGCAGTACAATTGACTCGATATTACAAAATATATGACCCAAAACCCGCCACTGTGGTATATTTGACTCGACATTACAAAATACATGGTCCAGTGACCCAAAACCCGCCAACTACGGTATATTATAATCCTTCTGCGCCCTTGTCCATCGTGTCGTAGCGTCAACAGTACCACGACAATTCCTCATCCAACCGCTTGCCAACAAAGCATAGAGATCAAGAGAATTCAAAATTTCCCATGCAGACACTTCAGTTAAGTATCAATGTATGCCTCAATCAATGCTTCAATTAAAGCATCCGTTAAAGATATGCCTCAGTTAACTAAAGAACTCACAGTGGTCCCTTCAAGTAAATCAATCAACATGATTTTAGTTAACTAAGTGTTAAATAAGAAGGACTAGTTAACTAATTTTTTTTTCACTTTAGTTAAACTAAAAGATGACAATTCGGTTAAAGATAGTTAACTAAGTGACAACAAAGAAGATCTAGTTAACTAAGTGTTATTGCATGGCGACACTTATGTTAAGCTAAAATATGACACATGAGTTGCAACACTTGCATGTTGACACTTAAGTTATCCACGTAACTAAGTAGGAAAGCTTTCAGTTAAGAGGCGAGTTCATCCTAAGTGATAGCTCAGTGAGATAAAGCACTGCATGAGAAGTGGGGTGCACTTTTGCATGCAAGATTGATACATCCACTTTGAGGGCAAGTTCATCTTGAAGCTATAAGTTAAAAATAAAAGAGAAGAATGTATAGATATGTTATATGGGATTGATGAATCCAATGTGAAGCGAATTCTCTTCTCCATTGAATGAAAGGCGCTTCTCTTTGTGTAGGGTATTGTTCATGCTTGTTATTGTTGTGCTGGGCACACATCCGATTGATATCTCTTCTCTATTTCTTCTGTATCTTCATCAAGAGTGTTTGGGGATCTCTTATCTTCCGAAAGAAATATGCTATGTTGTAAAAGAAAGCATTCTATGCTATCCATTATATTATACTGAGAATAATTGTTGGGGTTTTTGTTCTCATAATTTTGAGGATTTTTCCCAAGGTATATCTTATGTTATGGTTGTATGCATTACATGGATTGAATTGTCTCAATGCTTCAAGTCTCTGCATCTAAAATAATTAACGATCAAAGCTTTAAATTTTAACACAACCAAGATGCTTGCAGCTGTGGGAGAATCCCAAGTGCAACAACCTTTGGGAGAAGTGTTGGAAGTGGTTAAGGAATTGATGGCATGCCTACGCAACTTAATGGAAGTTCAAGATAATGGTTTGCAATATGTAGACTAGTAGGGTATTTTTTTTGTGGATTCAATATTGAGTGGGTTGAATTTTGTCGCATTGGTAGACACAAACGCCACCCATAGTATCGCTAGCAGTAGAACCGTGATGGTACTTCATAGTAAGTCTGAGGGTAGAGAGGCCACATTCAAGGTGGTGAACTCACTATCAAATTTAGTAGCTTGCATGGTTTGGGTAGTTCCAATGAAAGCTAGAAATTGGTACAGAAAGATGAACTTGCTGGTCACTTTGTTGGATGACCATTCGATGGTCTTGGGGTAGGATTTCTTGAGATTGGCCAAGGCAGTAATGGTTATGTTCATGATTCATTTGTTGTTCTTGAGTGAGATCGATACTTGTAGTGTGTCGAAAACACTAAGAAGGAATTTGGGGCGCATGCCTATGATTTCCTCCATGTAGGTGGTTGAGATGCTCAACACACTTGCATACAAGCCTTGTGGCATCGCACAACAACAAGAATAATCAGAAAGAGGGAACATAGATGCAACATAGATAGTTGATCACTTGGCATGAAGGTCGATAATGTTGGAGCTTGAGGAAAAATTTGTTGTGAAGAAGACTGAGCTATTGTGTATTCCAATAGACCATCTACAACATGTTGGATAAAAGACATAGCTTGCACCAATGGTGGTAGCAGAGGTTGTGTAGGAGTGCACTCCTAATGGGTCAGCATGTAGTGCAATTGGAAGTAGTTTGGATTAAGCATACCAAGAGGTGGGTTCACTTAGGAAATATGAGCAGAGTCTTGATGATGGCTAGTGCAATGAGGCATTTGACCAACTGCGCATGTAGTGGGTAGAAGACTTGGTGGCAGATGAGAAGGATGTTGAGGTGATAGTGGTGCCTCACGCGACTGCAATGGTGGATCCGGGTGATAGTGAAACTGAGGATTTCCTGACACATGATGCGATAAACATTGTAGACATTTTCATACATTCTATAAGGATATTGGATTCCCAATTGATGCATGAGATATTTTTGGAAGTGGGTTGTAGACCATTTGAGACAGAGGCAGTCCTAGCCTTGTTGGAAAGAAAGTCTCACTTGCATGACAATTCAGATGAGGGGGATACCAAGGAGGTTGACGCTGCTTTAGGAACCCTTTGATGGTGTGATGACTAACAAGATGAGTGATTTGTCTCAAAGAGCTCGCAACACCATGAGGGGTATGTGGGTAGGAATCAGTCACCTTTCAATGGGATGAGTAAATCAACAAAGTGATGAGCCAAGAGGAGGAAGTAACATACTGATATGGATGACACACCTTTGGTGACAATGGATCATGTGACAGAATTATGTGAGTTAGCTTTTGGATCTCGGGATCCAAGCTAACAACAACTTGATTGAGGGAGTTGGGTTGTAGCTCTTCGAGATCATAGGTGTCCTTGAAGTACTTGTGTAATAGGCATGAGACAAATGGGTGGACCACCGAGAGTTTTGGTAGATTTGGAGGTGGTGGCCTTGGGCACCACTTGCCATTTTTTGTAATATGATAGTGAGCATATCTACTCATTTCCTTTAGTATGGGAAGTGAGGCCGTAGGCACCTTATGAAGTTTTCATTAGGAAATATTCATCCAAGTACATGCAAAAGCATGTGGATGGACCATGAGGTAGTGTCATAAGTCGAATTGCAGAAGGAATTTTGGCGATAGTCAACAAAGGGAAGGAATTTTCCATTTTTTGATAGCATGGCACAAGGAAAACAAAAATGCTGAATGGAAAACTCAACTATGGCTTGTGGAATTTCATTCATATGGTGATTGAGTGCAATGGTTGGATTAGCTACCCAACTAGTTCAACACATGGGAGTCAACAATGAATGGAATCTTGAAAAAACTACCTGAGTATTATGAAAGTAGTAGGTGGAGCAGGTGCATTTTCCTTCGAGGCTTCTTTAGAAGACTCAAGTGTTGCTGCGACTATAGCAACAGGAAAATAACTGCAACAAATGTTTTCAACTGTGGAAGGAAACTTGGAGACATTGCTGAGGGTGGAAACACTTTGGAGTGGGGGAGTATGTCACAGTCTTGACGAGTAGGGGCACCAACCACCACATCACCCATGACGATTTGCATAAGACTCGGCATAGTTAGACTTGGAAAGGAATCATAGTGGGCATACTTGGATAAGTAACCTAACTTGGGAGCCCCATGAGATAGTTGATAGCATGCAGGAGCAAGGCATGGGATGGGAACCCACCTCAGGTGGCACCATGCCCAGACACCTAGGTAGGAAAGAAGACCATCAGACAAGGTGGAAGGATTCATTAAGTGGACAAAGATGCATCAACTAGCATGAATTGGAAGCTCTATATATGGAGCACGATTGGTGTAGAGACTAGGGGAACTGACATGTGGGCATACATGGGTAGAATGCATTGGTAGGACAGGAAAGTGGATGCATTCCCAAGTGTTGTGAAATGCACAAGTGATGTGAACAATAGATTAGCACGCAAAGGTGGACCCGACACCAAGGAAAGTGGACAGCACAAGTGAAGCTAACTTTCGAGAAGGATTTGGCTTGCAACCAACTGTTGGGTTGCATCCACTTGGCATAAGGGTGCAAGCGTATATAAGAAAATGGAGAATCCAAACCAAAGAGCATCCAAGGATCAACGACCAAGGAAATAATTTGGGAGCTAGCTAGAAAACTAAGATGCAGTCAGTCTGGGTGTACGTCAATAGAGGACATGGCACATCACAAGCAGAGTCTTGGAACCATCATGTATGGTATGAGTTTTGGGATACATGGTAATGGGAACTGTAGGAAGCTATCCCACTGGTGCTTCAAGAGGAGACCAAGGGGATTTTGGGTGGAAGGAAATTCCTGGGGTTTCCAGTGAGAGACGCTTGTTGGGTGCTACCTCAAGTTGCAACCTATTTGGGTTCTCACGTTCTAATTGTACTCATTATAAATATGCCATCTTAATCAAATTTAGGCACACTTGGTTTGGGGTGCTTCCCATACATCTTGTCTCTTGTTCTTGTGTATTGGATAAGGGTTAATTGTTGGATGTTCACACATTAAAATGGCTAAGTATAGAACTGTATAAGAGATAAGTGTTAAAGTGGTTAAAGGTATTCCATAGGTTAGGTGTAGTCTTCCTAGATTCCAACCTCGGTTGCCCTTTCCATCGACAAGGGAAGTCCCAAGCAGTGCTAAACGACCCATTGGATGGAATGAAGCTTCAACTTACAGGTTTGGCTAGTGTAGGTCCGTGACATAAGGCCACATCATCATTTTGATATTCCTACTCAAGTTTGTTATTGTCCATTTTAAATGACAGCGCACTAGTTGTTTGTGGGTACCATCCCCAATGTGGGGTACCCACTAAATTATATATGAAATACATATTGAAACCCCAAAGTTAAAAACTCTTCATGCACTATGCAATTATGGGAAATGATAAAAAATGGACTTTAGAAAAGATAAAGAAAATCAAAGTTGGATCTACGAAAAGTGGAAATAAATGTTATTGTAAATTATTGCAACATGGAAACACCATATCGAAACCCTAATTAATTTCTATCACAAGCATGAATTAGAATGTGAGGATTATTTAAAGAAAAATTAAATATGAAGCAAGGTTTCACTTCCCATATCTCATTCCTCTCCCAATTTTGTAAGTTTGTATACCATGATATTTTCTTATGTAGTTTCTTCCTTCTTGTTCTTTCCCATTAGGTTTTTTATGCTCTAAAATGATAAAATCTATGTAATATCCCAGCCAAGAATTGGCCAGAATACTAACTCCAATTGTTGAATTTATCAGGATTTTCACTAGTAATTTTTAGAGAATTTCTTTACGGTGAGCAGGATGTAAGTGAGGTGTACAAGGGCACTAATAAAGTATGGTAGGGGTGACTTTAGGTTCTGTAATTTACATGGGAGAGTGCACATCAACAAGTTCTACATGAGGAAAAAATTTAGGATCCTTTGTACAAAGCATAGAGACCATTTATGTTTCGAAAATCGGCATCGTCGAAGTCTACAACAAGGCTTCCTAGGTACATCTGCATATACAAACTAGATCAGGGAGTTGGGAAGGATTAATAAACTGATATTTTTGTTCATGGATGTACCACTTTAATGTACCAACTTATACAAGTGATACAAAGACTCTAGGCTTCTCAAATTTGATCAAAACAATGGCTAAGGAAGCTAGAATTGTTGGAGATGGGAAAGTACAAAGGCTATGGATGGAAAAAAGGTTCTGATATGATTTTATACCTCTGCACAATGTACTGACACCATTTATTTTTCAAGAACAGCCCGGCTGAACTCTACTCCAATGGTCCTGGGGTTCTCAGCATATGCAGACTAGTATGGGTAGGGAAATTGACTGAGGGTTGGAAAAGGTTGCTTCAGACATTAGAGAGGCTAATAATAATTAATTTACAGTCATTATATCATTAAATAACATTTCAGAAAGTTATATGCATAGCTGGGAAAGTATGATAACAAAACTAGTAAAATAGCAATTTAGGACAACTCAACTAGCTCGACTTGTGAACTCCCAAACAATGCTCAAAGTAGCTTGAAATCATGAAACGGTGGTTGTATCATGATGTGTGATGTATTAGATAACTATAGGAACTGGAATGAATTCATTTGGACCTTTAGTCATTGACTTATGAACCATTCATTGAAAGCTAGTCAAAATCTAGCTAAATCTAGCAGGGGTGCATAAATTGGAGAATAATTCAGAGTTCTGTAATTTGTATTGAAGTGACTGATATCTGAACATTACATAATCTGTTATTACATCACAAATAGGCCAATATTCCTCTCAAAAGATGAAGGAAGAATCTCTCCTCTTGCACATTAGAAACTAGTTGTAGAATAGAAGAAGGAGGAAGGATTCGATCTATGAATTTGATGAAGATAACTCTAAACTTATGAGTCAGCCTAGTAAGCTTCAGTACCTGCAAATAAATGCAGTGATAATGGCGGGATGCCATCATTCTCTCATAGAAAGATGGGGCACATCTCCCATGCTTGACTAGGGGCACACCTCCCAAGTCTTGGATGCACAAATGCATTCATAAAATTCCTCACACTAGCAAAAGATGTGAAATGGAGTTGGAATCATTCTTTTATAGAATTCATGTTGACCTGTTGAGAAATTTACTTGGCTTAGTGACCTGTGAGAATAGGTCACCCATGGGTGGACATACTTTCCTTGTTTTGCTTTGCTTTGCTTTTCTTTCTTTCCACTTTTTCTATTTTTCCTTCCTTTTGTAAACATTCCTACTTTCAAAACTTTCCTGCTTTTCCAGTTTTCCTTCTTTTCTAGATTTATGCTGCTTTTCCTGAAATAAGCCTCTTTTCTCCATTTTGGCAACATTTTTGGACTCTAGTGTTTACTTGACTTCTACTCCAAGTAATTCCTCCAACCTTATTATCACCACTTGTCAATATTTATTAGCAATATTTATTAATACAAATATTAAAACTCAGAATTAATTCACACTTCAACATTTAACCAATTAATTAATGATTAATTAACTCTTGTTGTATAATTTCCTCCAAAAAGACACCCTACTCCATTTTGGAAACATATTCCACATGGGTTCCCTCTTGTCCCACTTGCTCTTTATCCATTAATTTTATTTATCAAAATTACCTTTAATAAACAAATTTTCCAATTTGTGAGACTTAGAATAAAATTAATTCTAATCAAATAGAATTAATACCATTTAATTCCCTTAGGGGTTGATCTTGTCCCCTTTTACCCATGGTACTGGATGAGCCAAAATTGGGGACATGACAGTCCTCCCTTCCCAAGATTGCTTGTCCTCAAGCAATGTTAGGACTCCACCAAGCTTCTGCTGCACCACTATGATTATAAATGTCCCCATCCACTGAAAAGTATGAAAATTAAACTTGAGTCTTAAAAAAAATGACTATGGAAAAAAATAAAAATTGCACTGTAATCTATATCTGCAATTAACTAGCAATGGACAAAATTTTCAACCCAGCTAGGATAAGTTTAGTAGAATTCCTAGATCCCACTATTTCTCCTGCAATGACCAAAAAATTTATGTCACCTTTGGCAATGTTAAGTTTAGACTAATTTGACTAGCAAGATCATTGAAAGAAACACAATCACAAGATAGACAAAGATTTACCCTGGGAAACCCTCATGGGGTAGAAAATCCAACAAAGCTTTCCTCAATATAAATGATCAACCAAATACAAGATGTAGTCCAAGGCTAGAGCTCCTTCTCCTCCTATGCAAACCTCTCTCTCACTTGTGTGCTACTCCCAAGTGGATGAATGAATGAGATAAGTGAGGAACATGCCTCCTCTACTTATACTTGTTTTATGAATGACTTTTTACCCTATGGGGCCGACCTCTCCTAGGAGAGTCTAATAAACCTCAAATAAATAACTCAAGGCCGACCTCACATGGGAGATCTAATAACCCTAGTTACCACAATCTCTTGGAGGAATAAACATCTCTGGATACATAATAAAGTCCCATCGGAGGAATGAAACATCTCCGGAATAATAAAATACAAATATAATATTCTTAGAAGTTACAATATTTCAACACTCCCCCTTAACAAGAAGGATATTATAACATCATCTGCAGGAGCAAGGAGTCATTGACTACATGATACATAATACATCTATAAATCATTGGAAGCTTTCTTCATACATCATCATCGGTAACTCAAACAGTTACTGGAACATAATCAATACTGGAATATTAGCATCATTGCTATTGAGTCTTCATCTTCTGCAGCACTTGATCAGCTACAACATCGTTATCTAGATCTCTCGATCAACAGCCTCATCGTTTGTATCTACTGATCAACATCATCATCTAGATCCTCACAATCAACAACATCATCATCTAGATCATCACAATCAGCAGCATCGTCATCTAGATCATCACGATCACACCATCATCATCTAGACCATCACGATCAGCAGCATCATCATCTAGACCATCACAATCACAACATCATCATCTAGATCATCACCATTAGCAGCATCGTCATCTAGATCATCAACATTGTCATAACATGATCTGCATCATCGTCATCACATGATCAACATCATCGTCATCACACGATCAGCATCATCGTCATCAACTGGATCCTCTCGATCAACAGCACAATAGCAGCATACCCTGCAACATGCATGCTCTATTTAAGACACCATATCATGTCTAGGGACGATGCAGTCCACTCGTCAACTTAGACAAAGTCTAAGGACCACTTCTCAGAGACATGTCTACGGATAAATTCAGGGACAGAAGTTCAGGGATGATACAATCCCCTCACTCTCGGAGACATCTATCTGCAGATCACTTTAGGACTTAAGTCTAGGGATGATACAATCCCCTCACTCTCGGAGACATCTGTCTGTGGATCACTTTAGGACTGAAGTCCAGGGATGTTACAATCCCCTCACTCTCGGAGACATCTGTCTGCAGATCACTTTAGGACTGAAGTCCAGGGATGATATAATCCTATCATCATCTACTTAGACAAAGTCTAAGGACCATATCATCGACCTCATCGTCGAAAGAGGAAACCTCATCATCAACCTCATTGTTGGAATAGGTAGCCTTATCATTGATACAGTATCCTCATCAATACATGTATCCTCATCATCGATACAGTATCCTCATCAATATAGGTATCCTCATCATTGACCTTTCCGTCGATATAGGCAATCTTATCATTGATACAGGTATCCTCATTGATACCAGTATCAAATATCATTATTGACCATATCACTCCCCCTTTCGAGGAGGGTCCTTCTGAACTACACCAAGCTTGTCTCGGAAATACTCAAACTTTACTCAAGATAGAGGTTTGGTAAACACATCAACAACTTGTTCATCAGTGCCTACATACTCAAGCTTGATAGCTCCTTTCTACACCATATCCCGTATATAGAAATATCGGATCTCTATGTGCTTTGACTTATCATGGAATATTGGATTCTCTATCATCTTAATACAACTCTGGTTGTCACACAGGATCACAGTGGGTTCCATCTCTAAGTCAAACAATCCTGATAGCAACTTCCAAAGCCATACTGCTTCACAACTAGCAGAGCAAGCAGCTATATATTCTGCTTCAGCTATGCTGAGAGCCACACTTGACTGCTTCCTGCTAAACCACGAGATAATGGCAAATCCCAAACAATAACATCCACCTGATGTACTCTTCCTGTCTGATATGCTTCCTTCCCAATCAGCATCTGTGTATCCATATAATCTGAAGTCATGATCTCCACGATAATATAGACCAAAGTCTATCGTACCCTTTCGGTACCTCATCACATGCTTTGCAGCAATCAGGTGAACTTGTCTAGGTTCGATTAGATACTGACTCAAGGTGTTCACCGCAAAGCATATGTCTGGCCTGGTATTCGTCAGATACATTGATGACCCAATAATCTGTCTGTACAGAGTCACATCCATTGACTCTGAAGAGTCATCAACTAATAGATTCAATTTGGAAACCATGGGAGTGGCCATGGCTTTGCATTCCAACATATTCAATCTTTTCAAGATTTCCATAGCATACTTACCTTGGTTGAGAAATATTCCATCTATTCCTTGCCACACTTCCAGACCTAGGAAGTAGCGCATCAATCCGAGATATTTCATCTCAAACTTTGATGAGAGCTTCTTCTTGCACTCGATAATCTGTTTCTCATTTCCAATCAGAATTAGATCATCCACATATAGCAACAATATGATAGGTTCATCATCCATAACCTTGAGATAAAGATTAGGATCAACTTTACTTTTTGTAAGGCCCAAGCTTGTCAATAAACTGTCAATTCTTCCATACCAAGCTCTGGGAGCTTGCTTCAACCCATACAAAGCCTTCTTCAGTTTGCACACATGGGTTCTTCCATCTTCCACCTCAAATCCTTGTGGTTGTTCTATGTACACTTCTTCCTCAATCACACCATTTAGGAAGGCTGTCTTTACATCCATCTGGTGTAAATCCCATTTCATAATGGATGCAAGTGCCATGATGGTTCTAATGGAAGTGTACCTTGCAACTGGTGCAAATGTCTCTTCATAGTCAATTCCCTCTTTCTGAGAGAATCCTCTGGCCACAAACCTTTCCTTATACTTTTCAATGCTACCATCCGCAACATGCTTTATTTTGTATATCCATTTGGAAGATACCACACTTTTGTCTTTTGGTTTGGGAACTATATCCCAAACATCATTCTTCATTATTGACTAGTACTCCTTAGTCATTGCCTCTACCCACTCTTTCTTATAAGATGCTTCTTCATAACTAGGAGGTTGTTGATCTACAAGATCACACATCAAAGCCATATAGTTGGAGAAGGGATTTGGTTTCTTGCTCACTCTAGTGAAGCCTTCAGGAGATCCATACTTTTCTGCTCCTAGTATAATTTCTCTTTCCCATGCCGTCTTTCTCTTTCTTGATATGTTCATGGTAGGGGGTTCTTGAGGTTCTATAATGTCATGTTCTTCAAGTGTTACATCTTCAGGGATGGGTATAGCCTCTGCAGTTATGGGAGGTGCATCTTGTTCATATACTTCTTCATAGTGGCACTTCCTAGATCTCTTGAGAGATGCTTCTTCATCAAATCTCACATCCCTACTTATTTCCATATGATGAAAACCTGGGATGTAAATTCTAAATGCTTTGGATGCTTCACAATAGCCAACAAATATTCCCTTCTTCCCAAAAGGATCTAACTTGGTCCTCTTTTCTTTTGGAATGTGAATGTACACTGGGCATCCAAATATCTTGAGGTGACTTACCTCAGGTTTCTTTCCTATGAACACTTCTTCTGGAGTCTTAAAATCAAGAGCACTGTGAGATAGTCTATTTTTCACATAGATTGTTGTCCTGGCTGCTTCAGCCCATATATACATAGGTAGGTCTTGATCATGTATCATTGTCTTTACAGCTTCCATGATGGTTCTATTCTTTCTTTCCGCAACACCATTTTGTTGGGGATTGTAGGGAGTGGTTAGCTCCCTCTTGATTCCAGCTTCCTTACATAAATCTTCAAAGTCTTTTGAAGTGTATTCTCCGCCATTATCTATCCTGGGTATTTTGATTTTCTTTTCTGAATGATTCTCTATCAAGGCTTTGAATTCCTTGAATTTTCCAAAGACTTCATTCTTTCCCTTTAGAAAGTATATCCAAGTCTTCCTTGAATAGTCATCAATAAATGTGAGATAGTATTCATATCCACTCAAGGATGTGGAGGGAATTGGTCCACATACATCTGAATGAATTAACTCCAAGGTACTCTTAGTCTTTGTTTCACTCTTTGGAAATGGGTTCTTGATATTCTTCCCTTTTTCACATCCTTTGCATGTGCCATCATGATCAATCTTCAAGTCTAGCAGACCTATAACTACCTTGCTTACATGAGGTAGTGCTTTGTAGTTAATGTGAGAAAGCCTCCTATGCCATAGCTCATTTGGACTAGTGGCTTCATGTACAAGGGCAACTTTTGGATGGCCCTTGAGCTTGTATAGACCTCCTTCCTCTTCACCAATGACAATTGCATCCTTAATAGATTTACCTTTGGACCACATTAGCACTTGTCCATCAATGAATGCAACCCTATAACCTTTCTTATCCAATGCTGAGATAGAAAGAAAGTTCTTCTTCAATCTTGGTACATACAATATTTCCTTCATCTTCATGGGGGTTCCAGAATCAAGCTTGTAGTTTGCTTCACCAATTCTCTTGATGGGATATTGATAGTCAACTCCTAATGACACTTTCTGCGGAGAAGTCTTCTCTTCCAATTTTGAAAGAGTTTTCTTTTGTCCAGTCATGTGCTTCGAGGAACCACTATCAATAACCATGTATCTTCTCCAGGTGTGATAGATCTAGAGAGTGCAGAGAATAGAACATACTCTTCTGCATCTTCTTCTTCTTCTCTTCTAGATCTTCTCTTGTAAGGCCTTTCTTCCTCTTCTTCTTCTTCACTATCATCTTCTGCAAGATGTGCTTGATGTCTCTTATGGTGCAGATCTTTCTTCTTCTTTGAAGGGCAATTCCTCGCAATGTGTCCTATTTTGTGACAATTGAAACATTGGAAAGAAGAGTGTTTTCTTCTTCCTTTCTTCTGAAATCTTTATGGAGATTGAGACTCCTTGTGACTATCCTTCTTGAAGTAGGATTGATTCCTTCTTCTCTTGGTGTGTGTAGCCAAGGCTTGGTCATCTTCTTTGAGCAGGGCTTCTCTGTTGGCAACCCTAGCTTCTTCTTGAATGCAATCCTCCCAAACCACATCAAACTTTATACTTTCTTTTCTGTCACACATGGTTTCGATGAATGACTCCCAAGATCTAGTGAGACCATTTAGATTAGTCATGACTAGTTCATCTTCATCAAGGGTGTCTCCAATAGCATCTAGTTGTTCCTTGAATTGGGAAATCCTTGAGAAATAGTCTTGAACACATTATCCTTTATTCATCTTGGTGCTCTTCAATTGAGCTCTTAGGTTCATCTTCCTATTGATGTTCTTTCCCTCATACATTCTGGAAAGGGAATCATACATTTCCTTTGGAGTCTTCTTGGATGCCACTTGGGGAATCAAGTGGTCTTTGATAGAATCCGCAATGATTCTCTTTGCCCTAATCAAATCCTTCCTATGCTTCTCTTTGGCTTCATCTTCTTCAGGTTCTGCAACCTCATCATTGATATATTGGGCAAGATCATTCTCTTCAAGAATGAGACCAATTCTGTATTTCCATGCCCAGAAATTTTCTATACCCTCTAGCTTGTCTTCAAGCTTAGTGCTTGGAGCCATCTTCTCCAGGGGTCAAAGAGATTGAAGTTTCTCAGGAGATAGAATAACACTTACTAGGAGATGTGTTTGATTGATTTGAAAGTTCTAGTGTGTTCTGCTTCTGGAAACTTCAACTTTTCACCTTCCGGATCTGCAACAGAATTTTTGGTTTTCTGGTGCACAGGTTCGCAACTTTTCTGGTTCTCTGGTTTTCTAGTTTTCTGCACTTTTGGTCAAATTAGGGTTTGACTTTCCCAGAGTTCTACCCAACCAAAAACCTAGATCCAGGGCTCAAAAATTCGATTTTGAGGAGGGATATCCAGCCATGCAATTAGAATCCAAAAATTCCTACTTTTGCAGAAACCCTAATTTTCACCAGAGGAGGAGAGAGAGAGATTTTCACCTTGTGAAAGATGTCCTATTCAGGCTAGCTCTGATACCATGTTAAGTTTAGACTAATTTGACTAGCAAGATCACTGAAAGAAACACAATCACAAGATAGACAAAGATTTACCCTAGGAAACCCTCATGGGGTAGAAAACCCAGCAAAGCTTTCCTCAATATAAATGATCAACCAAATACAAGATGTAGTCCAAGACTAGAGCTCCTTCTCCTCCTATGCAGACCTCTCTCTCACTTGTGCGCTACTCCCAAGTGGATGAATGAATGAGATAAGTGAGGAACATGCCTCCTCTACTTATACTTGTTTTTTGATTGACTTTTTACCCTATGGGGCCGACCTCTCCTAGGAGAGTCTAATAACCCTAGTTACCACAATCTCTCGGAGGAATAAACATCTCCGGATACATAATAAAGTTCCATCGGAGGAATGAAACATCTCCGAAATAATAAAATACTAATATAATATTCTTAGAAGTTACAATATTTCAACAGGCAATCTGTCACTCCCATGAATGCCAGGATCCCAAAGTATCAACTGCCTTTTTCCCATATTCAGAATCAATTTAAAGAATATATCATCAAACATGTGCCTTTCAGGGAAATTTTTAGGGGAGAAATTTCGCCAATTGCCTATTTTTGGGCCTTTTTTCAAAAAATATATTCACTATTTGGTCATTTTTAGTCTCTAATATCGCCTATATTTACATAAAATATGTTTTTTTATCCTAATATTCGCCGAAATTCACACGTTTTAGTAGTAAATTGTATGTTTCGTATTTAATATTCGCCTACCTATCTATATTTATGTTTTTTTCAATTCAGAATAATCGTCTACAATACTATACTTAAGTATAATATTAGAATCCTTAAAAAATACCCTGGTGCCTTTTCATCCGGGGAATAACTGAAAGGACATTACTGCCAACAAAACCAAGTAGAGAGAAAAATGCTTCTTCAAGTGAAGACATCTAATGGCTCAGCTCTCTGCCATTGGAGAAAAAATGCAAGCATACCTCCAAGCATGTGGATTCCCTCCACATAAGCCAACTTCTGCAAGTAATCATTAATTTATCTTGGCAACTTGCCTGCTTAGATATCTTCCCTTGACCATAATCAGAAACATTTTTGCAAGGAGATTTCATGCTTGTCAGGTAATCTTTCACCCAATCCATATGTGGATGAGTGACATCAAATGGCTGCAAAATACATCTTTGTTGTTGTTAACAATTCAAGACAATGTCGGTTATAACAACAAATTTATTGCAGAAACAAGTGAACTTTTTACCTTCCAAATTTTCCATTTTAGTGATGCCTCTATGCATTCATCCAGTGGATGAGTTAGAGATCTTGCTTGCTAATTTATATGAGCTATAATTAGCCATCTCTTCTGCAATAGGATCTATATCCCATGGCGACAAATCATGATCCTCCTGCTGTACATGTGACACAAACCAGAAGAATTTCTTCACCCACCGTTCTTTCCCCATTGGTGTTGCTGAATCTAGGACATGTGGGAAAGAACTGCGAACCTTCTTTGCATGTCTGCAACCTTCAGTGATCAGAATTATGGCTGCAACTTCTCCATTATTGGCTGGCCCAAATTTGGTGCTCTCATCCCACTCTTCCATGGGAGAGTGTCTGTCGTCAAGGAACAACTCAAGTTCCCTTGGGAAAAAGTCAAGTGCTTGGTTCTCATCAAACTGTTCTGCACACTCTTCAAGCACATATAAAAATGAATGATCCTCATGATCCACCATGTCATGAGGTTCCTCCCTATGATAAAGAATTCTTTTAGCCAAATGAAGTTGACTGAATGGTGAGTAGGAGGGTAGGGGGGATCTTTGCAACTTTTCATGAAGCTGCAATATCTTTATCTTGGATTCTTGGAGGGCACTTTGAGTGCTTCTCAAAGAATCTTGGGTGGCCATTAATTCATCACTAAGCTTGATGATATCTTCACCATCCCTCAAGTATGTACCATGAAACAATTCTACAAGCTCCAACAAACTATCTCTATCAAAAAGCAGGTTCAAGAATTTACCTTTTATGCTTTACATGGATATCTAAAACTCTTCCATCTCTCTCATGGAAGACTACTCTCCCAAATTCCAACAAAGTTTATTCATTAAGGCATGTGTTTAATTGAGGGTTTGAAGGGCTTCTTGGATCTTGCATTCATTCATCTTCAGTGTCCCTTCAAGGAAAGGAGGTTCCGGCAGATGAACCTCCGCTTTTTCTAGCTTCCTAGGGTCAACTTCAACTGATTATGTTAAAGTTATGAAAGCTGATCCATATTTTGGGGCTGCAATATATTGATATTTCAGATCATGAATATCATATCTTTGGCTGCAATTGGGGTGCTCATTCATATCTAGTGCACCAGTAAGGTTTACTCTCCAATTTTCAGCTCTCCCCAATTCAACAGTCTCGACCCCTGGGGGCTCAACCAAGGCCATCTTCTCTTCAAAAGTGACTGCCACATCAGAATGACACATAGGCACATAGATATCAGAATTTACAAAACTCCCATGTGTTTTATTTTCCCCTCCTTGTGATGGTATGTTGGTGGTTTGGCCTTCCACCAATTTCTCATTTTCAGTTTTTGTTGTTGCAAGACCTTCTTCTTTCTCCATGGATCTTGCATCCACAACACCTTCACCAATGGGTACTTCCATGTCTCCCACATATATATGAGAATACACATCATTAGATGCTTCGTCAAACTTAAAACGTTCCTCAATAGGTTTTCTTACAACCATGTGGGCATCCTGTAAACACCTTTCTAGTGATTCAGTCCTGTCACTGCATTCACCCTTATCACTAAGGATCTGAGACTCAGCATCCAGGGAATCCCTAATGCAATAATCATCCTATGATGTGGCTGCAACATCATCATTATACAAATTAGTACAAAAATCTGAATGTGGTCCATACCTTGGCCTCATGCTTCTCTCTTCAATGGGCGGGGTTATGGTGCCTTGTTCTGCCACCAATTCTACTAGTTCACATCTAACTGATGTGTGGTCAACTTCTGCTTCACTATGAAGCTCAAGTGGTGACTTTGAATCTGATTTAGGTTCTTCCTTTGGATCTGATCCAAAATATGTCTCACCATCATTAAGCTTACCAATCTCTTTTGAGGTGATCTTGAGATCCTCAACATAGAATCTTGCAGTAGATTCTTCTTCCATTCTGTCAATAATCTCATGATTGGTTTTTGGGTCTTGATTCTCCCTAGTTGTCCTAGGATGAATATTATTGGAGGCTCTTCTTGAAGAGGATCCAAAAATTCTTTTGAAGTCACATGCATCCAGTAAATCTTTCATATCTTTTATTATCTCTTCCATAGAAGGTTGACCTTTGACTATGGAACATGCAACTTTTTCTTGAATATGGCTATCGGAATAACCATAGTCTCTTCTTCCAATCATGATCTCATGGGAGATGCTTGTGGAAGGTACTTCTTGGAAATTATCTTCGTCATACTGTCTGCAATATTCTTCATACTGCTCATCATAGTCATCATACTCTTCATAGAAATAATCTTCTTCTTCATGCAACTCAAACTCTAAATCTTCCATGGATGGAACTAATTCCACAACTGCAACTTGAAGATAGTGCTGAGCTACCTTTCCACTGAAAGTTACTTTCCATAGGGTGAGCCAAGGAAAGTGCTCTGATACCTCTGTAATATCCCAACCAAAAATTGGCCAGAATACTAACTCCAACTGTCGAATTTATTAGGATTTTCACTAGTAATTTTTAGACAATTTCTTTACGGTGAGCAGGATGTAAGTGAGGTGTACAGGGGCATTGTTAAAGTATGGTATGGGTGAATTTAGGTTCTAGAATTTACATGGGAGAGTGTGCATCAGCAAGTTAGACATAAGGAAAAATTTTAGGATCCTTTGTACAAAGCATGAAGACCATTTATGCTTCGAACATCGGCATATACAAACTAGATCAGGGAGTTGGGAAGGATTAATAAACTGATATTTGTGTTTATGGATGTACCACTTTAATGTACCAACTTATACAAGTGATACAAAGACTCTAGGCTTCTCAAATTTGATCAAAACAATGGCTAAGGAAGCTAGAATTGCTAGAGATGGGAAAGTACAAAGGCTATGGATGGACGAAATGTTCTGATATGATTTTATACCTCTGCACAACATACTGAGAACATTTATGTTTCAAGAACATCCCATCTGAACTCTACTCCAATTCTCCTAGGGTTCTCAGCACATGTAGACTAGTATGGGTAGGGAAATTGACTGAGGGTTGGAAAAGGTTGTTCCAGACATTAGAGAGGATAATAATAATTCATTTATAGTCATTTTATCATTAAATAACATTTCAGAAATTTATATGCATATCTGGGAAAGTATGATAACAAAACTAGTAAAATGGCAATTTAGGACAGCTCAACTAGCTCGACTTGTGGACTCCCAAACAATGCTAAAAGGAACTCAAAATTATGAAACAGTGGTTGGATCATGAAATGAGATGTATTAGATAACTACAAGAACTGGAATGACTTCATTTGGACCTTTAGTCATTGAATTATGAACATTTCATTGAAATCTAGTCAAAATCTAGCTAAATCTAGCAGGGGTGCATAAATTGGAGAATAATTCAGAGTTTTGTAATTTGTATTGAAGTGAATGATATCATAACATTACATACTCTGTTATTACATCATAAATAGGCCAATATGCCTCTCAAAAGATGAAGGAAGAATCTCTCCTCTTGCACATAAGAAACTAGTTGTAGAATAAAAGGAGGAAGGATTCGATCGCTGACTTTGATGAAGATAACTATGAACTTCTTATTTTACCTGGTAAGCTTCAGTACCTGCAAATAAACTCAGTGATAATGGTGGGATTCCATCATCCTCTCACAGAAAGCTGGGGCACATCTCCCATGCTTGACTAGGGGCACACCTCTCAAGTCTTGGATGCACGAATGCATTCATAAAATTCCTCACACTAGAAAAAGATGTGAAATGGAGTTGGAATCATTCTTTTATAGAATTCATGTGGACCTGTTGAGAAATTTACTTGACTTGGTGACCTGTGAGAATAGGTCACCCATGGGTGGACATACTTTCCTTGCTTTGCTTTGCTTGGTTTTTCTTTCTTTCCACTTTTTCTTATTTTCCTTCCTTTTGTAAACATTCCTACTTTCAAAACTTTCCTGCTTTTCTTGGATTTATGCTGTTTTTCCTAAAATAAGCCTCTTTTCTCCATTTTGGCAACATTTTTGGACTCTAGTGTTTACTTGACTTCTACTCCAAGTAATTCCTCTAACCTTATCATCACCACTTGTCAATATTTATTAATAAAAATATTACAACTCAGAATTAATTCACACTTCAACATTTAATCAATCAATGAATGATTAATTAACTCCTATTGTATAATTTCCTCCAAAAATACACCCTACTCCATTTTGGCAACATATTCCACGTGGGTGCCCTCCTGGCCCACTTGCTCTTTATCCATTAATTTTATTTATCAAAATTACCTTTAATCAATAAATTTGCCAATTTGTGAGACTTAGAATAAAATTAATTCTAAGCAAATAGAATTAATACCATTTAATTCCTTTAGGGGTTGATCTTGTCCCCTTTCACCCCTTGTACTGGATGAGCCAAAATTGGGGACATGACAATCTACAACTATTTAGTTGCTTCTTTGATTCTTGTATTATTTATGGTCAAGGAGCCCCATCCCAACTCTTTTGAAAGAAAATGCAATCACTTTGCTTATTATTTATCATTGAAATCTTGTCAACATTGTCATATTTGAGACTTATTATTTTAATTCAACTCTATAGAGAACTACCTGAAGTCATTTAGTTTTTAATAATTTTGTGTGGTTTCAAATCTATGGAATCTTGAGAAAGGTGACTCTTTTTCAGCTTGTTTGATCATTAATGCAATTATTTTCAATTTCTTTCATAACCTAACAATATTTTTTGTTTCTTTCATTTCACAAATTCATAGTTGATTTTGTGCTTATATTATACAAAGAAATGAGAATTTTATTTTGTGGGTATATTTTTTAGTTATAATACCTTGCAATATTTACTTTCTTTCTAGTAATATTTGAGGCTACCTATTCCTTCTCACACAACATTGTGCTTGAAGAGTATGTTGGGATTTGTCATTTATCTCTCACCCATTTTTGAGCTAACAAAGTGAATCAAAAACTCATAAAGAGGGGTGCCATCTCTCTAATAATGAGCGAGATAATTTTTGGATTGAACCATGACAACTTTAATGCTGATCCTTTCCTTTAACAAGGAAATATGATTAAAAATTTTCAGTGACCAAACTGAGGGCATAATGAAGACCTTGTTTCCTCTGACCAAAAAGACAAACATTTTTTATTGGCAACTCCATGTTTAACTAAATGTCCCATATGAATCTAGTGCAACCTCAATTGCTTGTGGGTTTCAAAGATCAACATGACATCTCGAATCAATTGTACAATCTTTCCTTTCAAACAACACGATCTTGAGAAAATTTAAGGCATTCTTAGCAAATCCCTACATAAGAAGAAAATAAAGTGCAAGTAGAAGAATGATGACTCCATTGATGTGACCATTTAGTAGGGAAACTCTTAGTGATCTCATAAATATTATATTACATTGGCCACTCATGACAAACATAAAGGGGTTATGACTAGGAACCAAAGGAGAGTTATTGAGCATAATCATAACCCCATCTTCAAGGGGGGAATTTTAATGGTATAAAACCCATTTTGGTCACCTCCATTTCTATCCTTGTCTCCTTATCCATTTAGTAGTCCTCCAGACATGAAAGAAGTATTGATGGACAAAAAAATGGCCAAAGGTTGAGTAGCCAAGGAACCAAAGAAAAACAAGAAGGAAGGCCCTTTGGCTCTTGAAGGAAAAGAATACCCATTTCCTACCATTCCATTAGTAGCCTTCCTATGTTCAATGGTAAAAAAGTTGGAAGCCTAGAAATACATTGATCAAATCTTGACCATGTGTGATATTCATATAATCATTGATGATGATGTTATGATAAGGGTATTCCTACAAATAATCATTGGTTTGACATATGATTAGTACTTGTCACCTCGTGCAAGTAACATGCTTCATTAATTATATAAGGATACATGCATGAGTTGGTATGATTTTCTTATCATATACCACACATTGCTTACATGGTTTACTCAAATCCATTTGGGGAAAAATGAAAAAAATTGAGAGTTTAATCTAAAAAAATTCATAACACCATAGATGATACTTGAAGGACAACACCCCAATGAACCAATGATATTTGGTTGTTATAAGAATTCTATGCCAACAAATGTTAAATATGAAATCAAAACATCTTGAATTGATACTTTGGAAGTATATATGAGTAAGGGCTAGGAAATAGAGGAAGACATGCTTGAAAGTAATATTAACCCAAGTATCATATTGGGATGTGTTCAAAAGTAGATGTTGATCTTGATCATATCTAATTGAGTACTTTCCACATTGTCCAGATGTATGGTGAATAGGGGTGGTGTCACATGAATGTTTCAAGGAAACATACCCACATACATACTATGCCAACACTAGAATATGCATGATGGTGCCACCATGATGCAAAATTGAACCAGCTAAACAAAATGTTGTGACAACTCCAAAATGAGTTATTGAAATCAAAGAGAAATGAAGAGTTTTGACCCAAGATATAGAATCTTATTAATGGCAGGGTGTAGTGACTGAGAGGAGAACTGAATGACACCCTTAGAAGAGACCAGGTTGAACCACGAACAAGACAAACAAAATGCAGTGGTAATGGATGAAAATTATAGGCATGAATGATAATGAATATTAGAGGGTTTTTTTACTCTTCATTATGTTAGAGATCTTGTTTCTAATGATATATGGTCTCAAGGATGGATGCAGGCTCTTGAATTGGGTTTGAAGTAGCTTAGGTAGATTTGTGGACAACATATATAGCTTGGCTCAAAAGTTCCCATGTTTGTTTAAGGGAGGAACATGACTCCTTAGCATGGGATTATAACAAAACACAGGGTCACTACATGACTTGTTTGGGATATAACGCCTATTCATTTCAAATCACCAAGGGCCCGTTTAGTGGTGGAAGCAAATTTGGAAGTTGTTTGTGTCAAGAAAGGCCCAAGGATTCATAAAATTGGCTTTAAAGAATAATTCCTTGACTTGGAAGTCTTTTCAAAAGAGAGGTACATAGTGTCTAGGTATATGCATGTGGTGCATGTTGAAGAAGACATTTCTCATGTGTTAATCAAAATTCCTCTTTCTCAATAGCTGTGGTAGGAAGCAAAGTTGATTACAAGAATCCAAATATATGAATTGGTGATTATGTTGAAGAATTATTAAGGAAATAGTTTGGCAATAAGGAATTAAAGGAGCTTAGGGATTTTCCTTGTCTCATGTGTTAGGGAATTCAGTTGGAAAGGAACTTTGCTATCTTTGAAGAGAAATATATTCCTCTTTTCCACATCATCTCTAGAGTAAGTGTTATGGTTCCTAAGATCAAAGTGGCTTACTGCATGAATCCAATTCATCAAAAATGTGATCTCAATATCGGCAAGTCTTCTCCTTGGGGCTTCCTCAATGGCGCTTCACATCGTTAGTCAAATTTTAACAACATGCGGGGTGTCTATCTCTTTTAGATTCTCATTATTTTAAGCTTAAACCAGGGCTAGTGCCCAAGTTCTAATAAGTACATTAGTCTTCAAGCTCCAAGACCAATTTTAAAACTATGGACTAGAGTGCAAAGAGACTGCACGTTTGTGGAAACATTGCTCTGGTTATTAACTAGATGAATGGTTCTAACTTTGAATTTTATGATGATATCTCATGTCTTATTGTGTTCTCATGTTAAGGGTTTTTGGGCTCATATTTGATATTGTTGTTTCTTTTTTAGGTATTATTTAGTTATGTTGTTTTTTAGTTAAGAACAACCCATTTTAATGCATTTCCCAAGGAAACCCACACAATCAATAATTAGCTCACGAGAAAAGCAAGCATGTCACAAAATGGGATTTGAACGAGAAGGATAACAAATTTCTTCTTAACCACTCAAGCTGCACCCAATTGACAACCCCTTTTTTAGTTGTGTTTATGGTTTGTATATTTTAGACCTATCGATATGTTATAAGGATGATCCTAAAGGGTTATGGGATATCTTCTAATGAAAAGTAAAAAATAAAAATATAGCTTTGATCATTAAATTTATTGTTTGCAAATGTAGCTTTCATTCATGCTTAAATAAAGATCAAAATTTATTTTATAAAAATAAATTATATAAACAAATATTGTTACAATGTAAATATAACATCTCAACAATAATCAAAATTGTGTTATAAAAAATATATTTAAGTTAACATTATTACTAAAAATATTTATTTTTATTTAATTGTGAAGAAAATTTCATGCAAAAACCAAAAGACATTGAAATGTAAGTCCACAACAAAAATCTTGGAAGAACATATACATTCCATTGAAAAAGCAAATTTATCCGTAACCACTAAACAAAATACAATACCCCATACCCAACACAATAAGCGGCTTTCTGTTCTATCTTCTAATATTTACTATGTTCTAATGAATAAATACAGGCAGATCAGCCTTGTAAACAGACACAGAAACAGTGGATGGCAGTGACAGTGGATCCACACTACACTTATGCTCTTCAGTCCCTAACTCCTCTGGGTGGCTTTTCAGATAACTGAAAAAATCAAAAGCTTGAAGAAATCCCACAGTACTACTGTTAGCCACAATGCCAGTCCCTTTTCCCAGCATTCCTCTCTCTTTCAGAAGCAGAAAATCTGATAAATAACTCTGCTTGGAGTGATCCATGAATATGAATTCAAGGTATGGAACTCTTTCTTCCTCTAAAAATTCATCCAGTTCCTCCAATCTGCTAGACAATGTTCCTTCCATCACCTCCACCTTCAATGACAACCCTGACAACAAATCCAAAAAAATTATAAGTTTACTATCCTCTGCAATACATAATCATTTTCTTATTGCTATATTTGGAAACATGATTTAAAGAAGGTTTTAAATTGATCTTAACTTCATGTTTATTAGGCCCGCGTCCCTACAGTAGCTTTAAAGATCCTCGTCATTACTATAACCATCTCTAAAAACAAAAACTTAACCGTCACCTGCATGCTCAATAATTGCTCTGGCAATACTACAGTTCTGTGGATTCATTTCTATAGAAACCAGCTTGCTGTTTGGCTTTGTCATCACGGAGGCAATTCTAATGGCAGAATAGCCACAGTAAGTTCCAAGCTCTAAAGCCACTTTGGGATCAAATCTCTGCACTGCACCATCCAGAACAGAGCTCTTCTCCTTGCCTATATTCATCAACCAAGTATGCTGAGCATAACTGTCCATGGCACTCAGGACAGACTTTGCATTTCCCTTTTCTGCATTTTTCAGAACATAGTTCAGCAGGAGTGCTTCTCTGCCATCTGGGGATTGACCTGTCAGCCTTGCCCTTTTGCTGCACAGAAATACAAAGTATGACCAGAGCCTTGACATTATTTGAGGAAACATCATTCTAAAGCTTCTAATGAATCCCATTCTCGAATAATTATATAGAAACACTCTTTATCTGGGTGAGCTGTACGAAGATGAATATATTTAAAACTTTCGAAAGTTTACTTAGATAGACACAGTAGATGCTGGTAGCAATATATAATAAACGAAATCTTGTGAACTGTCACATGAAAAATATATTGTTCTCTGTGGACCGTGGTGTTCAATTTTATATTTGGTTTGATTGCTGTAGAAAAAGAGAAAAGGTGATATTGGTTTGGTTGCTGTAGAAAAAGAGAAAAGGTGATTTGTAGGAACAAGTTATTCTCTAAATTTGAACCT